>MNCI01022757.1:8799-259075 GCA_015680685.1 Gnetum montanum | reverse complement strand
CAACTTGCATTCAGGTACAAAGCTGCTCGAATAAAGATCCATTCACTTGAGGACTCCTACTGCGGCACATGGAAAATATTCTATCTCTGGAGTGATCAAACTACCAGAGTTTCCCTACTTTAAGCCTAGGATGAGAAATGAGGGGAGTGTCACCTCTTATTTATAGATTTGACGGTGGACCGCGATATCGCATACGTGATATCACAGGGGACGACGTGATATTGCGACGGCCGCGATATCGTGTATGCGATATCGTGGTGTATGCCATATCGTGTCTCATCATACCCCCATGACTGAATGAAAACTCATCCTCGAGTTACAATAATATCAGATATGTATGGAATTATTGAGGGGAATGGAACTAATGGGATGACATGTGAATGGATCATTATTACAAGACTTGACAAAATTGGTGTTCATGACAACAAGGGTGAACACCTTATTACAATGACATTAGGCCTTAGTTGGAAGCTGAGAAAGAGAGAGAGAAAGAAGTGTTGTTGCTGCCAAAGCCAAGATTGTGCCTTCATTGTCCATCCATAAGCACACCATCGATCTTGCTCCTTGCATAGCTTCTTCAACGCTGCTCCATTCCAAGTGTTTGCTCCAGATCCAATTCGTTGTTTTATGTCCGCCATCTACACACACAACACAATCGTATATTAGCAAGGACAATTGAATCATCATGTAATTGATACCTTGCTTCGGTGTAAGTCCATTGGCTAGGTTGTGGTATGGCTAATATGGATCTAGGAATATATTAAGGATGACTACCGAAGGTGTAGGGGCTAGGAAGAAAATCAAAAATTTTCAGGGCTAGGAGAAAATCGAAAAAATTAGGCCCCGTACCCGCATAACTAATCGCGAACCTCTGGTAGCGTTAGAATGGAAAAAGAAAAGGAGTAAGAACGATAGATAAAAAGGGACAACTATGGCATTGATGAAGTGGATGTCAAGATGGAAATGAACAAAAAGAAAATTAATTGCAAAATGTTAAGGGAAAGAATTTAACTAATGCTCCAAATAGGAATGTCAGTGGGTCCTCCCCAAAGCAGGCTCATGCCTTTAATGCCATGACAAACCCACATTCAAAAGAGTCCATAGGCTCTAGGAATGTCATTTGGAACAAGAGTTAAAGTCTTAACTAGAAGAATTTAACAAAAAGAAAACAATGCATCAATCAAAATATATACACTAATAATACAACCGGCGATGAGGTGAAAATGGAGAGAAGAATGGAGAGAAGAAAATGGAATGGAATCTCAAGAACAAGGTGGTGTACAGCCCCTTGTGTGTTGCATGATTAATGTGACTTGGCAAGTCTCATTCCAACTCCGGCCTCAAACCAACCACTTCCAGTGACTTCGCATCAATGCATTTGGCTAAACCATCAACTTGGACAACAAGAATGCACTCCCTAAGAGTCACCACCATTTCGACGAAAGAAAGGAGAGAATGGGAAGCGAGAAGGGCCTTAGTTAGAGGGAACACTTTTGGTTCCATAACCAGTGCTTGTAGCCCAAGTTTATTCGTCTAAGGGGTGTGCTTTGAATTCTCACTCTTCTTTTTTTTTTGTGTGTTTTGTGTTTTTATGCGTGAGAACCACACCATGCAAAGACTTTTTATTTTTATTATCTCAACTTCCAATAATTGGGTAACTTCGGAATGGCAGAAAACTCAAGAAGAAACATTCAAGCACCCAAGAGAACGACCAACACAAAAGCATCAAGTTCCTTTGAAGTCACACCCTTTTCAATCCATGAGTCCTTCCTTAGTTTGAAAAATGCCTAGTCACCGATTTGTTTAAGTTCTTATTAAGAAGGTCACTGTACATTTCCAAGCTAAGAGAAACCATAGAAATTGGTGAATGGATGGATGAAGTGGTCTCACTACCTACCATATCAAAAGAAACATACCTTAGTATCAACATTGTGACTTAAAGGAAAAAACCAAACATTAGCAACCAATATGAAAATAATTCATACCATCATGAAGAACACTTATTATGGGACAAACTTACATGGTGGAACACACACACACACAAAAATTGAAAAAGTATAATGATGTTGTAAAACAAAAACTAGAAAAGTTAAAGAAATTTGTAAAACAAAAATGTTGTAAAACAAAAACGTGTAAAACGAAAATTGAAAAAAAACTAAGGGCCCCATATGATTAGCATAGGTGGCCATCTCCCCCATGACTAAGTGGAAAGGGAGAGATCCAAAATAATGAGCGAGGTTGCCCGCTGGTAGAGGTGGAACTTGATATGGCTATTACGGATTCACGAAAAGGTTTTGTTTGTTGTACATTAACCAATAACCTTTTATTCGAGCTATCAGGCTTATATATCATCATAGCTCTAGAGGGGAAGGTAGTATGAATAATATAAGGTCCTTCCCACAAGGTTTGAAACTTTGTACATTGGGTTACATGCGTGGGGTTCCAGTAAAGGACCTTATCTCCATGTTGGTACCTAAACCTTTGGATCCTTAAGTCATGACGCTATTTACTATGTGCCTTGTGCAACTCATTTAACAATAGTGCAACCAATCTATTCTAGTCTAATACATTCAAAGTTGCTAACCATTGTTTTTGTGCTAGGTCGAGATCCAAGTGAAGTTTACAAGCCATGGACAATGTACAGAGCTTATTCTGTATGGGGAGTTTTGGAAGTTTCCCGTACACTAGCTCATAGGGAGAATATCCAGTACGGAGCTTCCAAGTGGAATGATACACCCAAAGAGTGTCATTCATTTTCTTGCTCCAGTCTCACCTAAATTTGCTAATTGTTCATGTTAATATTCTTGTAATCTCCCTATTAGTAACCTTGGCTTGACCATAAGCTTGGGGGTGGTAGTGTGTGGTCAATTTATGCTCAACCCCTAACTGTTGCATCAGTTTCCGAAAGGTTGCACCTGTAAAATGTGTTCCATTATCAGAAATGAGCACACGTGGCACACCAAACCTATTAACAATTTTTTGTTGTACAAATCATGCAGCTGTAAATGATGTGCAATCTGTTACAGTGGCTGCTTCAGCCCATTTGGTTAAGTAATCAACAGCAATGATTATATATGCTTTTCTGTTGGACATTGGTGTAATTGGTCCCATAAAATCTATTCCCTAGATATCGAAGGGTTCTAAAGGTTGAATCCATTGTTGCAGACCCTCCATTCTAGTAGTCATTCCCCCATCACATTGGCAGCACTCATAGGATTGGATGAAATGATGGGAATCCTGAAATAATGTTGGCCAATAATATCTTGCAAGCAGAACCTTAGTAGCCGTTCGTCTCCCAACACAATGACCTCCACAGGGGCCCTCATGAGCATCCTGGATAACTTTTAATTGATTTTGATCGGGCACACACCATCGAACCAAGCCATCAGGGTAGACTTTATAAAGCTGTCCTTTGATTTCCATGAAGTACTTAGTTTTGTGAAGAAACTATTGTTTCTTCCTGAATTCCAACTCCTATGGTATTTTTTGGGAAGTGAGATAGGTAAGAATGCTACTATACCAATTTATTTCTGTGGGTTGATTATTTACTACACCAGCAAACAGGGTTTCATTAGGAAAATGGTTAAATACAACATATTCATCCTCTTTGTTGTCCCACCGCAACCGAGATAGGTGATCGGAAACTACATTCTCAGTGCCTTTGCGGTCTACTATGGTTAAGTCGAACTCCTGAAGAATCACTAGCCAATGTATAATACGTCGTTGGCTTGTTCATAAGGAACCGAATTGCACTATGATCTATATAGATGTATACTTTGTAATCCAATACATAGTGCCTAAATTTATCTAGTGCAAACACTATAGCCATTAATTTCTTTTCTGTAGTCGTGTAGTTAAGTTGTGCACCGGTGATACTCTTACTGGCACAGTGGATGTAATAAGGTCATTTTTGTTCATCTAATTATGTCAGTATAGCTCCTTAGATGCATCGGTCATGATATGGAACAACCTGGACTAGTCAGGGGCTTGTAGAATGGGAGTTTCCACAGGCCTCTGTTTAAGGGTTTGGAATGCTCATTCACATTCACTGGTCCATTCAAATGGTGCATCTTTTTTTGTTAATTCTACCAACGGTTTGGCAACTTTGGAGAAGTTCACAATAAACCTCCTGTAGTAGCCAGTGTGTCCAAGGAATGACCTAATGTCTTTAACGGTCTCTGGTTGTCAGGTAATTCCTTGGATGACTTTAATTTTTTCTGGATCCACCTCAATTCCTGATTATGAAATTTTGTGCCCTAGTACAATGCCCTCTTGAACCATTAAATGACTCTTTTGCCAGTTGAGCTTAAGGTTGGTTTCAACACATCGTTTTAATACTTGCTCTAACCGGTTGAGGGCTTGATCAAAGCTCGTCCCATAAGTGGAGAAGTTGTCCATGAAGTCTTCTACTCCGTTACCTATTTGCTATTGAAAGATGCTTAGAACTAATCGTTGCAACGTGGCAGGTGCATTGCACAAGCCAAAAGGCATTTGTTTGTATGCAAACATTCCCCAGGGACTGGTAAACGTTGTCTTGGTTTGGTCTTTTGGTGCAATTCGTATTTGGTTGTACCCACTATATCCATCCAGAAAACTGTAATAGCGATGCCCTGCTATAGTGTCTAAGACTTGGTCAACAAATGGTAATGGGAAGTGCTCTTTAAATTTTTCCATATTTAATAGCCTAAAATCTATACATACCCTCCATTTACCTCCTTTTTTCGGTACGATGACAAGAGAACTAACCCATTCGCTATCAACGATAGGGTAAATGAACCCAGCCTTGAGAAGCTACTCTAGCTCCTCTTTTACTATTTGTTTTAGCTTTGGTTTCAATCGCCTCTAGGGTTGTTTGCGAGGTTTCATACAGGGGTCTGTGTAAATCCTATGCTGGCATATCCTAGGATCTATTCTGATTAATTCAGGGTATGACCATGCAAAGGCTGTTGACCACTTGTTTATTACCTTTAGCAAACTTTCTTTTTGCTTGGGTGCGAGGTCTGTATTGATGATTACCGATTTTTCATTTTTAAGGGTCATGTATTCCAAACCGGTGGGTAATGATTTTAGATCAAGGGGCTCTTATTTAAACTCCTCAGGAATCTCCAACTTTCCCCAATTGATGTTTTCAGAGTTGAGGTCTGGAAGTTGGCAACGGACTTGCTCTAGTACGTCTGTGCTTTCAATGTAAGCACTAGTTATTCCCTCAGCTAGTTCCATGTAGGTTGTCGAGTTGCTCTCTTTATCAGCCATCAACCACTAGGTGTTTTCTTGTTGTGTGGCTGTCGTGTATAGGCACTTTTGGATGTCAACATCCTGTGCACACCGATTGCATGCAGGCAATGTTAAACTTCACATTACCCATGATTTCTGCATGCAATGACACCTCGTCTCACTATATGCGATGCATGGAACTCTTTTCCTTTCAATTTTCCCAAAAGTATTTGTCTTGGATATTTCTAGGGAAAGGTTGCAGATTCTTAGGCATGCGTCAATTGTATTCAACCATGCCCTTCCCATTATAATTGGAAAATCCCCTTTGTCATTGTTTATCTGGATTACTAGGAAATCAGCTGGATATGACCATCCACTGACAATGGTAACAATGTCCTCAACTTGTCCCAAAGGAACAGTGATGGATTGGTCAACTAGCTCTAGGCGAACATTGCTCTTCTTGAGTGGAGGTAGGTTCCAAGTTTTATACAGTTCTTGTGAGATTAAGTTGACCCTGGAACCCGAGTCAAGAAGAGCCTTATGGGGTTCATTCCCAACAACTTGGAGATAAACTAGGGGGACTCCTAAATCTGATAATTTCTTTGGAAGGTGGTCGATCTTGATCCAGTCAGTTACAGTATGTGTTAACATAACTATATGCATTGGACGTGCTTTCTCTGTCGAAGGGTTTCCCAAAACCTTATTTGGTATGGGGGTGGTAGGATTCTCAACTGCTTGTGAAGGTGAAGGCTTAGTTGGATTGTTGATCCTAAGGAAGGGTCTTTTTGGTGTATGATTGTTAGAACCAACTGATATTGGAGGATTGGGAGCCTTTGCAGTGTTGGGTTGTCTTGGTTGAGTGGGGTTTACTTTAGGCTTTGTTGGAGCGGTTGGCAACGGGGCTACTGGCGCAAGAGATGCGGATGGAATTGAAGGATAGTATGGGTATGGAGCATTTCCCAAAGGAGAAGGAGTCCTAAAGTACTCCTAAACTTGGTAGTAACGTGGAGGGTTTATGTGACCTATAGAGTCACCTGGGGAAATCGGCTGCTGCCCATAATAACCATAAGGATTAGGCTACCGATAAGGGTACTATTGTTTCAGGGATGGCATCCCCCATGATTATGAGTATTGCCACTGCTGATGTTGTCTGATGGGTTGTGGTGGAGTTCCACTTGGATAATACGTTAGTGGTTGGTGGAACTGCCTTGGGTTACCTTGTGGATAAGGCAACCTTCAAGGTGTTTGCCGTTGGTTGAGTCTTGGAATAAGTGCATACACCCCAGACTCCTGTAGATGTGAGATGATGGGGCAATATCCCTTAGGCTGGTCATAGTGGTAGATCTCACATCCACTATCATCGTCTATGTCAAAGTCCTCAGCCACATCAGAGTTAGTGATTTTTCCCTTACCCTTGTTATGTGCAGGGCCTAAATCTCTCCACTTTTTCTTACCTTTGTCACTACTTTGTTAACCTTAGACTCTTCTACAATTTTTAAAATAGTTTCAATTTTAGAGTCTAAGGAACTCCATACGTCATCTACCTTAGCCGCTATTTTAATTGTGAGTTTTTGAAGCAGCAAGGTCTTTCTGTTCACCAACTCTTCGAGTGGTGACTCATCCTCTTCATCACAAAATTTCACTCCCTTCTTTTGAAGGGAGGGATCACGGTTATACTCTTTCACACTTTCCCTTTTTCATAGCTCACCCTCTTCTTTTGCTACTTGCTCCAACAAGCTATGTACTTCATGGGCTCTAAGTTGTGAGAGTCTCCCTTGGACGTAAGTTCCAAGGGTTCTTCTAGTTTCATGCCTTAGCCCATCCACGATGTGGTGAAGTTGATCCCGCTGAGCGTACCCATGGCCTGAGCAATGATGTAACAATGTGTAATAGTGGGCCATGGCAGCATCCAAGGGTTCATATGTACCTTTCTTCCAGCCTTGGATCTGCTTATGCAAATTGGACACTCTGGAGTATATTTAATACTTTTCGTTAAATAGTTCTAGCATCGTACTCCACCTCTTGATGGTTTTCGGTTCTAAGGACTAGTACCAGCTCTCTGCTTCTTTGGTGAGTGTCCTTGGGAACAACTTAAGTTTTTGCCACGCATTTTCTATATTCTGCAAGGCACAAGCATCGTGGAATGCCCATAAATGATTTTTTGAATCAACATTATATCCCCCTTTAAATCGTGGGATGTTATTCATGTCTAAACACTTGATCTGGCTATCCTTTAAATGCCTTGTGGGAATCCTAACTGCCTCCGTTATGTCAAGCATACTTTAGGTTGTGAGTAGGGGCTCATCATGATCATCTCTTTCATGAGGCCTATGATGTCTGCATTGTTCCCTACTCTCTTTACGTCCTTTCTCTTGTCCTCTCTCTTGACTTTCCCATCGAGGTCCTTCTTCTTTCTTACTTTTATCCTCATCTTTATGTTCATGGTGGCTACTCCCAAATGTGGAAGGAGAGGATGAGTGATGTGAAGAAGGGGAAGAAGAAGGGGAACCATCACCATGACGATGTTTCTTGCCTTCTCTTCGACTGCTATGACCCCAATCGTGGTGACGATCTAAGTGCCCATCCTTAGCATAAGTGGTTGTTCCCTCTGTGAACAGTTGGTGTTCACAGGTATCAGAACTAGGGATATGTATCGTTGATCGTAGGTTCTGATACTCAACCTCCTCACCATCATTAGGAGGGGGAACATCTTTTGCTAAAGAACCCGTGATAAGAGGTTCTTCATCTCCTATTTCGCTAAGGACATGAGGGGCCTTTCCCTTCAACAATGTATGTTGGCTCTCCTGCCTTAAGTCTCTCATATGTTTGGCATCTGTGGGATAATAATCCCTCATGTCAAAATCCTCTGCAACGTATTCAGCATATAGCTCGGTCATGCCTATCTGTGCCAAGGCACGGAAAAGCATGTGAGAGATTGATCGATCTGGGGGTAACACAATGCTACCTTGCAATTCTCTCCACTACAGCTGTTCGTCCTGATGAAGAATAAAAGTAAAATTAGGAATATACTCATCGGGATGAGTATATGTCATCTTATATTGTTTAGGACTTGGCTAATTTTGGTTCTGTGTTTTATCTTACCAACTGTCTCGTGTGTCGTCCTTAGGTGATGAGTTGCTCTTATGAGAAGAAGGCATTTTTTTATTGGTATGCTAATTTCACCGTCATATAATTTTTATTTGATTAACCCAAAGGTTCGTTAAGGCTCACAACGATGTGAGTGATATCCCTTATGTTCTATTCGGTGCACAAACACTTAGTCCCCGGCAACGACGCCAATTATGAATGGCGAGATACCCCTACACTCAACCATATGAAATGAGCGTAGCATGCACAATCCAGTTGAACTCTACAGAATAAATTCCTAAATGCCCCATGGAACACTTGGGGTTAATCCTTTGTTGTCTTCCTAGACTTCTTGTTGTCACAGTGTATGGTTAAGTAAGTCCGAGGTATATGATTTTTTTCGTCTTTTATGGTTTTATGTCTTCTATGCTAAGAGCAAAGGGTTGAGAAAGCTAACTAACTTTAACTAAGGACTAAGTCTAAATTGCCTAGCATCAGCATCCGTTCCCACTTACCGTACACACCCTGAACTATGCAATTGCGGCTACCAAATGCTAATTGTTACTGGGATCACCACACGTAACGCACGTGCTCGAAGTGGTCATACTGAGGCACCTAATTAACCTAAACATGATGAGCATCTGATTCCTTGACTAGCCGTACACATCCGTAGATGCTCATAATCAAGTCGTACTCATCCCGCGTTCTAGGAGACAAGGGTGAGAGAGACTAATTGTGATGAGTAGCCGATTCCTTGATTAGCCGTACACATTCGTCAATGCTCGTAATCAAGTCGTACTCATGCCACGCTAATGCATGTAATAAATAACAGGTAATAAATAACATGTAATAAAACCTATTCCATGCACTGCAAATTTTATCCACAAAGCTCGTCTTTATTATCGTACACAACTTGCATTCAGGTACAAAGCTGCTTGAATAAAGATCTGTTCACTTGGGGACTCCTACTACGGGCACATGGAAAATATTCTATCTCTGGAGTGATCAAATTGCCAAAGTTTTCCTACTTTAAGCCTAGGATGAGAAATGAGGGGAGGGCTGCCTCTTATTTATAGATTTGGCGGTGGACCGTGATATCGCGTACGCGATATCGCAGGGGACGACGCAATATCATGGTGCATGCGATATCGCATCTCATCATCATGGTTTGCAAGACGTGTAGGGATAGGGGCCTTCACTAATGGCTCAAGAACTACTTCAAGCATAACAATCATTGAATAATTAGAATGAAAAAAAAAAACCTAAAATCATAGGATATAATGAGAAGCATTAAGACATGTGCATACCTGGCTCTTCCTCTTCCTCCTTTGCGATGATGATGGGGGATGCCCTTGGAACTGCCTCATTGAATAAGGAATCTAGATGATCTATATCTACATTGGCTAACCCTTCAACCTCATGCTACTGTAAGAGCACCTCTTCTATATGCCTTTGTTCTTCCTCCACCATAGCGGTTGCATGCCTCTGCAATTTCTCCTTTGAGGTAGATTGGGCAACCATATCTCGATGCTTGTCTATGACCATAGCACATAAAAATAGGTTAGTACATAAAACCATAGCATAGCCATAAGTATTAAAACATAAAATAGCCCAACATAGATAAACTTACCTATGACTTCTTAATGTGACATTTTAATCTTAAACTTAAGCTTCTTCTAGGTGTGTTGCTCTAACACTAGTAGTGCTTCCTCTAAGGACCTCTTAAGCTAAGCCTTGGCTACACCTTTGGCCTCAATATGTAACCATGGGACCAACAAGATGTTTATAGGAATTATCAAGGGCTCCTCTCCCATACTATCAGGGGATTCACACCACCTACCACCAAGATCCTTGGTGCTAACAGATAGCAAATCATCCATCTCATCTGGTGGATTTTGGACCTACATGATTGGATAAATATGCTTTATCCAAGACCTAGAAAGCTAATCTAGGCCTTTGTTCATCCATCACTCATTCCTTCACATCACTAGGAACTCCACAATTCCCTTCAAATAACTTGGAAAGAATGAAAAATGCATGTGGATTATGGTAGAAGTATCATAGTAGAGTTTGAAAATCTCCTCTTAAAGCCTAGTAGCCAAGGAAGCCACCCAATTGAATCTAGTACCCTTCATCAAGACCTTGTTAAAGGTCCATTCCTATGTAATGTCGATTACTTTCTTTTATGAAATTAGTTTAGGAAACACATGAGATCTGAACAAAGGATAAGATGCCTTTACTCCAAGATTCATGAAGCCATTCATAGAAATTCTAAAGTAATCCTTACTAGCACCAGACCACTTCAAAACTTCCTCACAATGCCTTGCTTCCTTTACTATTCTAGTGATAACCTTTCCTTCATCATCGAGGACACCAAAAAAGTTGCAAATGGTACCCTCATCAATGTGTATGGTAATCAACATGCCTTGAATTGTAGTGCTGAAATGATAAGCTTTTTCATCAAAGGAGTCTATGACATTCAACATCTCTACAACAAGGATGGAAGGGATAGGTGCCATGAACACATCAAGCAAACTCACACACTTAATGTTTGCTTAGATGTACCTAGGCACCTATACCCTAAACCACTCCTAGTGGTATTACCTCACCAAATTTTAGGTTTAGGATATCCTCATGATATCTTGAAACTAATAAGATAATGTTAGTAGAGGTGGAAGTTCCTGCAAGACAACAATAAACATTTAGCATTAGCATAGGCATGTCTAACAACTAGTTAAAACAATAGAACACTTCAAACCTTAGTAATCATAAAGCATTAGGCATTGCAACTTTTTTGTTTACCTTTTGTCTTCTTGTTCAACGTGTTTTGTGTAGAGGCCCCAATTATGAAGGTCTAATCCTAGGTGCTCTTAGAGCCCATCCACCAACTGTGTACCATCTTGTTGGCCACACACTTTTTATCAATAGGGTTGAAATCTTTGGTGTATCTATCAAAGTCCCCTCTTAACTATTTATACATGATAGTTTGGATCTTGAAGCCCTTGGTAAATACATCTAAGACATTTTTAGCCATCACCAAGGTTTGATCATTAGTGTTCAAGCCTTGATCATTGACCATATACCTACAAGAAGTTCATAAAACTAACAAGTTAGAAAAGATAACTTGACCAACAAAGAAAAAAATATCAAAACACTATAACAATCATGCTTGCCCCTCTAGATGGTATATGATGCCAAGTGAGTTCTAAAACAACATGTGGACTCTCTACGCCATCATTAGAGTATTGCCAGCATTATACTAATGGTACTCTAGCATATTCTAGATCTCCACAAGGTATCATGTGCCAATGAGGTCTACTTCCTTCCCTACTACATGAGGCAACGGATCATCAATTATGAACTTAGCAATCAAACCAGATGCCCAAGGCATCAATTTCTTCACTATGACCACAACCATATCCATAGACAAGTGTGACCATAGCATCATACTAAAGTTCTATAGGATGTAGACAAGGAATTCCCCTGCCCCTAGTTGAAACCATAGAGAGCCCCTCTCTAAGGTCATGTCAAGCAAAGGGCTATTTTCCTTGAGGTAGCCAATGCAACATAGGATGCCCACTAGCTCAACCATAATAAGTATGGGTTTTAGCAAGGCCCTGCATGGGGAAATAAAAATATCACAATTGAAACACCACCAAATTTCATGTTGCATCCTTTATTTTCCAACTTGGGGTAAGGATTCATTGTAAATGGGAGATGTCTGGTCAATGAGCTACAATCTTGCATACTTCAGCTTTTTTAAGCCAAAAAATTCTTCAAAAGTTTTTTCCTTATTTTTTAGGTAGAAGAAGGTACCCCATGTTTGTATTTGGGCTTGGAAAGGCCAAAAATGCCTTTGAAATGGCTAAATTTAGCATTTTCATGGGTTTTTCTAAAGGAATAGCCCCAACTACACTAGAGACATTTTCAATAGTCATAGTAACTACATTTTTAATAGTTGTAGTAACTACATTTTTAGTAGTCATTGTAGCCATAGTAGCCATAATAACCAATGTAATCACTACCAAGACCCAGTAGAAGTGCAATGTTGGGATTGTTGGAATTTCCATTTTTCCAACAACTAGTGTAGTCATCCTAAGTAAACAATGACTAGCATAGATAGCATTCTCCACCAAGCACAACACTTTCCAATGGATTCCACCATTTCCACAATTTCTATCTTTTTGCATATTTTCCACCACTTTTGACAATTTCCAACAACCTCAACATAGTTCACCAATGTTAGTGTTGTAAGAATGGTGCTAGCATAGTCCACCAATGCTAGTGTAGTAAGAATGGTGCCTGCATAGTCACAAAATTCCATTTACCATTTATAGTAAACAAATGGCTTTTTTCACTATAGCCTATTTCAAACTTACTATAAATGGCAACTACACTAAAAGTAGATGACCGTTAACCATGGCCAGTGTAGTCACAAAAGCCTATTTACTATTTATAGTAAACAAATGGGTTTTGTGATCACAGTCAATTCCAAACTTACCATAAATGGTAACTACACTAGGAGAAGATGACCATTTCAACCTGCATGTTGACACCAATCTATCAGCAATCATGGCAAATGTGCATATGTTCCAAAAATAATAACCCTACCCTATAAATACCCTACTTCAACACCATAGAATGGTTCTAAACACTTAGCATTTTCAAGCATTTTTGACATTTTACAACCTCTTGTTAGCAATAGCATCTTCAATTTTTCTATCACAAAGCCCATCACAACCTTACTTACACTTTTGGTAGCAAAAACTGGTACTATGTTGGGCATAGAGACTTCCATGTAGCAACCATTGCACCAAAAGTGTAATCTCATTTCTATGACCACATTGCAAATCTTGGTGAAAACCGATGGAAAGTTGCTAAAAACTAAAGTTGGAAAGAGATCAAATCATGGAGTTGCAATAGGATGCAACCTACCTTCTTCAACAAACTTCAAGCTATTGTCAACAAATTCTAGTACCTTTGGCATGAAATCTATACTTCGTGAACCTTTATTCTTTCTTTTTTTATAAAGCTTATTGTTCAAGTTGTGTAAGTTTTAGTTTACATTTTCATTTTTGCACTTATTTCATTTCAAATCTACAATTGAAATACTATTTCCATTTCATTTCTAAGGCCACTTATGTTTTCGTTTAACAAGTTCAGTCTACGTTTACATTTTTATTTTTGTTACATTTTCACAGCCATATCTGTTTATGTTCCGTAAGTCCCTAGGTGATTGGCAAGATCATCCAAGCTACCCTGAGTCCCATTTTCCAAAGGCCCTTGGGATCTAGGGTTAAAATTATTCTAACACTCAAATCTTTTGGTTTTCTCATTCCAACTAAAATTTCCAGCTTCAATAGATTTCTAGCACTAAAAGAAGGGCCTCCATCCAAATTCTTGCCCACAAACCCATTTTAGCCATTTCTATCCTTCCATCATACCTACAAAACCAACGTTGCCTGTTAAACCATCTTCCATGAGTCATGGAGTGGTAGTGGAAATAAAGTTGGGTTTCACTATAGGTTTCCCATCTAGTACAACATCTAAAGCTATTCCTACTATGACACCCTTTTCCATCTAGTAAGTAAACCACTTTTCCTTTTTCCTTTTTCCATTTTCACCATTTAGCAACTGTTTTCCACTACCATTCTATTTTTGGTCTACTACATTAGTAGATTATTCTACTTACTACATTTTTTGCCAAAAAATAGTAAAAACTCAATTTTTTGAAATAATTGAGAGCATTGAGATAAAGAAATTTGAGAAATGAAAAAGAATCAAAATAATTTAACATCAGATTCCATACCAAATTGGGGTAAGCAGTGTGGCACCGCATTTCATATACATTAGTTCATATTTATACATGAAGTGATGTAGCAATATTCCCAAATTAGCTTTTAACTAATCCCTTGATTTTAGGGATTCTTCCTCATCACCTTTTATACATATCCTATTATTTATGGAATTGCTCTTATACGTACCTTAGAATGGGTACATGTTAATATTATCATCCTCTTGCTCTATCATATGCCATATATTCAATGTTGGCATTATCCTCACAATCACCCCCTTAATGACAACATAGTACTTGTCATTTAATACACCCCCTTGATACATGCACTATTCTATTTCATGTCATGCATTTACAATAAGGATTATGCAACTATATTTACCAACTTGGTCTTGAAGCTACTTAGCTTCTATGTTATCTTCTAAATGAAGTATTGGTGATAGAAAAATAGAAATTCTTATAAATGAATAGTAGATATGAGGTGAGAAAAGAAAGTCTTGCCATTGATTTGGATTTCTTCCCCCCTTCAATGGGAAGTTTTTAAAATATTAAATAAACTAAATTATAAAAATACTTGCCTTTCATGTTCACGAAATCATCGCAATGACCGAATGTTGCCAAGCCAAGGGCTGAGCATCCGGTTAGCAAAGCTTGGTTTGCATTGGCCAGTCCCTCTTCAAGAAGATCATTTATCAGAGTCACCCAGATTCTGTAACCTCAGTAATAGAGATTGGTGACAGTCTCTTTCCTCCACATCTTCGGTGAATGAGCATCCATCACAGTACCTCACAAAAATAGGGTTCCATTTGGGTTTCTCAGTGGCGGCTTCCATACATAGTCAATTGACAAGTCTTGGTATCCGAAATTACCAGCAGAACCATCAAAACTAGTGCCAGATCAGAAACAACCTATTTTCTGGTAGCAAAAGTCGGCTGTGGTTACTGTTCGTCAAAAAATCGTCTGTTGCAATTGCTCCTGATCCGATCCACCGTGCTCTGCTTCAGCGGATCCGTGCCCTAAATCATTCTTGCGTCATCAGCAGTCGCTGAATTCATACATTGCAATGGCATTATCTTGAGGAGCTACAGCAGGATTTGAAATTTGAATCAGCTAAGATGCAACAACCAAGAAAGCCAGCAAAAGAAGAGAATGAAGAACAACAAAAGGTATATTTTTCCAGGCTTGGGGATTCCAGCCCTATTTCACAGGCTCTTGCTACGATAAAATCGCATACCGCCGTGTACGCCAGATTTGGATGCAGTGATTAGTTTTCCCATTTGGTTTGGGATACCACTGCACCAATTTAAGCTTGTCATTTTAAATGATGACGTGAATCCCATGCATATATTTGACTGGACTCATCCATAGAAATCTTTTCATGTATGCTCTGCACCTTCCTCTTCTTCAAACACACTAGTGGGATCTAGGCTTCGTTTTGTGATCGTCCATCAATATCTATATCTGTTGTGGAGGAAAAGCAGGAACTCGGCCACATTGTTTGCATTAAACTGAAATTTGTTAACACTATCTTTGATGATGCAGCGCTTGCAGTAGGAGCTTATCTTGGGGAACTTTTCATCCATTTGCAGACTGAAATTTCCTACAATCTCCAGACTCTTGAACCAGGAAACAACTAATACAATAGCAACGTCCAGTAATTCAAATTCTTGGCTAGGGGTTGTCATTTTGGATCAAAATTCATTCCAAAGTAGCCAGGTTTCCACCAGCATTGCCTTGCCCTTTTCCTATGCCTCCCCTTTTCCCTTAAAGATTAAAAGAGTCTTCATCGAACATCTTTTTATTGATGAAATCTGCTAGGAATATGACCTGTTCTTTAGCATAGAGAATAACAAATAAACTAGGATCTTTCACTCTAGCAATAAAGTGAAAATGACATTTGAGCACTCATCTCTGATACCAAATGAAATAATTGAGAGCATTGAGATAAAGAAATTTGAGAAATGAGAAAGAATCAAAATAATTTAACATCAGACTCCATGATAGAATATAAAGAACGTATAAAAATGAGGTGTTGGTCCACACCCCCAACCAAATTGGTGTAAGCGGTGTGGCACCGCATTTCATATACATTAGTTCATATTTATACATGAAGTGATGTAGCACTATTCCTAAATTAGCTTTTAACTAATCCCTTGATTTTAGGGATTCTTCCTCATCACCTTTTATACATATCCTATTATTTATGGAATTGCTCTTATACGTACCTTAGAATGGTTACATGCTAATATTATCATCCTCTTGCTCTATCATATGCCATATATTCAATGTTGGCATTATCCTCACATTTTCAACATGTCATTCCAATAGTCAACCAAGTTGCCTCTCACATTCACTGATAATGGGTTTGACCAACAGGCGATGAGGATATATGACCCCAAAGACCCTATTGTCATCAAGTGTATGTGGTCCTTAGGGGTGAAGTCTTGAATTTTTTATCATAAATGAAGATCATTACAACTACATTTGTGTCAAAATCTAGGCTAGCATGATGGTTTGTCATGTGGAAGCAAAAGCTAAAATGAAATATGAGCTTGGAGTACATTCCTTCCCCATATGACTAGATACCCTAGATGTACATTCCTTCCCCATATGACTAGATACCCTAGATGAATGTCTATTGCAAAATTCTATCTCAACTAATTGAGATGAATGAAGAAGATGAGAAGCATAGCTCAAAGGAGCAAGAAGAAGAGGAGGATGAATTCAGGGCCAAATCCAAGCCTAAAAACATCCTAGGTGGGTTGTTCCAATAAGCAACCCCCAAGCCACAATGCCTTCTTCTACCCCCTTTGTCTTCTTCATGGGTTAGGTGCCATCATTCTCTACCCCTTCCTATCCAATGACAAGCAGCCTTACACGAGTCATCACTATGCACCAAACACAATCAGTGTCATAGTAAACCATGTTTCACTTCTCTATGTTGTTCACCACCCAGCCATAGTCTTTACAACCTTTGTCGGTGGTTGTCACTACCACCAATCCATTGACCACTCAAGTGAGGCCCACCATGGAACATAAAGCAACCTAGGGATCACACATCCTTTTCATTCCATTTGTGCCATAGATACCTACATGATGAGTGGCAAGGTACCCCTACACTCAACCATACAAATACGAGCGTTACATGCACGATCCGGTCGAACTCCACAGACGGACTAGTTGTGGCATCTAGACGGTTAGCCTTAGGTCGCAGTTCACTGTCTTCCCACCTGGACTAGTATTAGCTTTGTCATGTATGGTTTAGTCTAGAGTGAGGTGTATGATGTGGTTTCTAATCTAACGCTACTCCTGAAGGCAATGGAAAGTAATATTATCTAAGCTAAGAGAGAAAGGGTGAGAGAATCTAAACTAGCCTAAGTGCAATGAGCATCCATTCCTTGATTATCCGTACACATCTTGGACTTCGTGCACGACTACCACTGGGATTACCAAGCGTAGATCCTAGGTACGCTACTGGGTTACCAAGTAGTCGTACTTAAATGCTCAGAATCAAGTCGTACTCATTTTGCATTTTAACATGAGTTTAAGGATGAGAGAGATTAACTAGGAAAGCAGTAAATAACAATTAATTAAATGATTAATCTAAGTGAATGCTACAATGATGAAGTAATCTCGATCTTTATTGCTGGTCATGTGCGTGTCCAAGTACGTCACACTCGAATAAAGGATGTCGTACAATTACATTCACCACACTACGGGCATACATAGAGAGGAAAAGGGTTGAGAGAGAGAAAATGAAAACTAAAATCAAAACTAACTCTAAACTAATTTGAGTCCTAATGATTTCTAACTCATCTGTCTACCTCTTATTTATAGATGAGGAGACAGGCCACGATATCGCAGTTGCCCAAATGACGACTCATCACTACACAAACATCATTTTCCTTATTTGGCCCATCAAGCATAGTAATAACGCAACCCCTCCCTTCCATTCTACAACCGATAGCAAGACCACAAGCATTGCAACTCATGCCTCAACCCTGCATCCAAACCCCACAATCAAAAGGGACACTCCAAGGACTAGACCAAGCTTTCCAAATGATCCAAGACTTAACTGGAGATTTAAGGAAACTCAAAGCATCAACATCCTAGACTGTGAAGATAATGGACTTCAACCAAGATGATTCCATTTGTCCTATAGTCCCACCCATAACTCTTCCTCTTGGTGTCCCTATGCCACAGTTCACCAAATACAATGGTGAAGGTAATCCAAACACTCACATGATTACCTTCTGCTCCAAGTTTTTGTTGTAAGTGTGGTTGCATACTATTATGCAAATCTTTCCATGTATTTAGTAGGAAAAGCACTTGACTGGTACTGTGCCTTGCCAAGAGGATCCATATCCTCTTTAGACGAACTAATTTTGCAATTTGTTAACCATTTCAAGTATAACTTGAAACCTAATACCATGCCTAACCAACTGATGAAGGTCAAGCAAGGATCCCTTGAGCCAATGTAGAAGTTCATCCAATGATGGAATGCTCTACTTAACAAGATACCAATGTTGATAGTAGAAAATAATCTATTAGCTATCTTCAAGGGGATGATTAATGACTTCATAAAGTCAAAATTATATTACCTCAATCCACAATCTCTTAGTCAAGCCTTTTCCCAAACTAAGAACATAAAAGATTCACAGAAGCTAGGTATAATCCTACCTACATGGCATATAAAAATCAACATTCACATAAAGACAAATAGAAGGGTAGGCAAAATAACATAGTAGTAGCAACCGTAACTAAGGAGAGTAGACCAACTAACCAGGGGTTGAAGGCTAACCAACCCAAGGTCCTTGCTACCAAAAATAAGAATCAAACCTCAACCTCTATGGCCACTACATTGACTACATCTAGGCCTAACTTTACATAGAAAGATTGATTAAAATATACCAAGTTGCCCCTCAAGCCATCAAAGCTTCTGGACCAACTGTTGAAGAGCAGTAGGATTCAATACAAGTAGATGATTGAGATTGCCCATAAGAGGCATGATAGGTTATGTGAAATAGCAAAAGACCCCACTAAAGCAACTAAGGATTACCCATCCATGCCCAAATACTTTAATCTTGAATGCTTCTACCATTACCATCATTTATTGGGTCATGATATCGATTTTTGCCTTACGCTTAAAGATGACCTGCAAAAGATAATTGATAGGTGGAAACTAGTATTAGACACTTCAAACCTATTTAGGCCTTAGAATTAATTGATGCATATGTATAAGGATCCATTGAACACCAACAATGGTTAATACATTATATTAGCATTCAATGTTAATGACAATCAGATGCCTATGAAGGAACCATTCGTGATTTGGGTAGCCCTTCACAACAAAAGGGGGCTATTTAGCTTCTGCGAGCTCAAGATCCCCTTTTGTTGTAAGGGTACCATCATGAATGCCTTCTAAGGAGCCTTTTTTCATTAGGGTATCCTAGCCCTCTACAACACAATCTACCCCAACAACAAAACAACCCCCCATGGTGGCTAATGCAATGTCTTATTCCTCACAACCAACTAGGGATAATAAGAAATCCCCAACCAAATAATAGAAGAAGGCTTTGCCAAAAGCCAAGAACAACATTGATAAGTAGATCAAGTTAAGGAAGGAAGCTTTGCCAAAAGCCAAGAACAACATTGATAAGTAGATCAAGTTAAGGAAGGAAGCTTTGCCAAAAGCCAAGAACAACATTGATAAGTAGATCAAGTTAAGGAAGGAATTGGGCCTACTAAAGCCCACTCCCATGTCATCTATTCCCATGACTTCTACAACCTAGTTTGCTTCAACAAGTAAACCATGGAAGGAATTGAAACCAAAAGAAGAAAAAAGAGAGGTTAGGCCACAACAACAACCCAAGCATGAAGTTTGTATTTTGGGGTGCATGGAGGAAGTAAGAAACAACAAATCAACTAATAACAACAAAGACTTCCTTAACACGATGGAATAGGTTAAGCAATCGCTGAAACAAAAGAACACAACCTTGAGCCTATATGAGCTAGTTATGAATTTTTTCGCCCAACGTGAAGCATTGGTTAAGATGTTGATCTCCATTCCTATTAGCAAGGACATCCCTACTAATGAAGAGTCTATCCATGTAGTCATGGCACCCTCTTCACCCAAGGAATTGAAGTCAACATCACTAGTGTTTTGCAATAGCGAAGTCAAGGCAAATCCCAAAAATGGTGACGTAACCAGGTGCCTCTCTTCATAACTATACAGGTTGGGCAATATAAAGTACATAGGGTACATGTAGATGATGGGGCAACAAAAAATGTCATACCCAATAACATTGTTGAATGCTTAGGCCTGGTGGAACAAGTGCAACATACCATGACCTTAGCCCTTAAATCCATTAATGGATCATGGGTTGTAGTCAAAGACTCCATTTCTTTAGATTTTGTGGCAAGGGATCAATTCCCTATAACGGAAGATTTCCTGGAGGTGGAAGTAACACTAGGATTCAACCTCATCCTAGGAAGACCTTGGCTAGCCCAATTGTAGGATGTGTCTTCACCTATTCACTAAGAAATTCACCTACCTTACAAGGGAGATGAAATCATTATTCATGGCAAAAGTGTGGTCACCTTACCTATTAACAACATCAATGTAGAATAGGAATCTAAAGTGCAGTTTCAGAAAGAAACTCCTATTGTTTGTCACAAAATCAAAAATAGTGATAGAGCAAAAGAGACTGAAGTAAACAACAATGAACCCATTGATGAGCTATGAGAAGAGCTCCCCTTCAGCATTGTTAGTGAAGGAGATGAAAAATATAAACTAATGCAAAAAAAACCATACACATTTCCCAATTTCTCAAAAATTAGGAAGCACTTACACAAGTGATGTATGGTCCTAATCCTTCTTATACACTATGCGCTTACAAAATTTTAATTATATGTACTCATAGCCCAATAGCTTAAGTTTATACTTTATTTACCCTTGTGTTTGTGACCTTGTTTTCCTTTATGTTGAATTCTTTATTTGCCGTTTCTTTACATTCTTTTATAGTTGAAGCCTATTTCTTTTTATTGAAAAAAGCCAAAAAAAAACACCATAAAAGTTTTAAAACAAAAAAATCTACAAAAGTTTATAAAACATGAAATATCCAAAAAAAATATGCATTTTCTTTTATGTATCACTATGGCCCACCATGGCCTTAAACTAGCAAATACTGCATGGCTTGCCATAGCCTCAAATTGACAAACAACCTTATACCTCATTTTTTCTTTAGTTACGACTTTGTTCCATAATTTTTTAAACCTTCCATCATAAGACAACTAAGTTTAGCCAACGTAGCCTCAAAACATAGATTACAACATAAAACCATAACGCTAAAACATTACAACTAGAGTTAAAATTTAAAATTAAAATTAAAGATTAAAATATCCATAACATTATAACCATGGGCACATAACATGGCGAAAATGTCATAGTAATAAAACATTCAAAAAAATAAATTTTTTTGGCTAACACTAATCATACATCATCATCATCATGAAATTAAAACAACTAAAACTAAAAGGCAACTGGTGGAACTAAGTAGCATCCTTAGGAGGGAGTGGGGGATCATCTACACCTTCGCCACTAGGGACACTATTGTCATTTGGTGCCTATGACATGACAACATAAAACTGATTACCAACCAACACACATTAAGATAAAATAAATAACATAAAACAAAACCAAAGCTAAAACAAGAAAACCTGAGATGGTTCTAGAGTTGCATGTTCTTCTGAGAAGCTCTAAAGATCAATCTCTAGATAGTGGGGGATTTGATCTTTAGACATGTTGGCCTAGTCCACATCCTCAAGATCAATACCCATTATGATATTGGTCCTGTCAATGTCACTCCATGCAAAAGGCTCATATGAGAACATGGTAGTAGTTACTTCCCCTAAAGCAGTACTAATCTAATGAGTAGGGGAGTTGTCTACAATCACATTCTTCATAAACATCTTATATACCTCCTCCACATTGATGCCCATCATGAACAATTCTAGCTTCTGTCAATTTGTAGACTCCTTCTTTAGCCAGTTAAGGTAAGCAACCTATTTGATTTGTACATCTTTTTGTGGTCCTTTTGTGTATGACACCACTTAAAGACCCAACCATAGTAATCCTTCCACTCATCAACCTTATAGTTGATAAGATCCATTTGGAGCTGTTGTTCTACTATCTTCCTAGCAAGGGCAACCTTGCCTTGGATTGCATTCCAATAGTGAGCCTAAGTTATCTTCCTAGTGTGCCAGGAGTCTCTATTGTTCACTTGGGCTTCTATGAATTTCCTACAGTTCTTGAGGTTTGTCATCTCATCTTTTAGCTTTTTGTTCTCCTCCCTCAATGCTCCAACTTGTTCTCATAGAAACTCATTGAAGTATCTACATTCCCACAAGGACTTAGCACATGAGAGTGCACATCCAATGGCACCCTCATATAGCCCACATGGGACATTCTCTAAATGAAAAGATAAGGAAGGCAATGCATCAACCTTCACCAGCTTGTCAGGATCCCATCTCAGTTTGGTCACTATAACCAACATGAAATAATGTCCAACAAAGAAAACCATTTAGTAAAAGAAAAAAAACTACATGACCATGGAAATCAAATAAAAGACCAAAAATATAAATAAATAAATAAAGTTAAAATGACTTAAAATTCTTACCAATCTTAGGAGCTATCTATTGCAATTAGCTAATCATATCTTCAGCTACACCTTGCATGAATTCAAGTTTATCAAGGGTTTCCACCCATGGTTGCATGTTGAATTAGAAGCTTCTACCTATAACTCTTGGGGTACAACAAATGTAGTAAGTAATCAACAACCATAGCTAAAGGTAGACATGAATAAATGAAAGTTAACATGTACAACACTTAGAATTGAAGATCATACATACATGAGAGATCCTCTAATACAACAGCAGGAGGCTCACTCAGTTGTGGATCCTCCTCCAGCATGGTGTCAAAGTGGACCACAGGAGGAACAAGGGCTGAATCCTCATTCTACAATGCATCATCCTCATAATGCTTTAATATTTCCTCTTCCTAGCATTGTAGCTCCTCCTCCTCCTCCTAATGCCTTCGCTTCTCTTTAGCTATCACTGCCATTGCCTTGGCTTCCCATTCATGTTACTTATCTACAAGAACATCAACCATCAATACATAGAACAACTTAACATGTTTTTTCTAAAAGAAAACATGTAATAACTTAAAAATATAACTTTAAAACATATTAACGAAACAATAAACCAAGATATAACATATCTCTAACATCATGACACATATATCTAAGCTTAACAATTAACCTATGCTGCTTCACTGGCTCCTTAATGACTAGTGCTAGTTCATTCGCCAAGGACCTCTTAAGCTTGGCCATAGCTATCCCCTCAACCTCTTTACATAGCATTCGAGCCTTCTTGATGCTAAATGGTACTATGAGAGATTTTGCCACCATGCTAGTAGGGGATACACAATGCCTACCACTATTCCCATTGGTAGTGATAGACAGTGATTTACTAATAGCTTCTAGTGGGTCCTGGGCCTATGTGGTTGGAGCCAAGGGCTTCACCCAAGATTTGGTGAGTTGGGATGGATCTTGAGTAATCCATCATCCACCCTTCCTCACCACTAGGAACTCCACAAACCTCTGTAAGTAAACTACAAAAAGTGCAAAGTGCACATGGAACTTCGTAGTGAGGTCGTTACGAAGCTTTTGGATCACCCACTATATCCCAAAGACCAAGTATGCAACCTAGTTAAATCAAGAACCCTCAATGAGTACCTACTTAATGGTCCAAGCTTGCTCCATGTCCAAGATCTTCCCCTACAATAACAACTTAGGAAATGCCTAGGATCAAAACAAGGGATACATTTCTCTAATCAATAGTGAATTGATCTATTTTAGAGAGTATCCCTTCATACCACGATGAGCTTTTAGCCACTCTTCTACTTCCTCCTAGTGATCCACCTATCTACCTACTTTAGCGATAATCGGTATGTCACCATTTAGAACACCAAAGAGGTCATTGATGGTGGATGAATTAACCTCCAAAACAAAGATTACATAGTGAGCCTGGATGGTGAACTTCCTAACTCCTTGGCTAAAGGAGTTAATGATGTTCAACGTCTCTACAATGGGAATGATCAAGCTTGGAGCCATGAAGAGGTCAAACAAGCTTGCATGTATAACCCTCACATGTATAGCATTAAGTGCATGATCTAACAGCCAATCCTATGAGGATTCCACCTCACTAAACTTGAGGATCAGGGTCTTCTCAGCACATCCTAAAGTGACAATTGCAACTTCTGCTAATGAAGCTACATCTACAACATAACTAAGGATAGCAAGTTAGCCTTAGTGTAGGTGTGTCATGTAAAGTAAATTACAACAAAAATATAACTAAATTAGAATAAAATCAATACAACTACTTAAATAATCAAAACCATAATAACTAAAAAAATGGTAGCATATGAATAACCCAAAATCAACAAAATAAAAACACTCACTTCGCCTATTTGATGCAAGCATCTTAGGAGCTCTAGGGAATGGGTTTATTTCTAAGTCATCAAGAGATGGGTTGGCCCACTAGTTATCCATCATCCCATTCCCTAGGCATCTCATATAAGCATTAGGGTGATGCTTCATGCTATCTTCAAAGTCATCCTCTAGTTGTTCCAATACTACAGGCCTCACATTTGAGCTTTTGGTAAACACCTCTAAGGCTGTGTGGACTATGAGCATAAGGTCATCACCTCTAATCAAGCCCTGATCATCCATCCTGAACCTATAGATAAGTGAAAACAAAAAAATAGTCATAAGTTAAGTACAAAATGATAGAAAATAAGTATGAATCAAAGATAACCTTACTTACCCCTCTACGCAATAAATAGTGCCTAGAGGATTTTGGAATAACATATGCACATGGTGGCCAATAATTAAAGTGTTTTCCATGTTATACTGAATTTAGGCATCTCCCAAATTGCTGACAATTTGCAAAATCCCACTAGTGCCTTAATTTTTTATTCCCTTTGTGCAAACTTCAAGTTCATCCATCAAGAACTTGATGATTAAACTAGAGGACCTAGGCAAGATGGACTCTATGATCACTACTACAAACTTGATTATCAAGTGTGACCAAACCATCACACTAAAGTTCTGTAGAAGATAAGAAAGGAAGTATTTGGCTCATGGCTTGAACCATATCTAGAACTGGGAAGTTAGGCCTAGGGAGGTGGATGCAACATAAGAGTCCAACCATCTCTATGAACACCAAGATGGGCTTTAGGAAAGCCTTGTAACATCCAACACACAACCATTATGACCATGCAAACCAAAATAAAAATAAAAATTGAAAACTAGAATTAAAAAAAGTACATAAAAATAATAGGCAAGATAACATCACAACTACTACATTAAACCTAAAAAATAATAGGCAAGATAGCATCACAACTACAACCAAAAAGATGGAATTGATAGTTTAGAGCTGAAAATGTGAAAATAATAGTGTAAGACTAAACTTTCAACTTCCATGATCAATTCTAAACTTAGAAAAAATTCAACATACAACCCAAGTCTATAACCAAGATCCACTGAAATGCACTACTTTACATTAGAACAGCCATAGGAAAACACTTATAAAAAATATCAAAAAAAAATTATTTTGATCTAAACAACTTCTAACCCCTTCCCAACATTCCATACTATCCCCAAGTCCACGGAAAATTGTAGAAAATAAATTTTACAATCTCAACATTGCCCATCTTCATAGGTGTAATTGCGTAATAGCCTTGTAACCACAATTTTGTGAAACCAAATGAAAATAGCCATAACTAATTAACCACTCAATAAAATTCAACAATTCCATAGCCATTGGAATTGTAAAACAATGAACTACAACCCTATGACAAGAAAATATAAAAATTATTGACCATATTTTCATAAAAAATTACACAAGTCACCTAACCCATGGTCATCATGCCAAAACCCATTTTCACGCAAGTGAACTAAAATGGTCGTAATGGCCAAATTGTTTATTCAAATTTAGTGATTCAAGATTTGTTGGAATCATTAAATCATAAAATAAAAACCCATAAAAATAAAAATAGAATTTCTTAACCGTTCATTGTATAAAAAATGCACAACCTATACAAAAAATAGCCTTACGATAGAAAACCCACTTGACATAGCTTGACAGAAACAATCATAGAAAACTATCCGTTAAGTGAAATTGAGTGATTCAAAAAATCCCATTGACCAAAAAATGATAAAAAATAACCTTATAACCTTCAAAAAATTAAAAACCTTCAAAAAATTAAAAAACCCAAAGTAGCATTGCTTTTTTGGGTAGAGAAAAGCGAAATCCATGAAAATCATGGGAAAAGCATTTAATCTTCAACATAACCAAAACCCAAAGCCTAAGTAACATGAAAACAAATAAACATGGCCCAGATCTATGGTAGGATTTTCATGGAATTTAAAAATAACAAATGTTCAAGCCTAGATCTGAAAAACAGAATAGAACCCAGAAAATAAAATACATGAAAAAGTAGAAAAATTGGTAATAGACTAGTACCTCGGAAAAATAGTAATGGAGCCTTCCCTAATCCTTGGACAAGACAAGTGTGCTAAGTGCTGGGTGGTGGAATTTGCATCCTCTAATGTCAAGTTCCTTGTAGGGGTTTCCTTCTTCACCATGGTGAAAATAGGCACTAAAATGTAGAAGGTTTTTGGCCTCTAAAGTAACTACATTCACTATTGTATTACAAGTGGCTGTGACTATGCTCGGGATGGGTGGTAGTGGCAACAACAGAGCTCTAACTTGGACACAACAACAAGAGAGGATGAAAATAATGTTCTTTGTAATTTTTTGTTAGTAGTATCCAACATTTAAATCTAAGGGCCAACACCAAAACCTTGGTATCCTTTTTCAACTCCACTTCACTTGGGAGAAAAAATTTAGAAACTAGGGACTACGTAAGGTTATGTGGGAATGGCACAGGAAACTTGGTAATTCTAGATGGGTCCCACTGGCTACTCTGAACAATAAGGCAAATAATATGACTACACTGAACCTTCTTGGGTTTTCAACCTTAACTACATTGGGCAAGCGTAATCCCTACCTAGAGCCAATGTAGTCCCATCAAAATTGTTAAAAAAAATTCAAAAATGATGTAAACTAACCCAACCAACCCTAAAACCCTCTACATCATTTTAGTTGTGTTAACACATCTATAAAATTTACCTGTATATATACAATGCACCACTTTATTTTTCTCATTTTCCATTTTAATTACAGATAGTTTTTGTTGTTGAACTTCTAAAAGCTTTCCAACCATCACAAATCATTCACACAACCCCTAACTGATCTTTTTTTTTTCTATCGTTATGAACCTAGTGCTACACTATAGTCATGGGAACATCAAAGCATTAAAATTTCCAAACCCTTTCTAGTCACTGAAATTAAAAACAAAGATTATTTTGATAGAAATAATTGAAACTAAATGAAAATTTATCATTTTTAATTATCTTAAAGCTATAAAAGTCCATTTTAGTGAACCCTTAAATCCTCAATGACCAATGATTTGAGAAAAGGAAAAAGGATAAAATTTAGTACAAAGTACTAATGCTTATGTTTCGAGTAATTGCAAATGACACCTAATTGAGGAGGATGAGTAGGAGGAGCATCCTAAGGATATGAGAAGAAGCCTAGAAGGGGTTATGGTCATAAGAAAAAATAGTAAGAATAACCAGCTCAATTTAGGATTGGCCAACTAATGTCCAAAGAGTCCAATGTCTAATCAATGCAAGTAGTTTCATCGCAAGCCTTAGTGTAGGGAGACCTACTGAAGATCACTCTTTTCAACCATTTTCTCAAAACCTTAAAAGAAAAGAAAAGAAAGTAGTCAGTAACATCTTACTGAAGCCAAACTTTGTTAATTTCATCAACTTAAGACTTATAATTGGATGAGTTGTAATAGTCACTAATGTGAATCATTCTAACTAGTAGTATGGAATGATATGTGGAAGAATTATACTAGTTCTAAAAGAACCAACAAAAAGATTATACAATGAAGATAGGAGATATTAAGATCTCCTATTTTGTAGAGGTCATTACCTAAGTGTTTATATTTTTCAATGAAGGACCAATGTTGGTAGAAATCTCAACAAGGATACAAAGCACTAGGAAACAAGAATGAGTCAAACATGCCTACAGGAGGTCAACCAAAGAATTTAGATCTCTAACACCCATAGAGAAGTTAATTTTTAAGTAAACTAATTGCCACCTTGCCCTAACAATTTAATACAATAAGAGCATATCTTTCTTTAACACAAGTAGTGGTGGTGCTTCAGAAATAGTTCCCTACAAATCTTCCCCACCTCATCTTCCTAGGAATAGAGCATAAAGTCTATGAATGTAGCATTAGAAGGTGAACCTTCCCATTTTCTTACTTCCAAAATCTTTACAAAAGAGGTGATATTGTAGGATACATCAATGATGTGATGAGACTAGCATCACAAGCTTCCTATACAGAAATAATGAAGATAGTGCCTATTAAGAAGGTATATGATCCACCTCTAAGGATACAAATAGGCATTGAGGCAATAATGTCCGCATCAATATTAATTACAACAACTTCCATGCTAACAACTATCCTACTAGTAACAATAGCTTTATCAAACACAATGCTAGTTATAACGAAATAATGTTGTTACTACTTGGAATAGTATGCAACTAGACTAAAGATTTTAATCAAGCCATGACGTTTTTGAAACTTGATCATGCTAAATCTCATAATAGTATTAAATAAAATCTTATTTTATTTTTCTTTGCAATTATAGTTTTATAAATAAATTTATTAAAATGGTTAAGATTCTATTTGCTAAAGCTAATGCATAAATGGCTACAAATTTTAGCATTACTAATAGTTTTAAACTTTTGTGTTCCATCAGGAAAGGTTATTCTCTTACATCCTACCTCTTCGTCCTTACAACAAGCCTTTAGGATCTTTAGCATCACTTACTTTTTCTTGACTAACATCATCATTGTCATTCCCATGTGAGAAAATTGATTTATTTTGCTTAAATATTTTTTTGTATTTTTTTCTTAATAATTGGTTAATGCCAAGACATTAGAGCTAGGTGATCTTGTAATTTACAAATCCAATGATGAGCGACGAAGTACCCCTACACTCAACCATACGAATCACAAGCGTTCATGCACAATCCAATCGAATTCCATGGATGGGACTAGTTATGGCATCTAGAACATTATGCTCTTATCGCAATTCGCTATCTTCCCACTTGGACCAGTGGTATCTTTATCACGTATGGTTTAGTCCAAAGTGAGGCATATGATATTGTTCCTAATTTGTTGCTACTCCCAATGAGGATAAAAAGGTAAAGTAATTAAACTAATGGACAATGGAAAGTAAAATCTAACTAGCCTATGTGTGATGAGTATCCACCCTTAATCATCCATATATGTCTTGGACTTCATGATACTACTTCTGGGATGGCCAAGCATATGTCACTAGGTGTACCAAACAATACACTTGTGGGTTACCAAGTACTTCCACTTAAATGCTCATGATTAAAGCGTACGCATTCTGCTTAATAACAAGAATAGTAAATAGCAATAAAGGGAAATGTTTAACTAAAGAAAGCAGTAAATAATTAACAATTAAAAGCAATAATAATCTAAGTGGATGCTACAATTATGGGAGTAATTTTGATCTTTATTGTCAATCATGTACCGTGTCCAAGTATGTCACACTCGAAAAAAGGTGTTATATGATTATAAACATCACACTACAGGCATGCACTAGAAATAACAGACTTTAAAGAAAAGAAACTGAAAACTAACTTGAAAAATGACTAATGAAAAAAACTATCAAAAATTGGAGCCCATGCACTATATTTACACATACGCGACGTTGCATCTAGACCCCAACGTCACGTACGTGACATCGTAGTCCCAACATTGGATACCTGACATCGTGGCAAAGAATAAACAATGATAACAAGGATCCGACATCAAGGCTAGGAAAATCATGACTCATCATACCCCCACGACTAAATGAAAACTTGTCCTTAAGTTAAACAAAATGAGGAACAAGTTCCTTACAAAATATTGGATAGGCATCGGATTATTGACTGACATACAAACTAACTTAGGTGGAATAGATAGATGCTAAGTGCCCAATTGTATGGAGTTACAAGCTTTTGCAAAATTGGGTGTTCATGATAAGAGAAGTGAACACCCTAGAAGAAAAAAATTAACATCCAACACCTCTTGGTACCCAAAGAGAGAGATAGAAGATCCAACAATCATGAACAATCCTTGTCACAAGGTGCTATTGCATCATCCTTGGTGAAGATAGTACTGCTTCTAGTCCATGCTTCCCACTACAATCATAATAGAATTGTGAATTAGTATACAATGTGTAACACATAACTATTAAATGCCTTGTCTCATCAGTGGTTACACTCAACTAGGTTGTGATTGTGGTAGATTAACTCATTTAGTAGTATTAGTAGGAAGGCTAACAAATAGGGTCAAATATATAAGCAGTCCATTAAATTGGAAAAAGTTTGACACAAGGAAATATTTGAAGAGGATGTAAGAATTCACAACAATAAAAAGGAAAGCTCACTAAAAAATGTTGTGAAGATGTGCACAATTGGATGTTAATGATGGGGTAAACAAAAAGATTTAATTGTAAGAGTGTCTAATGGTAAAGAACTTAACTAACCCAACCAAAAGATATGTAAGTGGGTCCTTCCCAAACCAGGCACAGGCCTTTTATGCTCTTCCATAACTTTAAACCAAAAAGTCTGTGGGCTCTGTGGATGATTAATGGTTACAGAAGGTTAAGTATAAAAACCCAAAAGAAACTAACTAAGAATTCTAACACATCAAACCAACACATCGAATCAAGAACATGAAACCAACAGTGAGGTGAGATATGGAAAGCATAGATGGATGAGAGAGAATGAAATGGAGTTCCTAATTAAGGTCACATGAAGTTCCTTGTGGATTTTGTGGTTAAATGAATTAATAGGATCCATCCTTGGTCCAGACAAAAACCAACCATGTTCAGTGACTTCACATTGATATTCTAAGACCAGTCCATCCCCTGAGACATAAGAGTGCTCCCACAAAACAATCACCATTCCTTATTAGAGAAGAAAAGAGAAGTAGAAAGTGAGGAAGGGCCTTAGTTAGAGGGGACCTTCAAGCATGGGTACATGTTTTTCTAGTCCCATAACTAGTGCTTGTAGCTCGTTTATTTTGTCTAAGGGATGTGCTTTGCATTCCCATCCTTTTTTTTCTTTTTTTGAAATGGGAACCACACCATGCAAAGACACATGCATTTATTTTGTTCAATGATTCTGCTTTGAATCCTCATCAATTTTATTTTTTTATTATTTTTTTATGAGAACCACACCATGCAAGGACTTATTCAACTTCCTTTTATTGGTCAACATGGAACCATAAGAAATCCATGAAAACACACATACACCCAGGCAAACAGAAAAGCACCAAGAATACCAAATCCCCTTGAAGCCACACCCTGTTCAAACCTTTGAATCCTTTCCAATTCCAAAAACTACCAAAGTCACAAATTTGTTAAACTTGTATTAATGAAAAAGGAACTACCTGTATCCAAAATAAGGAAAACGATAGAGTTTGTGGATGGGTGAATGTTGTGGACTCACTACTTGTTGTATGAAAAAGAAACGATATCCTAATCATCCATAAGAAAATTCAAAGACCTAACAATCAAATAATAAAATAATGCATACCACCATTAAGCAACACATTACCACTATACCTGGCACTTATTAACAAAAAGTTAGAAAATCACACCAAAAAAATATATAAAAGAAAGTGTAAAATATTCAAGAAATAGTAAATGTACTAACGATGGTGTAAAACAAAAATTAGAAAATATTAATAACATGAAAACAAGAAGATATAAAATAAAGAATATGTAAAACAAAAAGTTGTAAAACAAAAAGATGAAAAACACTTAAGAATCCTGAAGACTAAAATGGGGGATAATCCCCATGACTAAACATTTGGCTATGACAAGGATTAATAAGGGGATAAATAGGGTCCATGTATGTATGAAACATTGGGAACCTTTCATGGCCCAACCACTAGGTGTCTATTGGTGGTGTGATGGCTAGGTAGAACAATTTTTGGTCACACACTTAGTTGTTAAATGTATGGTGGATCAAGGTATGAGGTGTGTAAACATTATGGATGGCTATAACATGATCACACCCTTGATCATGATATGGTATGCATGGATTTTTTTGTCTCCCCACGCTTGTAGATTCATTGGTTGGATGTGGAATTGGAGTACTAACAGATGGTGGTCCTTGTGTATGGTCAAATGATATTGGTTGAGATAGGTAGGGTGATACACTAGATTGGCCTTGTGCTGGCTCAGATGAAGTAGTGGGTCCATGCATAGTTTGCCTTGGCTTACAACCTTTTCTCTAGAAGGGATGTTTCCGATGTTGTGGTTGGGACCCACTGTTGTCAACATGTCTTTGTACATTTGCAACACAAGTAGCATTCATTGGTTGATATTGAGGCACTAAACCTTCCTGCTTTGCTAATGATGGTGTATAAGGAGGTGGATGATGAGAATATCAAGGGTAATTTGAATGGTAAGAAGCACGAGGTGGTGATCCTTCACGGATGTCATGTATTGGTGGTACTTGGAAGAGTGGTAGTGGTGATTAGAAGTAGAGGATGCAAAACTAGTTGGAGAAATAGGATGTTGAACATAATAGTTGTGCATTTTCAATGAATATGGCTGATGTGGTGATGGTCCCACCCATGATTGTGGTTGTTGCCACTATGATCAATGACTATGTTGAGGCTGGTGGTAAGTCCTGCTAGGATGATATGATTAGTTGTGTGACTATCTAAAATTACCTTGTGGGAGAGGAAGTCTCCCAGGCATGTGCTTTTGCACAAACTGTAGATTTAAGGCACCTACCCAATACTCCTATAGATGCAACAATACAGGGCATTGACCCTTCAAATGGTCATATATGCATAGGTCACATCCATCATCTTCGTCTATGGTGGAGTCTTTAGCCTCACTTTTTTCAACCACTTTTCTTGTTTTCCAAAAAGTGTATCTAACTATTTCTTGGTTCTGTGTCCTCTATTTATTATGTCTACTTGGTGTGTGTTGCATAATCTTCTCCGCAATCATCTCAACAAGATTTGTGACATTTTCTTTTATCCATTTAGAAATCCTATTGAATTTTGCTTCTAGATCATCAATAGACTCCTCTATCGACAAAGTCTGTTGTAGAATCAACTTATCAACAATAGTTTCATTTCCCTTACCATAAATTTGGACCTCCTTCAATTGAAGATTTGGATCCCATTTTTGTTTTTCAATATTCTTCCATTTACAAATTCCTCCTTCTTCTTTTGTCATACGCATTATTAGCTCTTTGATTTGATGTGCTTGGAGCTCATATAATTGCCCTAGGGCATACATCCCAAGGGTTGCCCTTGTTTCATTATGAAGCCCATCTATGATGTGGTAAAGTTGTTCTTCCTTGAAGAAACCATGACCTAGGCATCGATTCATTAAGGCATAATATCTATCTAAGGCCATGTCCAAGGGTTCATGTTGTTCTTGTTGTTACTCTTAGATTTGTCTCCTCAGATTGGACACTCTTTTATAGGTTTGGTATCTTTCATTAAAAATTTCTATCATTGTAGACCATCGTTGGATTCAATTTGGTTTCAATGATTGATACCACACTTTGGCTCTATCAATTAGTGTCCTAGGAAAGAGCTTAAGCTTTTTCCATCCACTTTCAATTTTGTAGCTAGCACACGCATCAGGGAAGGCTTGTAAATGATGTTGTGAATCTGAATCATAGCCTCGTGCAAATTTCAAAATATTATTCATGTCAAGCTTAGGTAGTTGACTCTTTTTGCGATGCCTATGAGATATCCTAACTGCCTCTTTGATATGCATTAGGCTCTTAGTGGCCAACAAGGATTCATTGTCATCAAATAGATTGTGAGGAGAATTTCTATGTTCATGGTGACTTCTTTGACTTTTCCCATGGGTTCGATTTCAGTTTTTAGTTCAACCATTTAATAGAGCTCTATCTCTATACCTATGTTCATCTTCGTCAGAACTAAATGTTGAGGGGAAAGAGGAAGATGAGGAACTAGAAGAATTGCCATGGCTTCTATGGTGTTCCTTGAGGTCCCTTGATTTATCATTTCTTGATTTTGAGGAGGTCATAGGCCTTGAGGCCTCCCCTAGTTCAGGACCTATACCATCTTCTCCAAGATTGTCTGCCTTAGGTGAATGTAGTCTTTGAGTGTCGTCAGTGTGGTCATGATCATACAAAACCCTTGCATAAGGTTGATCACTCCAATCTTCTTCATCGTATATCTTGTTATTTCTCCAATGAATGTGTTTGCTACACAGCACATAGTCACTTTTGTGTGAGAGAGACATTGTTGTTGGTTTATGATGTGTGTGAGCCAAGAGTTTCTAAAAGATATATTGTTCATTCCTTTACAGTGATCGTGTATAATATAACTAATCTAGATAACTAGCACCATCCCTAGCAATGGTGCCAATGATGAGCAGTGAGGTACCCCTATGCTCAACCATATGAATCAAAAGCATTCACACATGATCTGATCGAATTCTATGGATGAGATTACTTGTGGTATCTAGATCATTATGCTCTAATAATAGTTTTCTATCTTCCCACTTGAACTAGTGGTATCTTTATCACGTATGATTTAGTCCAAAGTGAGGCATATGATGTTATTCCTAATTTTACGCTACTCTCGATGATGATAAAAAGATAAAGTAATTAAACTAATGGACAATGGAAAGTAAAATCTAACTAGCCTATGTGCAATGAGTATCTGCCCTTAATCATCCATATATGTCTTGGACTTCATGAGACTACTTCTGGGATGGCCAAGCATATGTCACTAGGTGAACCAAACAATACACTTGTGGGTTACCAAGTACTTCCACTTAAATGCTCATGATTAAAGAGTACACATTCTGCTTAATAACAAGAATAGTAAATAGAAATAAATGGAAACATTTAACTAAAGAAAGCAGTAAATAATTATCAATTAAAAGAAATAATAATATAAGTGGATGCTACAATGATGGGAGTAATCTCAATCTTTATTATTAGCCATGTAACATGTCCAAGTACAGCACACTTGAACAAAGGTGTCATACGATTACAAACATCACACTGCGAGCATGCACTGGAAATAACAGACTTTAAAGAAAAGAAACTAAAAACTAACTTGAAAATTGACTAATGAAAAAAACTATCAAAAACTGGAGCCCAAGCACTATATTTATAGGCTGGGATATATACCCTAACGTCACGTAGGTGATGTTGCATCCTTGATGTCAGGTACCTAATGTCGCAGTAGAGAACAAATCGCAATAACAAGGCTTCGATGTTAAGGCTTTGACGTCAAGGCCAGGCAAATCATGACTCATCACCTAGTATTGCATTTTTGCTATATCATTCTTTAATGAGGAAAAAATTTTAAATGACTTACATCTACCTTTATTCTACATGTATTCATTCTTTTTGATTTTGTAAAACAAAAGCCTTTTTATTCCCTTTAAAATCAATTTTAGCTCATCTTCATCAAAGTAATTTTCTTCATTGAACATTTCCTACATCATTACATTGGATCTCATGATCTTCATTGAGTAGAGGTTTTGAATACAATAGAATTATTTTTAATTACTCCTATACTTATGATCTTCATCTAATAGGCAACTAAAGCACTTTGGAGATTCTCAAACTTTAGAGTCTCAATTTTTTATTTCCTCGATATTTGTGGCTTTTATTTTATTCTTGAAAGTAGGTGTGTAAATCACCTTTTAAATGACTTAGCCTTTTTAAAGATACAAATTACAATCACAATATTATTCACTCTTGAAAAGTAATCTCACATTTGTTCTTCTTCCTTCATTTTTAGGTTATTAAACTCATTGAATCAAATAAGCAACTTGAACTATTTTACCATAGTTATGCTTTTAAAGGTGGTTTCTAATATTTTCTAAATTTTCTTAACAAATTTGTAGCCAATAATCTTGCCAAACTCTACCTTAGTGATACCATAGTAAAGATAATTTTATGTTTTTGAGTTATATATGAACTTGGTCTTTTCATACGAGTCTCATTTATGTTTGGGCTTAAGTTATTTAATGAAGATTATTAGTTGAACTAATAATAGTCTTAGTTGGTGGTGCAAATCTAAAATATCTTGCCATACTTCAAATTTCATGTATTTAAAAAATCTATATATTCTCATTTCCAAAAGGAAAAATTAATGCCATTGAAAAGTGGTTGTATCAAGGAGGATGCAAACTCCCCTATATTTTACTCCAAATAGTTACACTCTCAATGGATTACCAAATTTTAATACTACTTAAGGGTTGTAGAACTTAGAGGAAGGGAGGTGATCAAGTCCAAAAATAATTACTATAAAGTGAATTACAAATTTATGTGGTTCCCAACTAGATGTACATATATGCTTAGAGGATAGATTCTTCCACACCTCAAACATATTTCTTTAAGAATGTTTAGAGGGTATTACAACCTTTCCAGGGATTCTTGTGTATTTTTAAATGATTATTTTAACAAATCAACCAATGACCTAAGAGTTGCTATTAAAATAATTCATATGTTGCTCTCACAAGACCTAAATAAGGGTCAAAGTAAAATTGTTGAATCTTTCCCAAGAAGCCCATAAAAATCCCTTAAGATAAATTAAAGATGTAAAAATGTTTAGACAAGGAAAGAGAAAATCTTTGTATTTTGAATACATTGGATCAAATCAAAACAACTTTGAAATTTAATGGTAATTTTTTAAAGAAAAATAGTAAAAGCCCTTGATTCCAAGAAATAGTAATAAAATAATATTAATAGAATAAATTATAAGTAGAACTTATGCACTTTCCAAAGAGCATAAGGAAGAGCTTAGTAAAAGATATTTAATTGTACAAGAACTCTAATACAAACCTTTTTGTCATTGGATTTATCTTTATTGTATGAGAGTTTGTGAGAGTGTTGAAGTTAATGAGAATAGAAAACAATTGAAAGCCTTGGAAAATTGTTATTACCTTAATTAAAAACTCTTGTTTGAAACTAAGAACCTAATTAAGCTACTTCAATTTCCTAATTTTGAGAACACATTCTAGCATGCCAATACTATTTTCAATACTTATTGTTAATGATTTAATTGATAAATATTTTTATGTAGCAAAATTTCAATTTCACAATTATTAATATTTAAGAATTTAGAAAAAGTTGACATAATTGTGGCATGGCAATTATGACATGGTAATGTAACTATTGTCAAATCACCTGATAAGTCATTTGCCTAAAGACATTGACAAAGACAATGATATACCTTATTCAGTATTTAAAGGAGCATTTCAAATTTTTTTAAGGGAAAGAGACAATGACACTATGATGATGGATATTTTGATGCAACTGCCTCCTCTAGTTCACAAGGAAGAATAAAGACAGAGAAACCAAAAAGGTTATCCAGATTGATAAGATAGGCTATGGTGATGATTTTGTATGCTCTATGTTAGTGGAAGTTGTGGAAGGACACATATTCACTTAAACATTGGAGCATTTTAGCTTCCTCATGAAAATCTTGGATGATGAGTTTGCTTCCTTTGATATTCTAACAACATATCTTCCGTCCACGTTGCTTTCATTGGATCTCGCTTGACATGATTCACCTAGAACACCAACCAAATTGTCATAGAGATATGAAATGAATAATGGAAGGCCGGCGGAAAGAAACATGATACGACCTTGGAATCACCAAAGAGCACTACATGGACAAGAATGACTGAATAGCACACGTGAAATGACTCCCAAATAAACACTATCATTTCATCTTCATTAACACAATCTAAAGTCCTAGGAACCATCTTTCTTAGGTCGTAAGATACTTGGAAGTAAAATAGCCACAGACGTTTGGAAAATTCCCATGCTTTTCTTTATCTCGATCCCTTTCTTTCTCCGCTTAGTCTTAATTTTTCCAAGGAATCGCGTACGCAAGCATGCGAAGGGAACATTACAGAAATTCATTGTAAAAAAGCATGCAAGAAAAACAAAGGAAAAAAGAAGTGGAATGTATTTTCTCTCACACGCGTTCCTTCATTAGTTACATTATCCGGTTAATGAATCCAAGTGCTAGAGCACGCGAAGCATTTCATTTGGGCTTTAATGTCGTCGGCGATGCGATCAAGCCAGAAAAGAAGGAAAACGAGCTGTGCTTATTGTTTACACGTTTGTTCTTTTCCAAATTTCATTTTTGTCTGTCAGGTCGCTTCGAATGGAATTTTTTTAAGAGCAAAATACCATTCGAGGGCCACTAGGCAGAAACGACAGAGGCCTGACCGGACCAATGCTCTGTCTCGTTATTGCTTTTCTTTGCTGGGTGGACCATCTGCAGCAGAAGCAGAACAGAAAAGGACAGAGTGTAACTGAAATTAATCAAAGCCAAGCAGGAATATTACGTAGGGTCCCGTGGCCATGACAGTCCGGATTTCCTCCAACACGAATAATTAAGCCTTGTGATCTTGCGAAGGGAAAATCTCCGTCACATGAAAACATCCAAGATTATGAACGCAAATGTAGATTTAAATTTTTTTTGATTATCCATCGAAGATCGAACAGACAGCGAATCCCACGAATATATCCAGTGATTTATGCATGAATATAATCCGAGTGGGTCAAAAAAATCGAATAACATACTCAGAAATTGAAGAGCCGAGAAATGGATTCCGCACGGCCGCCTGGCGATCGCTCGAATAAAGCTGGAAAATCTCAACGACGCGAAATGGAATAAGATGGAAGCCATCGCAAGACCCGGAAATGAAATGCCAGGAAATGCGAGAAGGCGAAGGGCTTGGAATTTCGAAGATTTTGTCTGCTTTCAAACTGCAATCAAAATGTGCCTTGCAGCAAGACTTGAATAGAGGTCGACCAATAATGTTAGGATACCTTTTGTTAAAAGAAAAAAAAGGAAGGAATGTAGAAAGGTAAAAACAACTAATTTTCAGGATGAAAAATTTTATATTTATTTACGGAAACCACAATCCACGGAATTCGCCACGTACAGTTGTCCTCACAAGTACGCAAAAACGAAGTAATAACCCAGTTAAATACGGAGAAAACACCAAATACGGTCCCCAGGAAGGGAAAATTGTCATAAGGATGTGAACGTTGCCAAAACCCAATAGCTAACGAATCAAAAAGCAGAAAATAATCAGGCAAAAATACCGTGAAGTGAAATAGATGTTCTAAGAGTTTATAATTTTTAGCGTTTGAAATCATATTAGCCTCGAATCCTATACGCAAAATACATGCTTCCAAATACCATCCAATCCAGAGAAATTGCAAGAACCATGATAGATACTAGCCATAAAATAAATACAAGGAAACCAAGATGCCACGCCTACATAAGTTAAAAAAAAAAAAGCCAAGAGCCAACATTATTCAACCATCACCATCTAGTCTTGTCTCTAATGCACGAGTGGTCTTCTTGCCATGATAAAAGCCACCCCAATTCTTTCCATTAATACTTCTGTATTGTACAATTTAACTTGCCTCGTGGGAGTTGATCCGATCCATAATTCATAGGATTTGACATGGTTTAGAAAAGGAAATCTCTAATCTGGCCCAAATTGGCTAAAGCCAAAACACGACCAGTAAAATAGAGGCCCAAAAAGCGAGGAGATAGACCCAACATACGAATACGTGCAAAAAAGCAAGAAAGTACGCTCAAAATACATGTCAAACACGGACCTTGTTGCAGAGAAAGACAAGGCCTAAACTACATGCCAAATTCTTGCTCTCCTCTCCTCCTCCTCCTCCTCCTTGATGTACACTAAGAATATTCGAGGCGCATGCTCGTCCTCCTTCTTCTTGTGAACAAATGTGGATGCGGCATGGTGCATGTTGGTGCTAGTGCTAGTGCTGGTGCAGAGCGTGTGTTGTTGGAGCTTCAACTTTGCACAAAAAAAAAATGCGCCTGAAAGCGACTTGACCTGAGGCACCACCATGTCCTTACAATTGCAATTGTAAAGCAAAAGACTAGGACGCCATGTAATTGGCCTCCGCGTGCGGTGTGCGCGGTGGCCCAGCCCAGAATCATTCCGCCATTGGAGCACCTCCTCGCTAATGCACGTCAAATTCCTTGTACCGCAGCAGAACAAAACACAAACAGAGAGAGAGAGAGAGAGAGAACGCAGGAAAGAAAAACAGAGAGAGAGAGAGAGGGAGGGAGGCACACAGGCATGAAAAAAGCCTGGGAAATACAGCAGAGGAAGCAAGAAAGTTGAGTTAAAAAAAAGGGCAAAAGCAACCAAGCGCGATTCGGCACATGGTCTGTGATACTGCCTGATATCGGCAACGGATCGCCCGGATAATGCTTGTTTATGTTAAATAATCTGCCCTGCAGTTTTTCCGCGTCACACTCCCACACCCAGCAAAAAAAGGAGAGAAAGCAGAAGCCGCATCGTTGGCGAATGCGTACAGGATTCAATAATTCGGTAGGCCAGCCAGTTCCATTTGAATATCAAACCAGAGAATTTAGAACAGAAATATATATATATATCAAGGTTGGCGACACCGCAGCATGTGGACGGGACGAAGCTGAAGCTCAGAAGGTGAAAGGGAACGAATGAATGATGTAATAAAGAGCACACGTCAGGGATGCACAAATCTGCTATCTGTTTTGGCGTGGCTTCCCATCACGTTAAATTTATGCGCCACTGCGAATCGAATTCTGTTTACGTGTGCGTGAGAACAGCCAGCAGCGGCCACACATAGCCGTACTCGTCACCTCCCGTGCAGCTGCTGATGCTACTCTCTCTCTCTCTCTCGCTCTCTTCCAGTTACCTGGTGTCTGTGTTTATCTGGGTTTAGTTTAGAAAGTTTAGTAATCGTCCATAGTCCTTATTATTACGAGCATTATTATTATTTTGCTTGGTTTTTCTATTTGGGTGCCTGTATCTGATTGGATTTGGAATTCCCCTGTCCCGCTGCATCTCCATCCTCCTCTCTTATAAATTCTGTACCGCTGCCGCTGCCGCTCCTCAAGTAGCCGGTGCTGGTACAAGATCTTGAATCTCTGCTGGTTTGCTCCTTCAATTCTCCTTCTTGAGCTCTGTCTTTCTCTGGAAATTGCTCTGAGAATGGGTTTTCTGGAGCAGGCCAAGCCCTACGTGGCCATGACTGCGCTGCAATTTGGCTACGCCGGCATGAACATCATCACCAAGGTTTCATTTAACCGTGGCATGAATCACTATGTTCTGGTTGTTTACAGGCACGCTGTGGCCACTCTGGCTCTTGCACCTTTCGCATTTTTCTTGGAAAGGTACCCGCCGGTCATAGGAATAATGCGTCTGTTATTTCTTTTTTCATCCACTTTATTTATCTTCACACATACCAGCAGAAGCAGCAACAAGTTTCACGTGAATGTGCAGGAAGATTCGGCCCAAGGTGACATTCACCGTGTTCCTGCAAATCTTCGCTCTGGGTCTGCTTGGGTGAGTTGGCTCTCTTCTTCTGTGTTTGGTCATTGTCTATGTTATTCCATCCGAATTCACGAATAATGTGCAAAAATCTAGTAATGCTCTCTTTGTAGCTTTTTTAGTTACAATTTCTTTTTGCCTTTTTACGACGGAATGAATGAAAAAGAATGAATGTGCGAATGAATGCAGGCCAGTTTTAGATCAGAATTTTTATTATCTGGGGCTGCAGCTCACATCTCCAACTTTCGCCTGCGCTCTGAGCAATCTGCTGCCAGCCATGGCGTTCGTCATGGCACTGGTGTTCAGGTACGAATTGAAAAGAAGCCAAGAACTTTCTTAATATTCCAAAAACAAACAAACGGACCCAACAGCCAGCATCCAATGCCTATACATAGATCATTATAAAGCCACCTCCCAATTCCAATTTCCAAAAGTTCTGAGCCCCGACCTTGTCCGTGCACGTGCCCCATCCACCCTTTTGCATGCCTCCGAAAAGTTCCGTAGTTCAGGCATTTGCAGATACAGAGGGTGATAACCAATCCAGAATTCAGTGGCAGTAACAGATAGAGCGTTTCCTATGCTTCGGGGGGTTGTTAGTTATTTAGTGTTCACAAGTACGCAAACATATACAGTCGCTTTCGCTATCATCAAGTCTGAGTGTGTGTGCGTGTCGTAGCCTACTGCAGCAGAGAAGTTTTTCTCTGTAACGATCAACCATGCACAAGTACATATATATATATATATATCTATATTATATATCCTTCGTTGCTGTTCCAAATCCTGTATGGCGATAATCAAGCCCAAGATTCCTGCGTGATGTACGGCTTTTACATGGCTGTTTCCTGTGCAAAGTAAGTGCATCTGTCGGTTCTTCCTTTTGTAACCTTTCCTTTAGCAAAAGAGATGCTGCTTCTTAAGTTGCATATGGTTCTGATTCCTCATCAGCATGTTCGGAACCCGACGCTTTCAGTCCCTATTTCATTCCATCCAGATTCTGACTGCGCCATAGTAGACCCTCCTATTATGTCAGAATCTTCAGTTCTAAGCAACAAATTTCAGCACAGTTACAATGTCCATGGCTACATGCGATCGATACATTTCTTACCCTTGAAACTGAATTCCTGCTAACTGTCCGTATCCTGAAGCTAGACCGTTTCAGATTCAAACAGTTAGCCCCCCTCTTTCTCTATCACTACTGACTACTGATCCTGTGAAATAAGTTTCAGTAGTCATCTCCCAATCCACCATGTCTTGTCCAAAAAAGTAATTTCCATTTGAGCTCAGTCCAAACCCCGAGATTTTACTCATTTTAGATTTCACCGGCCCAGTGACTCAACTCGAATCCAGTTGTTTGTCATGTTGCTGCGAGTTGGAAATTTGGAATAATCCAATGGTTTGTTGATTGGTTAGCTTGGTTGGGTATGCCAGACGCACTGTCATATATGTCTTATATATCCATGCTCGAATCACCTGAGCAAATGGCAGGATTACAAAGTGGTACACTGATACTAGTGGTGCTTCCACCAAGTGATAATATCTTCCTTGCTTCATGGTTCATGCTTTCTTGCTTCAGAATCAGATGTCTTTAACCATCCAAAATTTCACCATAGTTAGTTGGATGATGTTGGGTTATGCAGGATGGAGAAGGTGGATCTGAAGCAGGCACGTAGCATGGCCAAAATAGTGGGCACAGTGGTCTGCGTGGGCGGGGCCATGTTCATGACTCTGTACAAGGGCCCTCTGATGCCGACTCTGACACATCACTCTCTGGTTAGCTCCCATCCTCACCACATGGCAGCTCCAGCTCCAGCTCCTGCTCCAGCTCAGATGAAAGCTGATCAGAGCATGATCAAGGGCTCCTTGATGTTGGTGGCAGCAACCTTGGCCTGGGCAGCTCTGTTCATATTGCAGGCAAAAACGCTCAAGGGATATCCAGCGCCTCTGTCAGTGACAACTCTCATGTGCTTCATGGGCACTCTGCAGGGCACCGCAATTAGTCTCGGCCTTGTCAGAGATCCTGCAAAATGGGCTCTGCACTGGGATATTAATCTGCTCACTGTGGTCTACTCCGGTGTTACTACCTCTGCACTTGCTTACTATGTTCAGGGCCTCTGCATGCGCCTCAAGGGCCCCGTGTTCCCCACTGCCTTCAGCCCACTCATGATGATCATCGTTGCCATCATGGGTTCCATTATTCTGGCCGAGAAGATCTACCTCGGCAGGTGAATATTCCTTACAAGCTGCGTATTTAACGATTTATTCATTGTAATGGGTTGGCAGTTCGCACGAATGCTTTGGTCTGGTCTGAATTGGTTTTGTCATTTTTGTGGGTCTGTAAATTTGTTAGGATCATGTTCATTGGTACGGGTTTTGGGACGGGTTTTTTTTTCTGTGAATTGGCTTTGTCACTTTTGTAGGTTTGCCTTAGGACCATACTTTACTGTTATGACTTATTTTTATGATTTGTTATGGTCTACTGTTATGGATTGATGGATTTGCGCCTTTCCGTGAATTAGTGTTATTGGGTTTTCCAGTTTCGCATGATAGTAGTTTAACATAGGAATTGTGTCTTGCAGTCAATCAGGTTTGTTGTGACATGGTATGATAATAGGTGGTGGTGATTTGGTTGGTTAATTATTTATGAATTTAGAATCCTTGCAATTTACACCGTCTGGAACAGGCTTATTCGTGATTGATTTGTGAATTTGGAGTCTTTCGTGCTTTATACCATATATGGTTTTTTTATGAATTTGTACCCACTTATGACCAGTATTTTGTCTACTAGCATACAAAGTGACATCTGATTTGTTACCGGCCAGCATTTGCTCTTCCTCTGCGTGTGTTTTTGATATGGACAGTTACTTAAAAGTGATGAAAGCATAAAGATGTCCTTCATGAATTCAATTGTTTTGATCGTTTCCTCGCTTAAGAATTCCACTTGATAATCGATTCATACCTTAAATTTACTCTCTTACTTTAATGTGTGGTGTATGTCACTTTGCAACCTGTGAATCTGATTCCATCATTTTTGGTTGAGCATATGAAAAGGATGCACCACCACCGCCACCGCCTTCCCACATTGGAAGGAAAGCACAAATAAACAAAAATGGGATTGTTATATGAATTATTTCTTAGGTGTTCTAAATCTATAGCAAAATGTTATGGATGGATCTCTGATTTGTTTCTATGTGCAGTGTAATCGGAGGAGTGCTGATAGCTGGAGGGCTATACGCCGTACTGTGGGGTAAGGCCAAGGACGAGAGACTGTCCAGCAGCGCCAAAAGCATAAACTCTTGTGACGAAGGCCAAGAACTGGATATTAAGATAATTAAGAGCAACGCCAAAATGGAAGATCTGGAAGCTGCCAAAGGAGGAATTGCACACACCAACAAACCACAACCTGCAGAACCAGCAGAAGACGGCACAAGTTAAGCAGAGTTAAACATCAAACCAACGGAGGGAGAGAATGCATGACGATCTGAAAAAGAACGTCTCATACTCCAATTTACGAATGTTTAAAAGGAATCATTAGTGTTGCTAATAGATTCCTTAATACCTATCAAACACAGGTTCCTCCACCGTAACTGCAACTGTTTGGCCTTCTTGAGACCGTATCTTTGGCGTGGCCAATAATAATAAGCTATTAGCTATCCATAAAGCAACATGAGCTTACTTAATGTATCCATCTTTACAATTTAGAATTTCGCAATTTGCTTCTACTGCTGTGGTTGGCCATCCAAAACTGTCTCCTGATTTGCATACACTGATGGGATAAGGTTTGCCTGTGATCACGATGCAAATACTTCAACTTTTGGAGGAATGACAGTGAAAACAGGAACCGGCTGCTGTGCTCTGAGATGGGAAAGCAACTCTTCCTTTATTCGCCGCATTTCGTTTCTTCGTCTTTTCGCTTGACAATTCGAGGAAGCTTATTTGTGATCGATACGTGTGAGTCGTGGAAATTAAAAGACTGGAGGACCCAGTCTTTGCTGTAGTATATTCAACTTGGCAGGCAGTGTCCTACAAATAATATTCCATCCAGAGAAAGCAAAAACGAATATTTCATGCAATCTCACTTATTCGCCCATCTTATTCGCCGTTGCAAAATGGGAGACCATGATCAAAGCTTATCCAATTAAACAACGAATGGGAGACACGATTAGTATCCAGGCGAGAATATGGGTCTTCTGCTAACACTGGAAACATCGTGCAAACGGACAAATGTTTGAATGACCAACAACTGAATATTTTCTGGACATTAGTAATGATAGCATGTTTGAAGGCAACCCAAAAAACCTAATTCATTTCACCGTCGCAGCAACAGATTACAAGATATAAATCCATGAATAATTTAACACGTCTTTCACTGGAAAGAATTTTTCAAGATTTGATGATCTTTTGATGGTCTTTTCATTTTTATTTCCGCATCAAACCAAGCCAGATATTCGTTTCGAACCTTCACTGGATTTTGGATATCATACTGTTAGTCTGCTAGTGTAGGGAAGATGCACAATATAGGCTTTTGTCTTTTTTTTAATATGAAGACTTTCCATCTTTAGCGATAGAAGCTTCCCAACACGTTACTAAAAGCACAAACAAAAGTTTCCCAATGTAAGAAATCGTACAATACCTGGTCGATAAATAGTGGACAGGACTAACCTTGGGAGGTCGCGACATTCAAATTGAGGATCTTCAAACTAGGGAGCTTTCCATGGCAGGAAATCTTTTTAAAGAGTCCTTGTATTTCCTTAAATAAGGAAAAATGAATATGACCTTGAGGAGGAACATAACCACCTTGTTTATCACATCCCTTATCTTTGTCCTCTCAGGATCTTCCTAACTTGACATCTGCAGTTCAGCACCTTTTTATTTCGTGTTTCCATATGGTCGAATCAATTCCTTTTATTTACGTAATAAATTTTTTAAGTGTGTGAGCGTCAAGTACTGAGGAAGAGATCATGCTCATGCATTATCAACAGATTGCGTGACTGACTTTTTAAATGCTCTTGAAAAAAATAAAGGCGCTGACTTTAAATTTTGTGGTTTCAAGCAAGGATGAACATTGTGTACAAACAAATAAAATAATGTGTTTCCCAGCCCCCACCACCCCCCGCGCCGCGCCCCCTCTTCCCCGCGCCCCCAAACAAACATTAGTGGGGTCAATGAGAGGTGACTTAAGCAGTTATGTGATTGTTGGTCAAGGAATAAGCAATCTTCAAGGTAGCTTGTGAGTATAAATTTCAATTCCTACTCTTGCCTCTTCCTTAAGTATAGTTTATGGGTCTAATGCTATGTACTTCTAATTTTTTAGTTTAACTAAACAAAAGTTTATGAGTTCAATTCACTATGCTTCCAAGATATCTAATTTTTTTTTTTTACTTTAAAAGTTATTACTTACTCTAAATTTAAGTTTTTTATTTTAACTTAACAATGGCTTATAAGTTAAATTCTTTGTACTTCCCAAAATATCATTTTTGATTTTTTAAATTTAAAATCTATCACTTCATCTAAATTCATTTTGGTTTAACCTCAATTTTTATTGCTTCAACTAAATACTTTTGACCTAGCTTTTTATAGAAATTTTCATTTTTCTTTCTAGATTCCCTACTTCAAAAATGGAAGAAAATTGGTTTGCCTTTTACTATAGTTTTTATTTTTTATCATAAAAAGATAAAACATTATATTTTATTTTTTACCTTTAATTAGGTTTTGTTAACTTTAACTATGTTACTTCACTTTATATCATCCTATGTCACAAGGTTTTGTTTTGAATTTTAGTTCTTGTTTATACTTAGGATACATTCTTCTAAAAATGTATGTGAAGATGCAATACTTTGTCATGTATGTCATTCACTTCATAAGGGCTTTCTTTGATTCAAAAGAAAAATTACACTTTACCATTACCACATTTGATTCTATATATTCAACCTAATCTTTAGGGTATTTTCTATTAGGTAGCCCCTAGAAATAGATTCTTTATTGCTTTTTCATCATCAGATTTGATGCATCTATTAGGGTCAACATCTTTGTACATCTTATTCCAAGTCTTGGCCACCTTGCAAATTGACTTCTCATCCTTCTTAGTTCCTAACTTCTCATGAAATGAATTCAAAGTGCTAAGTTTAACCTTATTTACTATCTGTTTCTCAGGTTAAGGTAATTTTTAGTAATTTTTTAATCATAAATGATATTGTAACTATGATATCTTATGTCTACCTACGATGTCATTGATATGATGTATTTAGGCCTAGCCTAGTTATGTCTATAAATACTAGTCATCCATTATACCAAATAACAACTTTTTGCCCATTCTTACTCAAAATCTTGTAGTTTTATTTGATTATTTGATAATTAGTTATGAGTGCCCAAAATGTGATCAAAAGTAGTTGGATGACATCTTTATTCGAGTGAAGTGTAACAATGAGATATTAGCCTAGTGGTATGGGTCTTAACCTAGTAACCCCAGTGATGAGTGGCGAGATACCCCTACACTCAACCATACGAATACGAGCGTTTTTAGGGGTGATCCGGTCAAACTCCACAGATGGACTAGTTGTGGCACCTAGACAGTTATCCTTAGGTCACAGTTCGCTGTCTTCCCACCTAGACTAGTATTATATTTTTCACGTATGGTTTAGTCCAGAGTGAGGTGTATGATGTGTTCCTAATCTAATGCTACTCCTAAAGGTAATGGAAGATAATATTAACTAAGTTAAGCTAGGAGAAAGGGTAAGAGAATCTAATCTAGCCTAAGTGAGATGAGCATCCATTCCTTGATTATCTGTACACATCTTGGACTTCGTGNAATGATGAAGTAATCTTGATCTTTATTGCTGGTCATGTGCGTGTCCAAGTACATCACACTCGAATAAAGGATGTCGTACAATTACATTCACCACACTGCGGGCAGAGACGGGAAAAATAATCTATCTCTAGAGGGATCAAACTGCCAGAGCTTTGCTACAATCTAACTCCTAATTATGAACAAGGGAGAGCCGCTTCTTATTTATAGACATTGTGGCAGACTGCAATATCGCAGGGGAAGACGCGATATCGTGGCAGATGCGATATCACGTACGCGATATTGCAACCCATGTGATATCGCATCCCATCACCCAGGTTATAGGTTCAATTCTACTAGGTAGCATTGAGTTATTACCTTCAATAAATCTTGGGGTGTACCTATCTTTTACTTGTTTTGGGTTCCAGAACCCCTTTATTTGAGTGAAGTGTACCTCAATGATGAGCGACGAGGTACACCCTATGCCCAACCATATGAATCACATGCATTCATGCATGATTCAGTCGAATTCCATGGACTTTATAGTTTCCAGTGCACTAGTCTTCTAGGCAATGAATCTTGCCCTAAGGTCATTCATTTTCTTCCCAATTACACTTGTGAAGCACATGGTATGGTTAAGTGTAATTAAGGCATATGATTTTTATAGTCTTGGTGCTTGAGTAGAGATAAAGACAAGGTAATTTAATGGCTAATTGAATGTAACTAACCTACTGGTCTCTAGTTGATCCTATCAAAAGTATCCGATCCCACTTTCTGTACACATCCTAAACACACATATCCACTGCTAGGTTACCAAGCGCCACACTACTAGGCATGCCAAGCAATAATGCTACTAGGATTACCAAGTGAATACATGTTACACTCGAAGTAGTCGTACTTATGTATTTAATCTATTTAGATTATCTTCCTCACTTATCTTAATTATCTTAATTGCTGCAAAACATTGAATAAGTAATTGCAAATATTAAATGCATAAATGAAATATTTAATCTATCTAGAGTGCTACAAGGTTTATCAAAAAGCTCATCTTTATTACCACACATATTGTTGTGCTCAAGTACAACAATGCTCGAATAAAGATCCATACACTCAATGATTCCTACTGCAGGAACTTGGGAAAAATATTCTAACTTTCGAATGGACAAACTACAAGAGCTATGCTACTACTATGAGAAATTCTTACCATAAATGTGGCTAGTGGCTTGTATTTATAGACTAGGATAGACCCCTGCATCGACGGGGCTGCGTCGATGCAATTGACTGTGTTGACGGTGCCTCATTGATGGGACCTTGTCAATGTAATTAACTACATCAATAGGGCCTCATAGATGGGGCCCAGTCGACGTGACAAATCGAAACTCATCATACCCCCACAACTGAATGAAAACTCATCCTCGAGTTTGTTACAAAAATTGGGAAGGTATGGCATTATTGAATGACTTTGACATACAAAACAAAACAAGACAAAATGGACATAATAATTAAGTGCCTAGTGTATGAATCAACATATTACAAAATTGTGATGTTCATAACACAAAATTGAACACCATGACATGATTCTTCAAAAATGGATAGCACATTCCTTGATGGCATGCAGTTGGTGGAGAATGTCAGAAAATCCCAAGTAGTGGTGGCTCTTGAGGTTCTAAGGGACCTTCACTGACTTCATGCATGTGCAGTGGTCAAGGTGATTGTGGTTGTCTTGCTTCTACTGCTACTTCAAGTGGTAGGTGAAAAGCATCCAATAATGCCTTCATTTTCTCTTCTTTAATCTTGGGATCATTCATGGTCCATGTAGCTTTGCTAATGTGGGCCAAGGTTGGAACATCCCAAGGATAAGGTAAAATAGGAAAGAGCTCCTTCACATTAACAAACTAGGCCACGAATTTCTTGTGTTCAATGTTGAAATCTCTAAGTGTGTTCTGTAGCACATGGTAGTCATTCATTCTTTTCGCCAGGTTCTCTGCAATTGATCTCTGGTCAGTGAATTTCACCTTGAGAACCATGAGTTTAGCATTCATAACTACAAGCTTCTACTTGGTGTCTTGAATTCAACCTTCTAAAAAAAGTACAAGCTGGCCACTTTCTTTTAAGTTTAAACCATGGTCGTCCAGTAGTCAACATTGTTAGGTTTGCATAATGGAGATTGGACAGCTTCATGTACTCCATCATCTCTTCAATCTGCAACTTCTTCATGTGAATTTTCACCCTATTGTAGGCATCAATCCCATTGATGATGGGTTGCCACACTTCTTTGCCTTGTTGGCGTTATTGAATAGCCTCATTAACTTTTGCCTTCGCCAGTTGGATATGCTTTTCATTCACCTCCTTTTGTAGGCCAACTTGGTCTCTGTAATGATTTTTAACTTTCTTGAATTTCATAGCCTCATTCTTCCAGGTAACAATCTCAATGGCTAACTTCTAGTGTAAGGCATGGACCTCCTCCATGGAGAGGTTACAATTTTCCATTGCCAATCTTCTTAGTTTGGTGTTTGCCCTAGTTAGGTAAATAAATGCTTCTAACTATTGTTTTTGTGCATCAATGTTTCATAGATGATGATTTTCTACAATTAAGGTCTCATTTTCTTCACGAGTTTGCATCAAGTCCTTCCGTACTATGTAAGTTTCAGCTTTATTATTGACTAATTAAAGACCACTGTTACCATTTCTCCCTCAACTCACTTAAGCTATTTTTGAAGCTATTGAAAATCTTCATCTTGTGTTAATGTAGGGTTGACAAGAGTAAGGTCAACAATTCAAGCACACAATTTAGCAACTTTCACAACTAAGCATTGATTATATGCTTGAGCTATTTCAAGTTGCCCTTCCAAGATAAGGCACTTGCCCTTTGCCTCCAGCAGCTCCAACTAGGTTGTAGTGATGGTATCTAGAAAATCAAAGATATCTAGAATTGGTTGCCCAGTTTCCAGCAGTTGATCTAGTAGTTCCTCATGCTAGGCTGCACTTAATCTTTTGTTGATTATCCCTACAGATGCCTAAACATATCTTAGTGTAGAAACATTTGGTTGATTATCCCTACAGGTGCATTTAATGCTTTAACAACTCTATTAGCAATGATCTCTATAGCTGTATCTTGCCCCTAGTACTACATCACCAATATGGTTGCCTTCTCATCCTCCTCCAAGCACACCAAAAAGGAAGCAAAATTTCCAAAGATTTATGAGAATAGATGGTGTTGAGAGAGAGACACTATCACCTCTCGGGCACTTGGATTCAACCTCATAGGCAATTGCATTTGTTGGATAGATAGCATTGATCCACCTCCCTCCATCTAGCTAATTATACAACCCACTTCTCTAAGGTGACTCATGGCTGGTTTGTACACAGATAGATCTCCACCACTAGTTCTTGACTTTTACTCTCGTTGTTGCAAGATCTACTCTAGAAATTTCCGCATGCATTCAACCATAATGTGGGCCTTTGGAGTTTGCTCATGAGTAGGTGGTGAAGGTGTGCATTACTACACCTCTTCTGTGGCCATGGAAAGTGTCTTGTCCTTCATCATTTTGGCCCACAAAGTAACAGGAGCATGTCTAAGTGTATCATTTTCATAGCAGATTATCCTTACCCTTTTGCATAGTTTTTTGATTAAGCAGGGAAAGGGCAAGGTCTTTCTTCCATGTTCATTCTCCTTAAAGTGCTTTTCTATCTCTAGATAGATTAGTTGTGGAAGATTTGTTACCTTAGAGTGGTGCATGCTCAAGTGGATAAGGTTGTTACCTTACTGGGCCTCACCATTGGATTGAGGTGGTAGGCCACTATCTTAAAATAGACTTGCTCCATCAGTGTAAGTGTGCTAAAATCCTTGCAGTCAACCCCATAACACTGCTCATCCACTACTTCTTTGCTCCAGGGTTGCCTTGTTTTGACAACTCTGCTAAACGTGTTCCTATGTCTAGAAGCCCAAGGACCTATGCAATGGCTCCATTGAGTAGGACACTTGGATGTCCTTGATTTTCATAGTGAATCCTATTTTCCTATTATTCCAGAAGAGATACATTTCTCCCATGCACCATTCCTCATTGGAAGTGATGATTGGCCACATGGGAAACGCTTGCAGTTGAGTTCTAACATCTTCTAGAGCCCATTCAAGGAATGGTTCGAAATTTAGTTCTTGGAGAACTGAGCGTTGGGCCTCATAGTTTCTAATTATGTCAAGATAGGCCTGTGTGAGTGTGACTTCTAATCTAGGTATAGGTCCTAGCACTTTGCCTTGCTATGAATTTTTAGATGTGGCTTCCTCTTCGAGAATTTGTTGGATAGATTCCACCTCATCTTCATCTCTGAGAGGTCTTGTTGCATGGATTTCCTTAGCCTATTCATGGCCATGTTCTTGTTGGCCTCTTTCTCCCCTAGGTTACTTCTCCCATGGTTGTTATGGTCCCTTCTCCTGTAGTCTCTTCAGTCTTGGTGCCATCTGTAATCACAAAAAATAACGGATTAGTAATTATCATGTAACCTAGAATGATTGGAATACCTTGTCTCATGAGGGGGTTACATTCGGTTAAGATGTGATTATGGCTAAATAGATAAAGTAGTTAATTATTAATTTAATCTTTGGTTTACCAAAGTTGTTGGAAGGGTTAAATTCTCAAAAATTAGTGATTTAATAGTATTTTTTGTTTAACATTTTAAGGGAATTAGAAAGAATTTTGAAAAAATTATCGTCAAAACCTTGCGGTTTGCTACTCCCACAACTAAGAGCTTACCTCTAGTAATTGTAGGATCAAAGAACGGGATGATTCAGAGAGATAGTATGAGAGCTATAGGCTTAGGAAGGTTTTCGGCTCTAAAAATTGAAAAACTTCCTTGGACATTATGGACCAAATGTAAAAAATTTCAAAGTGTTTAGTGGTATTTATAGTATTTTTGTATTGCATCGATGGGGCCTTGTCGATGTGGTTCGCTGTGTTGACAAGGCCTCTTTGACACAACTATTGACCACCATTGACTTTTGTTGACTTGGTCAATACTTGAAAATTACAAAGAGATTTTGAACGAAATTAGGATCAAATGGAAGCCCAAACAACCATGAACATGAAGAAAATGTGAGAAGATGGTGTTGAAGTTCCAAAAATTACAAAAATTAGGAAAAATGGTAAAATTGGTAAAAATGGGATGGGAAATGAGAGTTCAAGGAGCACATAGTGGTGTGCACAATGGAATATGCGAAAGATAGGATTGTAACAATGTCAAAAGTAAGGAACTTAACTAACCAAACCAAGAGATATGCAAGTGGGTCCTCTTCATAGTAGGCTCATGTCCTTGTTGCCCTTGCATAATCCCAACTAAGGAGTTCATGGGCCCCATAGTTGATTAATGGTCATGAAAAGTTAAGGACCACCCAAAAAGAATCTATCTAAGAATTCCAACACATCAAACTAAGACATTAAGCATAACATAGAAACTAGTAGTGAGGTGAGTTATGGCAACATAAATGGATGACTAAGAATGTGAGATGGAATCACAAATTGAGGTTGTAGGAAGTCCCTTGTGGAATATATGTTTAAAATGACCTAAGAAGGTCCATCCTTAGTCCAGACCAAAACTAGCCTCTTTCAGTGACTTTTCATCACCACTCTAAGATCAATCTATCCACTCAAGACACAAATGCTCCCACAAAACAACCATCGTTCCATAAAGAGAAGAAAAGAGAAGTAGGAAGTGAGAGAGGGGCTTAGTTAGAGGGGACTTTCAGGCATGGGTGCATGTCTTTCTAGTCCNAAAAAAATGTTTTCAATGGGAACCACACCATGCAAAGACTTTATTTGACTTCCTTTGAGTGGTTGGTATGGAATGGTAAGAAGTCAATGAAAAATACTCAAGAATTCAAGCAAGTAGAAGAGTACAAAGAGTATCGAGTCTTCTTGAAGTCATACCCTTTACAAACCTTTGAATCCTTCCGAATTTTGGAACTACTAAGGTCACTAATTAATTAAAAGTTTCTTTAATGGAAGGGATCTCAAACTCCAAGAACAAGGAAAACCATAGAGTTTATTTAATGGGTGGACGATGTGGACTGACTGCCTATTCCCTAAAAAATAAACCATGTCATAGTCATTAGACATTAGAATTCAAAAATAGAAACTAGACATTGACAATTACAACATTAAGCACAAACCATCATTAGCAAACAACAACACTGGCACTATGTTGTATAGCAATAAAGCACTTTTATTAGGAAAAATAATGGAAGGTCACACTTAAACAAAACAAAGTAAGATATATAAGAAAGTGTAAAATAATCAAGAAAATTTCAAAGGTACTAACGATGGTGCAAAATTAGGAAAAATTTAAAAATAAAAAATTGGTAACTTAAATAACTTATAAAATCAAAAATGTGGAAAACGAAAGAACAAAAAACAAAAAACAAAAAGTAGAAAAACTAAGAAGCCATATGGATCGTTAGCATGGATGGCCATCTCCCCCACAACTAAGTTGAAAGGAGGAGATCTAAAAAATGGAACATGGTTGTCCATCCGTCGAGGTAGTAGTTGCATTGGCTTGTCTTGGCTCTAGGAAAGGTTTTGCTTGTTGGATTTTGACCAACTACTTTTTATTTGAGCTTTTAGGTTGGTAGATTAACATGGCCGCAGAGGAAAAGGTTTGATCAATTATATAAGGTCCCTCCCATAATGTTTGAAATTTTATCTTCTGGGGTACATGTGTGAGGTTCCAGTAGAAAACCTTATCACCTGGTTGAAATGTTACTTTTCATATTTTGAGGTCATGACATTACTTGTTGAATGCATTGTGCACCTCATTCAAAGATAGGGCCACCAATTAGTTTTCATCTAGCACATTTAGGTTGATCAATCTTTCTTTCTATGCTAGACTTAGGTCAAGATCTAGATCATAGGCTATTGAGAGTGTATAGAGCTTGAACTAGATCAAGAGCATTGGAATTTTTCCGTACACTAAATCATAAGGAGAGTAGCCAATAGGGAGTTTCCATGTTGATTGATATGCCCATAGGACATCGTTGAGTTTGGTACTGCAATCTCTCCTATATTTGCTTATGTTCTTGTTAAGATCTTTGTGATCTCTTGGTTAGTTACCTTTGCTTGACCATTGGCTTGGAAATGATAGGGTGTTGTTAATTTATGTTCAACCTCCAAGCATTACATCAACTTTCTAAAAATGGCATCTATGAAATGATTTCCATTTTCAAAAACTAGTGCACATGGCACCCCAAACTTGATTACAACATTTTGTTGTATAAATCTAGCAATAGTGGATGATGTACAATCAGTGACGGCTACTACTTCTACACATTTCATGTAGTAGTTGACTGCTATGATAATATACACCTTTTCATTGGACATGGGTGTGATGGGACCCATGAAATTAATGCCCCATATGTCAAAAGGGTCTAGTGGTTGAATCCACTATTGAGAACCTTCCATTCAAGCAGTCATCGCACCATCTTGTTGAAAACATTCACAAGATCAAACAAACTAGTGGGAATCCCTAAAGATTGTAGGCTAATAGTATCCTAGCATTAGGATTTTTATGGTTGTGTGTCTCCTTGCATAGTGGCCTCTGCAAGGTCCTTTGTGAGCATCCTGGAGAATGCATAGTTGATCTTTATCAAGGACACAGCAACAAATCAGGCCATCAACACATACCTTGTAGAAGTGTCCATTGACTTCTATGAAATATTTGGCCTAATGAAGAAATTTTTGCTTCTTTCTAAAGTCAAGATCTTGTGGCATCTTCTAAGTAATAAGATAAGTGAGGATGCCATTATATCATGTTATTTCTATAGGCGTTTGGTCATTTATTGCTCCTATAAAGAGGAGTTCATCTAGAAACTAATTAGAGAGTGGTATCTCCTCTTCTTTATTATCCCATCTAGAAACATTATGACCATAGTTTGTCAGTGGTCCTATCCTACTAATTTTCTAGTGATCAAGGTTGAGAATTGCAAAGGTGATCATAGTTCCAAGAACTAGTACTAACTTTCAGATTCCTTGATGAGTGTCCTAGGAAAAAGCTCAAGTTTCTACCACTCATTTTCTATATTCTGTAAGGCATAGCATCATGGAAAGCTTGTAAATGTGTCTATGGATTAGAATTGTATCCCCCCTCAAATCTTGAGATATTATTCATGCCTAAGTGCTTAATTCGACTATCTCTCACATGCCTAGTTGGAATCTTTATTACCTCTACAATCTTGAGCATGCTTCGAGTTTCCAACAAAGGTTCATCATCATCGATGCATCAATGACGTTGATGATGGTTTTAGCCACCCCTTCGATCTTGGTGGCTTTCATGTTCATTTTTGTCTCATTGATACCTTCACCCTGATTATTGTAATGATTGAAAATGTTGGTGGTTGGAATCACCAAGGGGTTAACGGACACACAACCTTAACCCTACCTCCACACGAGGGCCTTGCTAGAAATGGAGGTGGAGCACCCTAAGTAGTCTTATCAATCAAATAGGGACTTTTCCAGTTGCAACCGAGGTGGTGGGCACAACCAAGAGGTGGCATGGTTATCCTAAATGCAAGTGCAAACAACGTGAAACGATGCTAAGTGTCAAAGTGGTGCTTCGCGGTGCTAAGTGTAGAGCATAGCCACAAAATGGGGATTAGCTTAGCCAAGGGTTTTGACTGAAATGAGAGTGTCAACCCATGGAGACTACCTCCCAAGTGTAGTACAACATGACGACATGTGACAAAGTGTGAAAAGACATAATAAAAATGCAATAAAATGCTAAAAATGGTAGAGAGAAATGGAACACTACCCCAAATGGGAGCATAGTTAACTCCAAAATGGTCTCAAAAGGTACACAATGTACAACAAGCATAGTGGGAGCATAGTCATAGTCTTAGTGGTGTCAGGCTGTGAAGTTTGATGCTCACTATGATGAACCGTGCCTACTGAGGTAGCCACTATGGTGTATCGTGTGGTGTTCTATAGGGTTGCAATGGAACCATGGTGAACCATGTAGTGCAGGGTTGTAATGAGACTACAGTGTACCATGTNGAGGCATTTGGAAGATTTTCTAACTCCTAAGGTCACCCCTCCTACTATGCTCTAGAGCGTAGTTAGTGTAATAAGAACAAGGATTACAGTCTTCACAAGATTCTTCTAAAGTGTCCATGCTACACCCTATTCCTGGGGAGTGTCCTGTGTCTCACACATAACATGGAACGAGCATAGTAGCCAACATCCCGTGTCCCACATGTAACGTAGGACAAGTGTACTAGCCAACGTCTCATGTCCCGCACATAACACGAGACAAGCATAGCAACTAGTGTCCTGTGTCCTGCACATAACATGAGACAAGAATAGTGCCAATGTCCCATGTCCCACACGTAACACGAGACTAGCATAGTATCCAAACTTAGAAAAGTTANTGTGTTATGTGCGGGACATGAGACGTTGGCTAGTACACTTGTCCTACGTTACATGTGGGACACGGGATGTTGGCTACTATGCTCGTTCCATGTTATGTGTGAGACACAGGACACTCCCCAGGAATAGGGTGTAGCATGGACACTTTAGAAGAATCTTGTGAAGACTGTAATCCTTGTTCTTATTACACTAACTACGCTCTAGAGCATAGTAGGAGGGGTGACCTTAGGAGTTAGAAAATCTTCCAAATGCCTCTTCCATGTTGAGCTAGTTTGATGGCTTCTTGCCTAACACTTAGGCAAAATTGTCCACTGAAAAGTGTGCTACACTGGCTACACTCTAGAGCATAGTAGAGCATAGCAACCTAGGAGATAGAGAATTTTCCAAACTGTTTCATCCATCCTAAAAAATCCTAACAACTTCTAGCTTAGCACTTGGGCAAACTGGCCATGGAAGTATGTGCTATGTTGGCTACACTCTAGAGCATGGCAGGTAGAGTGAGAGTGTAGTAGGACACTTAGGCAAATTTTCATGTGGCTATTGTTGACACTTAGAAAATTTTGCAAAATAGGCCTTCATGCATGCTACGTTGGCTGCGTTGGGGAGTGTAGTACCAACACTTAGAAAAATTTGCCAAGTTTTGACACTTAGACAAATTTGCCATTGAAGTGCTAAAGCCCAAAATTAATGGTGTTTCAATTATTCGAATGGTGGCTTCTATGAGAACTAGAAGATGAAGAGGAATGTTTGGAATCAGATGAAGAGGATGAAGAGGAAGGTGGACTATTGCCACCACCGTGGTGTCCACCACCATGATTCTACTCACTACAACCACCATCTTTAGATCCCTTACTATTGTGATGTTTGCCCGAGTCCCTACCTTGACTATCACTCTCTCCTGAACTTGGTTTATGAAGAGTGGATCATAGGTTCAGGGTCATACCCTTGTTACCAATAATAGGGGGTGGAGAGTCTTCATGTTGAAAACCCTCAAAGAGAGGATCCTCATTATCATATTGATTTTGTAGGAACAACGGGTTACTAAAGTGTTTCCCTTTGTAAACTCATGGTACTACTCCTAGTACCAAACTCTCCTGCATTTTGCTTCAGTGGGATGATCATCTTGAGTGTTATGATCATGTACAACATATTCCTCATGAAGCTCTGAGATGCCTAACTTCTTAAGGTTTTGAAACAGCATTCTTGGCATAGATCGATTAGGGGGGAATACTTTGTTGCCCTCCATATCACACCATTGCAACTATTCATCCTAATGTAGGATGAAGGTGAAGTCTTGTACATACTCATCTAGATGAGTATATATCACTTTGCACTCCTGTGGAACCAGTGGTTTGACATCTTCATACTTGTGAGAAGAAGAAGACATTTTGCAATATGAAATAAAGCATTGGTGTGCTTTATAATTCTATGTATAGCAGGAATGATATTGACCTTGAGGTTCATACAACGATATTAATGGTATTCATTGATCCTAAATAGTGCAAGTTTCAACAAATAAAGTCCTTGGCAATGGCACCAATGATGAGCAGTGAGGTACCCCCTATGCCCAACCATACGAATCACAAGCATTCACTCATGATCCAGTCGAATTCTGTGGACTTTACAGTTTCTAGTGCACTAGTCTTCTAGGCAATGAACTTGACCCTAAGGTCATTTGCTATCTTTCTAATTACACTTGTGAAGCACATGGTGTTGTTAAGTGTAATTGAGACATATGATTTTTATAGTTTTATGTTTTTATATTCTTTCTACTTGAGTAGAGATAAAGACAAGGTAATTTAATGGCTAATTCAATGTAACTAACCTACTAGTATTTAATTGATCCTATCATAAGTATCTGGTTCCAATTTTCATACACATCTTGAACCCACGTATCCACTGCTGGGTTACCAAGCACTACACTACTAGGTGTGCCAAGCAATAATGCTACTGGGATTACCAAGTGAATACATGTTATGCTCAAAGCAATCATACTTATGTATTTAATCTATCTAGCTTATCTTGCTTACTTATCTTAATTAGCTTAATTACTAAGAAACATTGAATAAGTAATTGAAAACATTAAATGCATAAATAAAATATTTAATCTATCTAGAGTGTTGCAAGGTTTATCAAAAAGCTCATCTTTATTGCAGCACACATTGTCATGCTCAACTACAACAGTGCTTGAATAAAGATCCATACACTCAATGATTCCTACTATGGGCACTCAAGAAATATATTCTAACTTTTGAATGGACAAACTGCAAGAGCTCTACTACTACTATGAGAAATTCTTGCCATAAAGGTGGTTGGTGGCTTTTATTTATAGACTGGGATAGACCCCTGTGTTGACAGGGTTGCATCAACACAATTAAGTGCATTGATGGGGCCTAGTTGACGCAACAAACCGAAACTTATCACTCAACATGTTTCATGAATAGAAATAAAAATCAATATTATTTACTATCATTGTAGCACATCATCTAGCATAGATTTACTTTTTATTACAATTTGTTTTATAATGTCATTTACTTTTATTCAACAATTTACTTTTCTACTACATGTTAGTATTTTTGTAGAATAAGTACTAGTAGTTTCAAGCATTAATTACAATTATTTAGTAATCAAGAAGCATGATCTTTTGGTTCACCCAATAGCAGGTTGCTTAGTAATCCCAATAACAGTTGTATGAAAAGCCAAGAATGGAGACTTACCACCTTAGGCTATATTAGAATTTTATTTTCCTTGTCTCTTAGTTAATTAGATTTAATATTCAATTTACCATGTTTTACTTTTACACCATCCAAGCTAAACAACATCATTGTGTCATATGCCTTACTACAAGTTAAACTATACATTTTGAACATCACTAACTCTTGTAAGAAGATATCGATCAATGACCTTAACATTAACTAGCTAGAGTACATATTGTTCTATCCATGGATTATAATTTGGTTATATGTATATTCTTGTATGACTTATATGCTTAGGCATTGGAAACTCTTGTTGCTCATCATATACATGGAATAACAAACTACGCTAGTAAAGGATGCTAGTATTAGGATTTAGACTGAGCACCTTTTAATGCAAGGAAAAGTAAACTAATCAACTAACTAATGGTCCCATGCTTAGCCTTGCTCATTGTCTTCTTCACTACATGCTTAACTACTTTGCATCTTTTACAATCATCCTATTTCCTACTCGATTACCACTCCTAAAACACTTCTTATATTGAATTTTTCATTGCACTTCCTCCCTCTACCACCATGTTTCCTTTTGAATAAATTTATTCCTTTTTGAAATCTCAAGGATATCCTTTCCTATCTTCTTAACTCAACTTCTCATTTGACTCTAACTATCATCCACATTTAAGTTCATATCTCTTTCATAAGTAATAAATCCTTAAAAAGTAATACTTTATTTCTCTATAATCCATGATTTTATGCAATGCACCTCCTTCTTGAAGTCTTTGTTGGTACCATTCCTAATAGTGAGATTTGTCACCATAAGTCTATGTTGAATTATAAGACATTCTCTTAGAATGACTTTGTAATCCTTATAGGCTCTACAATCTCTCTCTATCACTATGAAGCAATCTAGTTAGGTTAAGTTACTTCTACTCTTGAACATCATCAAATGTTTAGCGCCTTTTTTTTCTAAAATCGATTTTGGCTTAAGCAAACTCAAGAATAGACTCCTTGTATCATGTCCTATATGCATCCTTTTGTAGCTTATTTTAGTCACTCCTACATGTTTTTTAAAAGCTCCTCTAATAATAAGAGTACCTTTATGCTCTAGTATTTATTGCATAAGTCTATCCAAAGAATCCTATTAAGGTCCTCTTAACATGATCCTCTAAATTAATCTAATCAACGTTGACACTTAGGATATTAATAACAACTTCTTTTTCCAGGACAATCTTAATGCTCATAATTTTATCACCCCTTCAAGTAACTTCTACTACTTTATCTTTTATCTATTTATCTACAGCTATACCTAGTAAATTTCCAAAATTAAATCTACCTTCATAGTAAAAGAGAATAAAACCTTCACCAGCGTCCTTTCCTTTCTCTCTCTTCAACTTAGTTTGCTCTAAGTAAGCTATATTGACTTTTCTTCTCTTTGTCAAATTTGTAATTTCATTAGTCTTTCCTATTAATGAGCTTATATTCTACCTAGCCAATCTCAGTTGTTAATGTCCTTCTTTGGTCTTATGTTGTTTCACTTGCTTCTTTACCTACACTCATCCATGATGTGGGAACCCTTGCATGTTTGACATAATAACTAGGCATAGTTGTTGCATTTCACTTTTGAGGTATGTTCTAGTAAGGCCATGCTCATTTCTCATAACAATTAGAGTCATTTGTTATTACATATCACATCTAGGAATGCACTTGTACAATGAAAGTATGATGAGTCACATGGTTTGGCTGTGACAACGGGATGCCATCGACACAACCCTGTTGACGTGATCTCGTTGATGTAGGGTTTGACCCGTTGACATGTACCCGTCAATGGGCCACCCTATTTCACCTATAAATGTGTGCCTACTTACCTCATTTATGGCATTTCTTTCATAGTTATAGCGAAGTGCCATTGACACAACCCCGTTGATGTGATCTCGTTGATGTAGGGTTTGACTTGTTGACATGTACCCATCAATGGGGCACCCTGTTTTGCCTATAAATGTGTGCCTACTTACCTCATTTATGGCATTTCTTTCATAGTTATAACAAAGTTCTTGTAGTTTTTCCTCTCAAAATTTAGAATATTTTCTAAGTGCCTGTAGTATAAGTCAAAGAGCGTACAAATCTTTATTCAAGCACTGTTATACCTAAGAACTTTAGTGTGTGTGGCAATAAAGATGAGCTTTCTAATCAAACCTTGTAGCACTTAAACTAGATTAATTATTTCCTTTATTCTTTTAATATTTTAGCAGTTTTCTTTAATGTTTTAAGTAATTAAGTAATTAATTAATTAATAGCAATTAAATAGTAGACATAAGGATGACCACTTAGAGCATACGTCCAACACTTGGTAATCCTAGTAATGCTTAACGTTTGGTAACCCGGTAGTGTTATGTATGTTTAGGATGTGCACAACAAGTGGGAATGGATGCTTATGTTAGGATTAGTTAAATATTAGCTAGCTGTTAAATTACTTTAGTAATTAAATACTGTATTCTTTATTTTTAGGTAACTTAGAACATAAAAGAAAAAATGATAAAAATCCCATACCTCAATTACACTAACCATACCCTTGAACTTAACAAGTGGAATTGGGAAGAAAACAATTGCAATAGTTAGTTTCACCTCCTAGAACTAGTGTACGAAGAAACCTAAAGTCTTTGGACTTCAACTAGATCGCTAAGTGAACACTAGTGATTCATATGGTTGGGCATAGGATATACTTGCTACTCATCAAAGTGCCAAAAAAAGAAAAAAAAAACTCATTTATAGGAAATGATAGGTGTTTTACAATCTACTATCAACTTGACATCAACCATTATCCTTTTTCACTCAGGCTTGGGATCAGCTATGGTGGTATTAATGAAAAATAATTTTACTTTCATTTTATATTAGAATAGTTATTTAAATGTGTTCATGAAAAAAAAAAACCATTAGTGTATGTATCTATGAATCATGAGAGTTTGTTATTACTTAAATTTTATGTATCCAAAAATTTTTAGTTTTCAATTTAAAAAATTCTTATGTGTAATCTTTTTTGAAATGAAAATACTAATTAAACTACTTCAATTGTTTAATTAATTACTTTAATAGCCCAATTTTACTATTAAATTTTTCATTTTTTAAATTGAGTTGTGATTTTTCTTGCATTATCAAGTCTTCTTTTTTCCAACTTTGGGAGTGTGACAAGAGTGGTATATGACCATTACATTAGCATAATATCTTGAAGATGTTTGGGTTTATAAAAATGTAATAATTATAAATGTTAGAGAATTTAAAGAAAGTTGGAGTATTCATAGGTGTTGTTTGGAACATAGTCTTAAATAATGAGGAATTTAAGGAAAATTGAAGCATTTAGTTGTCATTTAGAACATAACAAAAGTACACACTTACATAGAAATCAACAATGCACCTTAACCAAGTCATCTAAATTAACAAACTAGAGACAACGAAGATGATAAAGATATACATTATTGACAATGAGGATGATGAAGGTAAACGTTATTGTGTATTTAAAGGTAATTTCAAGTTGATTCCAAAAGTGACTATGGTGATATATTTTTGATGCAACTACCTAAATGCTCATACCGTACACTATGTTGGGGCAAGTTGTCTTATCTCGTATAGTATGTCAGGGCAAGTTGTCTTGGGATATTGGAGTATTTGATTTTCCTTTTAAAAATCTTGTATACCAGGGTCGATTCTAAAGATAGTCCAGCCATTATGGAAATATTCCTTGCGTGCATCCATTCTACTTTCCTTGAGCTCACTTTTGAAATGAATTACCTGCAAGTTGTCTTGGGATATTGGAATATTTGATTTTCTTTTTAAACATGTCGTATGACGAGGTCGATTCCGGAAATATTCCAGCCATTCCACAGACATTCTAGCGACATATTTTGCGTGCGTGCATCCTACTTTCCTTGAGCTCACTTTTGACACGAATTACCCAAATGTGTTGATTGTCCCGAAGACATATAAAATGCATTAGAAGGCCAGCTTGCATAATGAAGATAATGACACATGATAGGACCATGGAACCACCAAAGGAAAAGCACTACAACGACAAGAATGACAGAAAACCACTCAGTAAATGAACCCAAATAAATACTGTCATTTCATCTGCATACACTACAAAGGTAAAGGAACCATCTTGTAAGATCTAGAAAAATCCCATGCATTTACCCCTCTTTCTTCTTGGCTAAATACTTTATTTTCTCCAGGAATCGCGTAGGAAACCACGCGGAGAGCACTTTAAAGAAATTCATCCTAATAAACATGCAGGAAAGACAAGAAAACGAAAACGAAAGTGCATGAACGCATGATCAATGCAATCCGGCCAAAAAAACAGAACTAAAACAAGCAACGCTTATTGTGAACGCATGATCAATGCAATCCGGCCAAAAAAAGCCCAGAACGAAAACGAGCAATGCTTATTGTTTACATTTTTATTGTTGGAAAAACTTTCGTATCTGTTTGGCAAGTCGATTTCGAATGGAGTTTCTTAGCAGAAAAAAAGCAATTCCGAACGATAGAGGCGTGGCCCGACCAATGCCTTGCCTTGTCATTGCATTGCTGGGTGTCACCTCAGACAGTGAGGCATAACTGAAATTATGCAAAGCCAAGCAAGAGGAATATTCCGTAAAGCCCCATGGCCATAACAGTCCAGAAGATCCCCCAACGAATAATTAACTTTTTGTGGCCTTCTGATCCATGATTATGAAATGCATAACAGTCCAGAAGATCTTTCCCCAACGAATAATTAACTTTTTCTGGCTTTCTGATCCATGATTATGAAACGCAAATGCAGGTTTAAGCTTTTGTGGCAACAAATTGCACTTGTCCTTTAACTCGCTATTTATACTTTTATATTCATTTGAAAGATTGCAGCTTTTCTATTTATACTTTTATATTCATTTGAAAGGTTGCAGCTTTTCATTTTGAAGTCCATACCCGTTTTATTCATGTTCGTGGATACCTAAATTAACTCTTTGTGGTTAATGGATAATGATTCCCTTGTCCAAGATGGACAAATATCTTTGAGAAAATGGGAGTCCAGCTCTCCATTACCTAACATAGCAAGTACTTGATTTCTCTTTTACCTTGTTTGTCAATTAGGCTACAAATTAACAATGATTTAAAATCTTGAGGATAAAGTGTTATAGTAACACTCCGTTATATTCATGGAAAATGTTTACCAAATAAGAAGTATTTATAATTTTAGTTAAAGAAGAAAATTGAGAGGTCAAGCATCTAATTGTCTTTCCAAATCTTTATGATGGTTCCATATCATTTTGTAAAGTTTCTATCAATGTGTAATTCCTTAGAGAATTTTTTCATCACAAGGATTACCTCTTAAATGAAGAAAATATTTGCATAATAACAAGGATCATCACTTAAAGACTAGATACTAATCCTGCAAATTGTACCTATATTACAATTATTTTGAGGTTCCAACACCTCTCCAAATTGTACTATGGTAGGTAAATAATTAGTTTGCAAATATATGTTATTTGCCACTCATGTTTATTATTCATCTTATTGGGCTCCTACAAGATCTTCTTATTTTAAGTTGGAAAAACTCATCAAAATTTTTGTGTGGAGTGGTAGCAATGAAAAGAAGGGCATTTGTAGGGCATTTTTATACTTGACAAAAGAAAGACAAAGGATTAGGTCTTCTTAACACCTATCATCAAGGTCTAGGTTTAACTACTTAAAAAAAGTATTTGGAGTATTATTTTTTTCAAAAGAATTGAACAAGGCTTTTTCTATAAGAAAATTGTTTGGCAAGATATCTTTATTTATGATTGGCTTTTATGTCCTACTTTGACTACAAGGATCTTTTGGAATTTTGGAATCATATTTCCTTTTAATGCTATGTATGATATCTCTCCTTGGTGGCTCCCTATTCATGATTTACCTCTTGGTGTTACAAGATCTCTATTAGCTTCTTATTGGTTCAAACAAGGCATTATTATGTATCCTCACTAGGCTCACAAAATCAGTGGATGACTTGGTTTGAATTTCAAGCTACCTATAGTGTTTCTAATTGTATGAGAAATACTTTCTTAAGTATCATTTAGTAGCTTTAGGTTTCTATTATTTTATCAGCTACCTCCAATTTTTTTTTTGGCTAGTCTTAAGTGGATGGATGGCTCCCTCTTCTTTCCTTACAACACTTGTTGAATATACGCTTTTCTAAACTTAGGAGCTTCTAATACTATTAGATGCAATAAATTTTGGTCACTTGATGATTTTGAAAGATGATAACATATGACATTTAGAAAAATTTGGAAGCATCCTTTCCTTTCTAAAATTAAGCATTATTTGTGGTATCTTCTTATAAAAGTCTTCCTATTAGATGACATCTCATGTATTTGGGTGTGCCAAAACTTAAATTCATAGTATGTAATTTAGCTATTAAGTTTCTTCATTCCTTTTATGATAGTATTTTTACCATGCATGCTTAAAACTGGTCCTCTATTGCTGTTAATGATTTCTTTTGTAATTGGAAAGAAGCTCTTCGTAAAGATACTTCTCCCCTTTCTAAGGAGTTTCTTTTTATTTGGAACTACTTACATCCTTGCATTTTACATGTTATTTAGAAAAATAGATGTGATATTTTTCACAATCATATACCTATCCATAATGAGTTAACCATGCTCCAAAAAATCAATATTATTCAATTTTGTTTATTTTTCAAGTCAAGTATCAAGGTGACAATACTTTATTAGAGGTTAATAATCTTCTTTGGCTAATTGAAACTTGGACTAGTAGTATTGCAAGAAACTTTGCATAGCTCATGCTTAAGCTATGGTGCTGCTTTTGATTGTTTCTCCTATATCTTTGTTTTGTTCTTTTTGGTTATGATGAGCCGCCATATCACGTACGCGATATTGAATCCGCCACGCAATATTGCATACGTGCTTTCGCATCTTGCCTCATCTTCTATAAATAAGAGGTGGTGTCCTTTGTTCAAGATAGTTTGACTTAGACCCTTAGCCAAACTCTTGTAGTTTTATTAGTCCAAAGTTAGAATAATTTCTGTGTTCCCACAGTAGGAGTCATAGAGTGAACGGATCTTTGTTCGAGCAATTTGTACCTGAGCACATAGTTGTGTATGGAAATAAAGACATACTTTATGATAAACCTTGCAACATATAGATTAAGCTAATTAGTAATTAATTATTTTTGAATTTTTAATGCTTTTCTAGTTAATTAATCTCTTTCTCAACCTTCGATCTTCTTAGTTAAGTACACTTAGTACAACCACTTCGAGCATGCGTGTAGCACTTGGTAACCCACTAACAATTAGCTTTTGGTAATCCCAGCAGTGTACAACAAGTGGGAACAGATATTAATGTTAGGAACATTTAGAACTTAGTTAATGAATAGTTAATGTAAGTTAGTCACTTAGTTCTCTCTCCCTTTCCTTTATTAGCATAAGACAAATAAAATATAAAAGTTATAAATAATCATATACCTCAAGCTTGCTTAACCATACAACCATGACAATACAAGTAAGTTTGGGAAGACAATGATTGATTAACCGTAAGTGTTCCATTAAGGTGTATAAGCACTTAGTCTTTGGAGTTCGACCAGATTGCATGTGAAATGCTCGTATTCGTATCTTTGAGTGTAGGGGTACCTTGCCATTCATCATGGGTGCCATTGCTGGGGGCTTAGTTGTTTATGTGCTACGTAGAACATAGGAAATCATTCATATCGTTGGAACATGAGAACAAACTGTTAGGGTTAATCAAAGAAAGATAATACAATGGTACGTTGCACACTGAACAAGACAAGATGTCTTCTTCTTTGCATAAGAGCACTTCATTGCCTAGGACTAACACAAGAGGTAGTCAGTGGCATAATACACATAACCAAAATCCACCAGTTCCTCAACAGTTTCGTGTGGTATATACTCATCCCGATGAATATGTACCCGATTTCACCTTTATTCTCCAGCAAGATGAACAATTGCATTGGAGAGACTTGGAGGATAACATAGTATTGCCTCCAGACCGATTAGTCCCCTACATGCTCCTTCATGCTCTCACATGAATAGGCATGCCGCTTTTATACGCGGAATACATTGCATGCGATCATGACACAAGGGACTATCATCCTAGAGAAGCGCAACATCAAAGGAACTTGTGATAGGAGAGATACCATACATCCTTGAAGGGTAAATGGCCCCATAACGCTCTGCACGTTTTGAGTGAAATTGAGGATGGTGAACCTGCCCCAACAGGTTCCTCACAAAATGATGTTCCTCCTCCTAACATTGGTCAAGAGGTGGTGTATCAAAACCTTGACTCCACTATTCACAAATCTAGTTCTGATACCCATGAACATGAAGTGTTCAAAGAAGGAACAAAAAAAAAAAATGATAAGGACGGACGTTTTGATCGTGATCACGATCAAGGCCGAGACCACCAAAGAGAAGGTAGAAAAAACCGTCATGGTGATGGTTCTCCTTCTTCTTCACCTTCATTATCACCTTCACCCTCTCCTTCAGTGTCCAGACATAGTCATAGGGAAACCAATCGAGAGGATAAAGGAAAACAGAGTGAAAAACATCGATGAGATAGTTGAGAATGAGGATGAGGGCACTCTAAGGAATTAAGGCATAGAAGAAGGAAGAGTAGGGAACTAGATAGACACCATAGATGCTAAGAACGAGATGATCACAAAGAACCCCTACTCGCAACTAGAAGCATGCTAGATATAACGGAGGTTGTAAGAGTTCCAACAAGGCACCAAAAGGATAGTAGGATCAAGAGGTTAGACATGAAAAACATCCCACGATTTGAAGGGGGATACAATTCTGATCCTTAAAATCATTTACAAGCATTCCACGATGCATGTGCCTTGCAATACATAGAAAATGAATGGCAAAAATTGAAGTTGTTTCCAAGGACACTAGTGAAAGAAGTTGAAAGCTGGTACCGGTCCTTAGAACCAGAATCCATTCAGAGGTGGAGTACAATGTTGGAACTGTTTAATGATAAGTACCAAACGTACTCTCAAGTGTCTAACCTATGAAAGAAAATCCAAGGATGGAAGCAAGGAAATCATAAACCCTTGGATGCTGCCATGGGCCACTATTACGCATTGTTACATCGTTGCCCTAGCCATGGTTATTCGCAGTGGGATCAACTATGCCATCTCATGAATGGACTTAAGCATGAAACAAGAAGAACCCTTGGAATGTATATCCAAGGAAGATTATCAAAGCTTATGTCTCATCAAATTCATAGATTGCTAGAGCAAGTAGCCAAAGAAGAAGGTGAGCTACGAAAGAGAGAAAGTGCGGAAGAGTACAACTGAGATCCTTCCCTCCGAAAAAGAGGAGTGAGATTTTGTGAGGAGGAAGAAGAGTCACTACTCGAAGAGATGGTGAATAGGAAAAATTTACTGCTCCAAAAGTTAATAGAAGTATCAGCAAAGGTAGAACAAATGTGGGACTCCCTGGATAGTAGGTTTGAAACTGTTCTTAAAATTGTAGAGGAGTCTAGGGAGCGAGGTAGTGACCATGACAAAAAGAAAAAGAGAGAAGTGGACAATGCACGTAACAAGGGTAAGGAAAAAATGGCAATCACAGAAGAGGTTGTGAATTCAGACATAGAAAATGATGGTGGATATGAGATATGCCAATACGACCATGCTAAGGGATGTTGCTCAGTGATCTCACATCTACAAGAGTCTGGGATATATGCACTCAACTCACAACTTAATAAACAGCAAGCACCCTGACGGTTACCTTATCCCCAAGGTAACCTAAGGCAATTCCACCAACCTTTAACAGATTATCCAAGTGGAACTCCACCACAACCGATTGAGCAACATCAACAGTGGCAATACCCACAGTCATGGGGGATGCCACCACCAAGGCAAAAATACCCCTATCAGCAATCAGACCCATATGGCTACTACGTGCAGCATCCAATCTCTCCACGTGACTCTGTTAGTCGTGTTACACCACACCATCACTACCAAGATCGAGAGTATTATAGAACTCCTTCTCCTAGGGGAGATAACCCACAAACATACCATCCTTCAAATCCATCCGGAACTCTCACACCAATAGCTCCATTAGCACCCACTCCAACAATGTAAGGGGAACTCCCTACTCAACTGTAGCAACGCAATGCCACGAGGGCTATGAATCTTCAACCTGCTATTGGTGTTGACAACCATATGAAGAAAAGACCTTTCTTTAGAACCAATAGTCCAACCAAGCCCTCACAACCACAAGCGGTTGAACCTTTGAACACATCCCCATCAAATAAGGCTTCAGAGCTCCCTTAAAATCAAACATCGAGCTCAATGAATACAGTTATGTTAACACATGCCATTACTAACTGCATTAAGGTTGGCCACCTTCTTAGGAAATTCTCTGATCTTGGAAGCCCTCTAATCTATCTTCAAATTGCTGGGAATGAGCCATGTAAAGCTCTTCTGGACTCAGGTTTCTGAGTCAACCTAATATCATAAGAGATGTACAAATCCTGGAACCTGCCTCCATTATGGAAGAGAAATATTCACCTAGAGTTGGCAAACCAGTCCATCACTTTTCCCTTGGGACTAGTGGAGGACATCGTTACCACTATGTGTGGGTGGTCGTACCTAGTTGATTTCCCAATGATAGAAGTGAATAACGGTAAAGGGGACTTCCAAATAATAATGGGAAGGGCATGGCTAAATACTATAGATGCATGCCTAGGAATCCATGATCTTTCCCTAGAAATATCTAAAGAAAACACTTTTGGAAAGATTGAGAAGAAGAAGGTTCCATGCATCACATACAGTGATACAGGGTGCAATTGCATGTAGAAATCATAGGTTGTGCAAAGTTTAGCATTACCTAAATGCAACCGGTGTGCACAAGACATCAGTATAAAAAAGTGCTTGTATGTAGCAGCCACATGACAAGAAGACACCCAGTGGCTGATATCTGATTAAGAGAGTAACTCACTAACGTGCATGGAACTAACTGAGGGAATAACTTGCGCTTATATTGAAAGCATAGATGCACTAGAGGAAGTCTGTTGCCAACTTACAAGCCTTAACCTTGAAAACATCAACTGGGGGAATTTGGAAATTCCTAAAAAAATTCAAACAAGAGCCCTTAGAATTGAAACCATTGCCCACTAGTCTGGAATATATGACCCTCAAAAATGGAAAATCAGTAATCATCAATGCAAGACTTGCTTTCAAACAAAAAGGAAGACTACTAGAAGTAATAAATAAGTGGTCAAAAGCCTTTGCTTGGTCATATCCTGAATTAACTGGAATAGACCCCAAGATATGCCAGCATAGGATTTACATTGACCCCTCCATGAAACCTTGAAAATAACCACAGAGGCAATTGAACCAAAAATTGAAGTAAGTAGTAAAAGAAGAAATAGAATAGCTTCTTAAGGCTGGGTTCATATATCCCGTTGCTGATAGAAAATGGGTTAGCCCTTTGGTGATCATTCTTAAAAAGGGAGGAAAATGGAGGGTGTTCATAGATTTTAGGTTGCTGAACATGGAAACATTGAAGGATCACTTTCCGTTGCCATTCATTGACCAAGTCTTAGACACCATAGCAGGGCATTACTATTATAGTTTTCTGGATGTCTATAGTGGATACAACCAAATACAGATAGTCCCAGAAGACCAAGCCAAGACCACATCCACCAGTCCTTGGGGAATGTTTCCATATAAAAAATGTTGTTTGGCTTGTGCAATGCCCCTGCCACGTTTCAACGCCTAGTTCTAAACATATTCCAATAGCAGATAGGAAATGGAGTAGAAGTATTTACGGACGACTTCTCCACCTATGGAACAAGTTTTGATCAAGCCTTGGACTGATTAGAGAAAGTACTGAAAAGATGCGTAGAAAACAATTTAAGGCTCAATTGGTAGAAAAGCCATTTAATGGTTCAAGAAGGCATAGTACTTGGGCATAAGGTTTCACATGCAGAAATAGAGGTAGACCTAGATAAAATTAGGATCATCCAAGGAATCACTCGGCAACCGAAAACTGTCAAAGACATTCGGTCATTCCTTGGATACAATGGCTACTATAGGAGATTCATTGAGAAGTTATCCAAGGTTTCCAAACCATTGGTAGAGCTAACAAAGAAGGATGTACCATTTGAGTGGACCAGGGAATGTGAACGAGCATTCCAAACTCTGAAACAAATGCTTGTAGAAACTCCCATTCTACAAGCTCCTGATTGGTCCAGACCATTCCACAGAATGACTGACGTGTCCAATTATGCTTTAGGAGCCATACTTACGTAGTTAGATGACCAAAAATGCCCTTACTACATCCACTGTGCAAGTAGAAGTATCGCTGGTGCACAACTTAACTACACAACTACAGAGAAAGAACTAATGGCTATAGTGTTTGCACTGGATAAGTTTAGGCACTATATGTTAGGTTATAAAGTGTTCATCCATACGGATCATAGTGCAATCTGGTTCCTCATGAACAAGCCAACGGTTAGCCCTCATATTATACGATGGCTGGTAATCCTATAGGAGTTCGATCTAACAATGATCGATCGAAAGGGCACTGAGAATGTAGTTGCAGATCATTTATCTCGGTTGTGCTGCATGGGGAGCTACCCCATGGTTGTTCAACGTTCCTTTAGGAGAGCCGGGTTTATGCTGCTCACTTTGGGTTAGCTTTTGTAGGGCTTTGACCTTTTAGTGAGCAGTTTGGGACCAGCTCCCTTTAGGGGAGCATATTTAGGGGATGAATATGTGATGTCTGATCATTTTCCTGATGAAGCCCTCTTTGTTGGTGTAGTGAATAGCCAACCCACGGAGACAAACTGGTATAGTAGTATTCTCACCTATCTCCTTACTCAACAAACACCACAGGAGCTGGAATTTAGGAAGAAACAATAGTTTCTTCACAAAGCCAAGCACTTCATGGAGATCAATGGAAAAATTTATAGAGTTTGTTCTGATGGCTTGGTTCAATGGTGCGTGCCCGAGGTAGACCAACTGAGAGTTCTCCAAGATGCTCATGAGGGCACTTGTGGGGGTCACTATGCAGGGAGACGAACGACTATTAAGATCTTGCTTGCAGGATATTACTAGCTAACATTATTTTGGAATGCCCATTAATTTGTTCGATCTTGTGAGTGTTGCCAATGTGATGGGGGAATGACTGCTAGAATGGAGGGTCTGCAACAATGGATTCAACCTTTAGAACCCTTCGACATTTGGGGAATAGACTTTATGGGGCCCATTACACCAATGTTCAATGAAAAAGCTTACATTGTAATTGTCGTAGACTACCTAACAAAACGGGTTGAAGCAGCTACAGTTACAAATTGCACATCATCTACAGTTGCACGATTTGTGCAATAACAAATCGTAAATAGGTTTGGTGTGCCACGTGCACTTATCTCGGATAATGGAACACACTTCATAGGTGCAAATTTTTGAAAGCTAATGCAACACTTAGGAGTTGAACATAAATTGACTACACCTTATCACCCCCAAGCTAATGGACAAGTTGAGGTCACCAACAGGGAGATCACTAAAATATTAACTAGGACAATTAGCAAGTATAGGCAACATTGGAGCACTGAACTGAATGATGCTCTTTGGGCATACCGCTCCACCTGGAAACTCCCTATAGGCTACTCTCCCTATGAGTTAGTTTACAGAAAGCTTCCAATGCTTCCGATTCAAATCAAGCTCCATACACTATCCATGGCTTGTGACCTCCACCTCGATCTTGATCTAGCACAAAAGCAAAGGTTGGCAGCTTTAAATGTGCTAGATGAAAATCGATTAGCTACCCTATCATCAAATGAGTTGCACAAGGCATATAACAAGAAAATTCATGACTTGAAGATTCAAAAGGTTAAGTATCAACCAGGAGATAAGGTTCTCTATTAGAATCCCACACATGTGCCACAACACACAAAATTTCAAACACTGTGGAAAGGACCTTACATTATTCATACAACCTTTCCTTCAGGGGCCATGACCATATACAAACCTGAAAGCCTTGATAAGAGATTGTTAGTCAATGTGCAATAGACAAAACCTTACCATGAATCTAGAACGGTCATTGCACATAATACCTCTAAGAAGGGATGACCCTGCTCATTATTTTAGATCTCCCCTTTCCAACTCAGTCATGGGAGAGATGACCACCTCTGCTAACCAATTGAGGCCCTTAGTTCCTTTTTAAGTTTTTTTTTTTTACAAATTTCTTTAACTTTTCTTGTTTTTGTTTTGCAACATCGTTTATACTTTTTCATTTCTTTGTGTGACTATTTGTTTTGTTTGTTTTGTTAGGTTTTTCACCTAATAAGTGCTCCTGATGGTGGTATGAATTGTATTCTATTGGTTGCTAATGTTTGATTTTTACCTTTAAGTTATAATGTTGATACTAAAGTATGGTTCTTTTGATATAACAGGCAATGAGTCCACTTCATCCATGCATTTATAAATTTCTATGGTGTCTCTTGGCTAGGAACTGTATAGTCACTTTCTTAATAATAAAACTATTAACGAATTGGTGACTAGGAATTTCTCAAACTGAGGAAGGACTCAAGGACTAAAAAGGGTGTGACTTTAAGGGGATTTGATGCATTTGTGGTAGCCATTCTCTTGAGTGCTTGGATGTTTTCTTCTTGAGTTTTCCTTAACATTTTGACATTTCCCCATTATCAGGAAGCTAAGCTAATAAAAATAAGTCTTTGCATGGTGTGGTTCTCATGAAAAAAACAACAACAAAAAACATAGTGAGAATTCAAATCACATCCCTTAGATAAAATAACCATCTAGGCTATAAGCACTGGTTATGAAACTAAAAAAACATGTTTCCTCTAACTAAGGCCCTCTCTCACTTCCTACTTTTCCATTTCTCATTTTCTCGGAATGGTGGTGACTCTTTGGGAAAGCATTTCTATTACTTCAAGTGGATGGACTAGCCAAGTGTATTAATGTGAAGTCATTAGATGTGGATTGTTTGAGGTTAGATTTGGAATGAGATCTACTTAGTCACATTAACCATAAATATACAAGGGGCTGTACACCACCTTATTCTTGGGATTCCATTCCATTCTTTTCTTCCCATCATTCTTTCTCCATTTTCCACCTCATTGCCGGTTGTATCAGTAGTCTATATTTTTGTTGTTGCATTGTTTTCTTTTTGGTAAATTCTTGTGGTTAAGACTTTAACTCTTGCTTCCAAACGACATTTCCAGAGCCTACGGACTCTTTGAATGTGGGTTTGTCAGGGCATAAAGGGCATGAGCCTGCTTTGGGGAGGACCCACTGGCATTCCTATTTGGTGCATTGGTTAACTTCTTTCCCTTAAACATTTCCGCAATCAACATTTGTTTTGTTCATTCCCACTTCTGACATCCATTTTATCAGCGGTGCCATTGTTTCTTTTTCTCCATCTTTCTTATTCCTTATCTTTTTCCATTATATTGCTACTGGAGGATCACTCTTCGTCATGGGGGCCCTGGTCCAATTTTTTGAATTTTCTCCTAACCCCTACACCTTAGGTAGTCACCAGTGTTATACCTCTAGAATCCATATTAGCCATATCACAACTCAGCCAATGGACCTTACACCGAAGCAAGGTATCAACTGTATTGTGATTTACTTATCCTTGCTCATATGTGACTATATGGTGTGTGCAGATGGCAATCATACAACAATGGACTGGACTTGGAGGAAACACTCAGGATGGACTAGTGCTGGAACAGTTGTGCAAGGAACAAGATTGATGGTGCACTCATGGATGGACAACGGAAGGTACAATCTTGGCATTGGCAGCAACACATCTTTCCCTTTCTTTTCTCTCTCTTCTCTCTCAGCTACCAAATAAGGCTAGATGTCAATTATGTATAGTGTTCACTTTGGTGGTCATGGACACTAATGTTGCCATGTATTGTAATGTTGATCCATTCACATGTCACCCCATTCACCATTAGTTGTTATTCAAGTCAATAATCCCATACATTCCCAATATTTTGTAAGGAACTTGAGGACGATTTTTCATTCAGTCATGGGGGTATGATGAGCCGTGATATCATGTACATGATATCGCATCTGCCACGCGATATCGCATCCTACCTCATCTTCTATAAATAAGAGGCAGCGCCCTTTGTTCAAGATAGTTTGACTTAGACCCTTAGCCAAACTCTTATAGTTTTATTAGTCCAGAGTTAGAATAATTTCTGTGTGCCCATAGTAGGAGTCATAGAGTGAACGGATCTTTATTCGAGCAATTTGTACCTGAGCACACATTTGTGTACGACAATAAAGACAAACTTTATGATAAACCTTGCAACATATAGATTAAGCTAATTAGTAATTAATTATTGTTGAATGTTTAATGCTTTCCTAGTTAATTAATCTCTCTCTCAACCTTTGATCCTCTTAGTTAAGTACACTTAGTACGACTGCTTCGAGCATGCGTGTAGCGCTTGGTAACCCAGTAACGATTAGCGTTTGGTAATCTCAGTAGCGTTGCACTGGTTCAGGATGTGTATAGCAAGTGGAAACAGATATTGGTGTTAAGAACATTTAGAACTTAATTAATAAATAGTTAATGTAAGTTAGTCACTTAGTTCTCTCTCCCTTTCCTTTATTAGCATAAGACATAAAAAATATAAAAGTTATAAAAAATCATATACCTCAAGCTTACTTAACCATACAACTGTGACAATACAAGTAAGTTTGGGAAGACAACGATTGATTAACCCTGAGTGTTCCATTAAGGTGCGTAAGCACTTAGTCCTTTAAGTTCGACCGGATCATGCGTGAAACACTTGTATTTGTATGGTTGAGTGCAGGGGTACCTCGCCACTCATCAGGTTGTTAATATGAAAGCCTTTAGGGAGAAGTGAAAATCCATGATGACACTACTTAACAAGGCTAGGGCTTGATCCCTTTACTCCCCTTTTTAAGGATTGGTTGTAAGAATGAAAATCTACAAGGATATCCTCAAAATCACTAGGACTTTTCTTTTCTTTGTTATTTTGCAGCTTCTTTGTTATTGAAGGGATATATTGTATTCTTTTCATGATTTACTCTATTTTTAATTCTTACTTATTTTTGAGTTCAACACCCTCCTCCCCAAACTGTATAAGGTTTCAAAACCTTTCCCCCTTTCTCCACTCCACCTCTCTCCTTTCCTACATTCAAAAAAATGATCTATCCATAATAAATCCTTTAATTTTTCTATTATTGTTTTATACTTTCATGAAAAAATTAAAATTCTCTTACACTTGACATTGTACCAAGTGTATATGATTATAACAATATAAAAAATCCTATTATAAAAAATACTATAGATAGATATATAGTCTGGTCTTCATCAAAATATGCTAATAGGATAAAAGGGTCACTATTATTTTACTATAATATGAGATGTAAGTACCTTTGACATATTTCAATATATTCATACTTGGTTTTGTATGTGGTTCCTTTACATCATGTAATGTCATAGCTAATTCATTCACTGCATATGGTATATGTGGTTTAGTATATGTTATAATATTATAGTAATCTTATAATATATCTATATTGTATTGGATCAATATTTAATCCAATAATGAGGTGTTAGCCTAGTGGTAAGACTCTTAATTTAAAAATTCCAAGTCATGGGTTGATTCTGGTAGACAATGTTGAGTTACAAAGTTCTAATTAGACTATATATCTTGGGATGTACCTATAAAAAATTTATTTTAGGGTTCTAGCACAGATTAACCTATTCATTCCTAATTTTTTTATTAATAAAGCTCCTTTTCATTTTCTTCTACATTTTCCCTAATGTTTTCATTACACATAATGTTGAATATAACATATATATGGTGTTTATCGTGACATTCGAGAATGAGATGTCACAATTAGTATGAAAGCAAATTACAACCTAGGGTAAATTAAAACCAAGGTCTACCCATGATCTAGGATGAACCACAAACTATCTTCAGAAGTGTACTCTAAATAAGATGAACTAAGCTCATGGAACAAGTCATAATGTAGGGTAAATCATAATATATGAAGATATCTTCTTAGTACATCAACTCCTTAAACATCAAACCCAATGATATCAATTGAATAAACGATTGGTACATCAAGTATAAGAGATTTTAGTAAGATAAGAGATAAAGTTATTTTCAAGCAACCTTTACCTACTTCTTAATGGTGCTATACCTTCCTATAGTTAAGTAGGACCCAAACCATTAGGCCTCAATTTAGAGAAGTAATAAAGATAAAATTTTGCATTTTTGTCGAGAGGGAAGGTTTGTCAAGATTGATTGTAAGGATGAAAACTTAAAAAGACATCTCTAAAATCATTGGGCTTTTTCTTTATACTCTCTTTTTAATGATATGATATATTATAAATTTTTTAAATATTATTATTCATTTTTTTGGAGTTTGAGATCCCCCCTTTTCCCTCCATAATCCTTTCTCAAGTAATAAGAGTAATGCTTTCTAAAGTCTTTTAGGACCTTGCATTGTTATTATGTTTTGCCTTCTTGAAACAATCGATTTCTAATTGTACTAACATGATATTTTACATTAACTACTAACAAAGTTATATGAATCAATTATAAAGCTTTACTGGATTGATATAAGGAAGTCAAGCAAACCATAGATTCCCTCTACTCAACATGTAAAGGCCATTATTAAGGGATTATAGGGAAACTAATATTCATCAAATAATAGTATGTATTTTACCCTTATAACCTTTTCTTATAGAGTAAACGTATTAAGCTTGATAATCCTTAGTATTTAAGTCATACTTTTGGAAATAGATATGTTAATATAATACTTTAGTATATTAAAATATATAAAATTTTTGTTATCAAAGTTTATCTCATTACTTTACAATTAGGGAAAAGTTACCAAAAAGTCCTAATTTTTTCTATAAATTAGTTTAATAATCCTAAGTTGGAAAAAATAGGAAATTCAAATTTTCTTAAAATCACAAAAATATAAATTATCCTTTATCCTTGAAACTATGTCCAATATGTATTACTTGTTGAGATGATTCTAATGATATCAAATTTATCTTGATCAAACTTATTATTAAAAAAATATACAGTTTTAATTGTCTCAAGGAAACATACCATATAAATTTAAAATTAAATAAGGTTAAGAGAAAATTATTTTTCATGTTTTTTTCTGCATCTTACTAGTAAGGTTAAAATATCCTATTTCCTCAAGTCACAAGGATGCAATTAATGAAATCTTCATCTATGATCCAATTAAAAGGCTTTCCTTTACTTTCTTCTTCTTTAGAATGATTGTCATGTTTGTCTTCCTTAAATAAGTGAGGAAGTTCATTGTTAAAAGTGTTGTCATGTTTGTCTTCCTTCAATAAGTGAGGAAGTTCATTGTTAAAAGTGTTAGCCATGGGTAAAATATTCATAATTGAAATAAAGATATACTCAACTAAGAAAATAAAATAAAAATTAAAAGCAGTTACAAGATGACATAATGAGAGAATAGAAGGTACACAAAACATAGCCAAATGCAATTTCACTTGTAAAAAACTATTATAAAATGAAATCTTATTTATTAAAAACATAAAGATAAAATGACTAAAATAGATAAATAAGAATATAAACCTAATAAATACTTATAACATTCAACATGGAGTAAGCAAATAGTAAAAGAAAAATTTGAAGCAAATAGTCACAACATGGAGAAAAAATTGAAGCTCAAAAAAAAAAAAAAAATAGAAAAATTTGAAATTATGTGTAATAAAGCTATATGTTTTTGCAAACATTGTGGTGATATAAAACACAAAACTATATAATTATAATAAAGAGAAATATCATCAAGTCTGCTTAATGCAAGTTGAAGATTTATTGGTCAAAAACAAGCTTTAAAGGTGTTATACATATTTTAATGTGAATTTCAATAGGAATTGGTGAAGTCAAAGATAAATAACAAAACCATAAAGTTAAAAGGATTTCATGAAAAATATTCCATGGGGATTGTCTACATAGTCTTAATTATTAAATTTAATGAGGAAAGAAGGCATAAACTCAAAATAATTAATCCTCCATTGTACGAAAAGTAATAAAAAAAGAAAAGGAAGAAATAACTTTCTTGGCACCAAAAAGTAATTAAAAAAGAAAGAAAGAAATGAAGAAAAAATTTTAATGATAAAAAGACATAAAATTAAAATAAACAACAAAACAATACCATTGTTATATTAATAGTAGCAATTAAAATGAGTAGGGAAATGGAAGTAGGCCTTTTGCTTATATATACGTAAAAAGTAAAAAGAAAATTCCAACCACAAAAACTAGACATCATGTAACTATAACATGCAATGTTCATTGTAGGCACATGAGTAGAGAATGCACTAAAAAAACGTAATATGCAATGTAGAGAATTAGCATATGAGTAGAAAATTCAAAAAATAAAATAAAATTGGGGGAGATAATCAAATTACTCATTCAAAAAATCCAAATTCTTAAACAATGAGTTGTTAGACTAGCGGTGATTTGACAACTCCAAGTCATGGGTTCAATTCTAGTTACATATCTTAGGGTATATCTATATCATAATAATTTCAAGTTTTCAATAGTTCCCAAATTTTTAAACACTTTTTGATTTAATATATGGGGTATACCTATATCATAATTATTTAAGGGTTTAAACACTTCTTAAATTTTTAAACTCTTTTGAATTACACAAGTGAATTGAACTAGTTTATAGGTGGCTAGCATTCTATATACATATTTTAAGTGAAAAAAACCCTTTGAGTTTGGTTGCTAGTACATGTGGTAGGGTTTTCATGGGTTGCTACATGTGATGTTCACAACCAAGTTTCATTTTTTCTTTTTTAAAAAATAAAAGGATAACCCCTAAGGGTTTACAATAGCATTTAAAAAGGTGTAGTTAGTTGTTATGCTCCTAAAACTATGAACTTTTTATCCTCAAGGCCATTAGTCACCACATAAATTTTAGGTCGACTAAATATAAGTCAGCCCAACTATTTTTTAAACTACTTTAGCTATATATTTATAATATATATTTATTATTTGTTTGAGAGAATCGNTATTCATATTGAAAACCAAAATCAAAATGACTATAAGTTATTCCATTGAGTTTGTTTCCATTGCATTTTTCTCCATCATGGGATCTTACGTGGCGTGTGACATGGAGGGTGACAAAATACACTCCCCCTACCCCCATTGCATGAGACGTATTGGCCTCTTGGCCAAAAAAATAATTTTAAATATTGAACAAAATATCCATGATATAATGTAATAAAGAAGTAGAGGAAAGAATTAAACCTAATACTTCTTAATTGAAATATGAGTTTCCTAACCACTTATCCTACATTCCAGATGCAAAATAAAAAATATTAACAACATACTTATTTAAAACATAGGAACCACTACTTAGAGTGATGGTAAGATTCTTGTTTCTCAAGTTGTAAGACTTGGATTCAAGCCTAGGTGCAGCCATCCAAAAGAGGTTAGGCTTTTGCTCACCTATCACCCTCTTAGGACCTCTCCTTAGTGGGATGACCATTGAGCATCTAGGGGATGATCTTTTTTATTTAAAACATGCAAATTATGTGTCAACTATTCACCAACTAAATCTTTCACTTTTTAAATATTAGTTTATGTAAAGCTATGCAAGGTTGTATACCCCTTACTAATTAATCCATGTCCACCATTTTTGGTGTTGCCATGGATTTTCCATTATATTTTTCTTTTTCTCTATCATGTTCTTATTGCATGTCCTCTATCGTTATACTTTACTACCCTATCAGTGCACCCTTCATTACACCTACCACATGTTTCATGCATCTCTAGTTGCACCCCATGCACCTACTTGTCCATAACATACTTGCTTATTGTACCTTTTTGGCATGAAAATGATCAAAATTTTTGACACACATAAAACCCTTCCAAATCCTCTAATGAGGATAGGGATCATGGGTGCTGATGGTGTTGATCATTATCTCATTTCCAAAAGGGATATTAATGCTTTGTTAGTTTATGTCTAACAAACTAAGAATGACAACTTTTTGGTATTACTTTTTAACATATCATGGCACTCATCAATGATTACAATAATGGTAGTATTCCCTCTAAACTCAATGATAAACCCAAACCTAGCCTAGAGTACAACTTCAAGTGTGCTGAGATTAGATGCCAAGATTACTATGGTGAAATACATGTTGGAGCTCTAATTCATTGCCAATCCCATCATGAACAACTTGTAGAGCATAGAGCAACACAACTAGGACATGAATTCACTTGGTCTCATCTCCTTCCACAAGTTTTCCAAGGCTATGGATACCCTCTACCTTATGTTCACCACATAGCTATTGACCTTCAACACCTAGAGCAACACATGCCCTTCATTGTAGACTATGCTATTCCTATTATGGATCGAAAGATGCTAAGAACTAAACCACATGGCAAGCTCTTACTAGAATACGTCTATAAGAAGAGCCTACAACAACTTGTTGATGTTAAGGTGGTATTCTCATACATCGAAAACCCATGTAGCACATAGTACTTGCTCACGTAAAAGCTTTGCATTACACTCTTTGACCATGTGCTTCACTACAGTAGCTCTAACAGTGCTGAGTGTATCATATTTTCTCATAGTGATATTTTTGAGGTGGAGCTTAAGATGTAGTTGAAATTATAGGTGATAGTTGTGCTTATGAACTTTGACAACTTTCTCCAAACTCTTAGCATTCCTAGCAGCATCATTGAGTGTTACATCTTTCCTCTATATTTATTTATGTATAATAAGCTTAGCATGTAGTTATTTTATGAGGAGCATGTCACATTGCTAGATGAGAACATAGAGAAGGCAAATTTTGCCATTTGAAGAAACTACATGACTATGTTACTTCTCTATTGCTTGGATAGTTAGCTTAGTACCTTTGACCACTTCTAAATTCTATAGTTTTGTTCTTCTCATTTTTAGTACCTTTGGTTTGAATGTCATGATATGTTCAAAAGTAACCACCAAATATTTTTTGTTAATGGTTTGTTAGAAATTTATCAACAAAGAATTAATATCCCTTCAAGGAAGGAAATAATGATCTTTAATAATGGCTAGTACCATCAATCCCTAATGAATCACATATTGGCCACATCGACGAGGCCTCATTGACTAGGCCTTGTTGACGTAGGTTCTATTTTTACTTATAAGTACATGCCAACTTGCTATGTTTGGGCATCATTCTATCATAGTTGTATCGAAGCTCTTGTAGTTTTTTCATTTAGAAGTTAGAATACTATCTCAAGTGCCCACAGTAAGAGTCATTGACGGTATGGATCTTTATTCAAGCATTGTTGTACTTGAGCACGATAGTGTGTGCAGCAATAAAGTCAAGCTTCTTTATAAACCTTGTAGCATTCTGGATAGCTTAAATATTTTATTCATGTATTTAATGTTTTCAATTATTTATTTAATGTTCCTTGGTAATTAAGTTAATTAAGTAATTAAGTAAGATAAGCTAAATAGCAATTAAGTAAACACATAAGTACAACCACTTCAAGCATGTGTATGACGTTTGGTAATCCTTGTAATGCTTAACACTTGGTAACCCAACAATGTTATATGTGTTCAAGATGTGTACAATAAGTGGGATTATATACTTATTTTAGGACTAGTTACATGATAGTTAGTCAATTAGATTAAAGTAGAAATTAAATTACTTCATTCCTTATCCTATTTATTTCAAGTACCAAAACCATAAAACACAAAATGATAAAAATCATATGTCTCAATTACACTTAAATCATACCATTGAGTTTCAAAAGTGTAGTTAGGAAGACAATGAATGTTCTCAATGCCTAGTTAACTTCCTAGAGAACTAGTGCACTAGAGAACTATAGAGTCCATGAAATTCGATGGGATCGTGTGTGAACACTTTGTGATTTTTATGGTTGGATGTAGGGGTACCTTCACTACTCATCAATCCCTATTCCTTTTAGTGTTAATGATGGTCATAAGAAATGTTACTCTTGATCCCCTTGATACTGATGGTGCCTACCAGCATCATGGAAGAGCATAAAAACTTCCATAGTATGTATTTAATACAAAGGTGCTAGCACACACATATTTGATGGTCATCATCCATCATGCTTATGTGTTCCTAGGTTCCACCCTTGCTTGCCAACTTGCTAGCCACTGGTAGGTAGTGATTAAACTAAGGAACACATTTAAATAATATGAAAAATGATTTTGGTCATAACTGAGGTGAGTAAGACAATGAGATATTTGTGATGATAAAATAGAGGTTGTGAGTTTAAGTTTTTGACTTCCTAAGTTCAAGTAATTTGATTTTTGAATTTTTTCTTCCTACAAAAATAGTTAGAATTTTTCCCCAATTGTTTCCATAATAAATACATGTTCACATGTTATGTGCTTGGACATATTCATGTGTTGGAGGTAGTTATAAAGGCGTACTAAGGAAAGCCGTATGCTCTTCTCCAACATCATCAGTCTTTACCATCTTCGATGCTAGTGATTGCTCCTTGTATGAATGAGAGGATAAAGAGGAAAGGAAGAAATCCATTTTGAAAAAAAAAAAAACATTTTGTTTATATGTTAGTATTCAATAAAATGTAAACAACCCAACAAATAGTTTATACAGTAGGGCTTGATTTGAAAACTAGAAAGGTTTACTGTACTTATTTTAGAGTAGTACCAAGATGGGTGATCTCTTAGGAAGTGTTTTAGTTTTAAAAACTTTGTCTCAATATTTTATAATAAAATGATAGCAATTTTAAATCCTAGAAGCCTTTTTCGACAAATAACTAGGTATTTTAGCTAATTTTGACCTTCCAAATGCAATGATGAAGTTAGATTAGACTCATGAAAATCTAAAATTTAGTTTTAAGCCTCCATTTAAACTACATATTAAAAGCTTTATAAAAGTAAGCTAACTATAACATGCACATATAATGTTTGTTTTGGATAAATAATTAATCATTCTTAAAATTCTTTCACCTTCTAAATATAATGGTGATGTTAGATTGGTCATACACTAGCTTGATAGTTAGATGATAGTTTAAGGGTGTTGGACCCTAATTTAGAGTCCTAAAGGAGTACTATAGAGAGAAGAAACTCCAAATTAAAAAAAAAAGGAAAGACCTAATGGTTTTGGAGATGCTTTTTAAATTTTTATCCTAACAACAAATCCTAAGATAGCTCCCCTCTTGGGTAGAAGATTAACATTGGTTTGAGGGGGAGGAGTCCCTTGCCTTGTCAATAGCATTAGCATTATAAAAAGATATTATCTTCATATCTTGACCAATAGTTGCAGAGTATTAGAGTTAAACTATCTTGAATATGCTATCCATTTTAAAGATTTGACATGTAATCACCAATAGATAGACTTCCTCAACATTTGTTTATTATAAAGAACCATTTGGAAACCATCTAAATTAAAAATAGATTTCCATGAGACCTCAAGAATAAATATTTTTTCCCTTTAGTTATTAAAGAATTCTTTGAAATTGATTTGATTGGAACCTTCCTCAAAAGTACATTTTATTAAACAACAATAAAAGAAAAGGGTGGGCTAACTATTAGAACATTAGTAGAAGAAATTATTATAGGATCCATATCATCTATAGAAAAAACCATAGTAGGATGTACAACATTGATAGAAGAAACCTTAGTAGTGTTTGCAGTAGCATAGTGTTGATGCACTTGCATAGCCTTTTTTCATAGCATAAAAGGACATGAATCAAACATATGACTGTTTTGATAATAATAGTGACATGAATTTGGAAGATTATAATAAATAACCTTTTGCACATCGTCAATTCTACTAGTACATAGAAGAAATTTTCACTTAAGAGAATCAAGATCTATCTCAATCATATATTGAATTCTATGAAAAGCACTAGCGATATCTAGGATTTGAAAATGTTTGACTGCCCTAATTCAAGAGATAGTATTCCTTTCAACTTTGTAAAAAATCATTACAGAACTATCAAATACACTAAAAAATTATATTTTCTATAGTAATATTCCTTCTAAAGTTGATGTAACAAACTACATAAGCCTCCTTGTGGAGCCAACAACAATTCTATTCGAACATGAAAAATAAAAGACAATTTCCATTAGATGATTATTTAAATCATGTCCTAGTATACCTATAACTTTACTACTTTTATATTAGGCAATTAGAATATATTTATTCATATAAAATTTAAGGGGGAGTTTTCAAACCCTAAAAATATGAATAATAAAATTTAAAAAATTTAGAATACATTAGATCATTGAAGAGAGAGTCTAAAGAAAAGCCCAATAGTTTTGTGGATGTCTTTTAGGTTTTCATCCTTATAGCCAATCCTAAAAGACCTCCCCTTTAGGGTAGGAAAAGAATTATGCCTTGCCCTTATTTAGAAGCATCCTCATGGGTTTTTACTTCTTACTAAAGGGTTTTAAAGAGAAGAAAAAAAATTTATTTAAATAAAAAAGAATACATTAATCAGAAATAAAGAATTAATAGCAAAAAAAAGCTAAAAGCTTTCCATCCTTGAGCCTCCAAAACAAAAAGAAGTTAATTCTATAAAAAACAAATTAAGTGTTTAGCTTTCACTGGGATGTTTTTTGCTTGAATTTATAGCTAAAAAGTGATCTTTGAGAATATGATATTTGATACTTGAAGAGATGTCATAGTTATGCCCTCACTGTTAGAAAAGAATTGCATACCAAAGCTTTCAAATAGAGTAGAGAACAAGTGGTTAAAGAAAATTGCAAATGTAAAGAAATGAAGTAGATAAATCAGGATGATCATCAAGAATAACTTCATTGATGCTTAATTAAAAGTTGTTATAAATTCTAGATTTTTTTTTCGAGCATGTTAAGCAACAAGACACGAAAAAAAGAAAAAAGAAAAAAAAGAAAAACTAAGTCTTCACTTCTACAAAAATGACATTGAGGAGAAGCATTTTTACATGATTAAGATGAGTGTTGATAGTAAGACCTTGATAACTAAGATACCACTAGCTTATATATATATAAATTGGCCGAGATGATTTAAAAAAATGATGTTAATGAAGCTCGACTACTGGAAAAGGTAACAAGATAACTAAAAATGGAATTACTTATCCCTCCTCTATTTCTCTACCACTTACCCAATTTAGTTTTACCCTTTCGGTCAAGTTTGCTCTTTCTTTGTTTTTTCATGACGTTTTTGAGAAATAAATCTCTTGCATAAATAAAGCTCAAAAACACCATGAACAAACAAAGAAATAGCAAAGTTGATCAAGAGGGTAAAACTAAATTGGGTAAGTGGTAGAGAAACAAAGGAGCGATGAGTGATTCCATTTTTAGTTATCTTGTTACCTTGTTCAGTAGTCGGGNAAACATAAATTGGTTAAAATAAAAGTTTATATATTTCGTATATGTTGATGAAGGAATACATTGCACAATTATTGCAACAAAAATTATAGAGATGTATAATAGGATTGAGAAAAAGGAAAAATACAATGATAAGTGTGAACTCAATATGCCTAATTCTCCAATTGAGCAAAATGAACTTCTTGTGCAATTCTACTTTGGAGATGTTCAGCATCTAAAATCTTTCTGTATCTTTGCATATGAAAAGGAGAATGAATCTTTAAAGAATCAATGGTTTTGACTCCAGATAATGCAACAAACATTAGACCCATAAGTTCCTTTGTGTAGCGGTTTCGCGGCCTATGAGTAGAATTTAATTATTTTTTTTATTTTTTAAGTTATCATCACTATTTGCATTCCAAATAATATATACTGGTAAACATAAATTGGTTAAAATAAAAGTTTATATATTTCATATATGTTGATGAAGGAATACATTGCACAATTATTGCAACAAACATTACAAAGCTGTATAATAGGATTGAGCAAAAGGAAAAATACAATGATAAGTGTGAACTCAATATGCCTAATTCTCCAATTGAGCAAAATGAACTTCTTGTGCAATTCTACTTTGGAGATGTTTAGCATCTAAAATCTTTCTATATCTTTGCACATGAAAAGGAGGATGAATCTTTAAAGAATCAATGGTCTTGACTCCAGATAATGCAACAAACGTTAATAGCAGCCTTATCTAGTGTCATTCCTTAAGATTTATGAATAGTCATGGCCCATGCCAACTGTAATGCTGACTGACGAGATGCTTCTCAAACCACAGGTACAATTGGCACATGATGGGGATTACTATTATCAAAGGCACATCCAATGTAGGAGTCAAAATCAACAAGAATGTATAATGGTAATGTAGATGGCTATTTACCTTAAAGATACATAATATTGTGAATCATGCCAACTGCACCATTCACCAATCCTACTTTAGGCCAAAGGTTAACTGTAAGCATTACCCTTGCACCTTCACATATAAGCAAAGATTGCATTACTTGTTGCAGTAGATAGTTGTTGCACTACTTGTTGCAGTAGATGGTTGTTGTTGCTGATCTTGAAGAGACTGTTCTTCACCTTTTCTATTGGGACTAACAGCAGTAGGATCCATGTTTCTAAAAATGGATGAATTCAAATATTAAACCTCTTAATTTTATAACATGATACCTAAGTTCAATATTTTTAAATACAACATCACACCATAACTGTCATCACCTTAACCGTTGCCATGATCGTAATCGTCACTGTAACCATAATCATCATCATTTATAATAATAATAAATATTCATTATTACTATAATCGTAACCATCATTATTTATAATAATAATAAATATTCAACATTACCCACCATTTATAATAATAAATATTCATTATTACCCATGTTGGGCCCTACACATGAGGGAATACAAAGAGATGAATGGGGAGCCCAAGGGTCAGGGGGCATCAATTGAATAGAGATTCGACTCCCTTGCAGTGACTCTTTAGCCTTCTTACATGTGGTGCATGCATGTAAAGGAATACAAAGAGATTAATGGAAAGCTCAGTGTTTAGAGGACATTAATCGAGTAGAGATTCAACTCCCTTGCACTAATTCTTTAGCTCCCATGCATGTGGTGCATGCACGTGAGGGAATACAAAGAGATCAAACTAAATTGGCACTGCAACATATATTTGTAATGCATATTCATTCGTGGAGATATAGAAAATTATGTTACAAATGCATAAATAATGTTATTATTATATCATGGGCTTTTTTATATTGACATTATTGTTACAATGGACAAGATATGAATGATGCTAACACCTCATTCATAATTATTATATTATAATTATTGTGGAATCCAATAAATTTTATGAGATTATTATAATTAGAGTAATAATCCATAATTATAATTTGAGATATTATGGATTATAAGATTCATTTGAACGGTAAACATTTTATAATAAATAAAGCCAACATATGATAAAATATTACTCATAATCCATAATGTTAGAGATATTATTTTTTCATTCATAATGTTAACCCATAATGATTACATCTCAGTTAGAATTATCCATAAGATATATATAATGAAATGATTATAAATAACTGACTTTATTTATGATGAAGTGTTTATAATCAATATATAAAATCATTTATGTTTATGATTATAAATATATCATTATATATAACCAAGATTAATATAATCATTGGCTCCCTTGCAGAAACTCTTTGGCTAGGGGAGATTTATAAATAATTGGTTATTTATGATTATGGTAAGACATGTGCATCGGTAGAGAGCTTGTTGCCATTTTCCTCGGCATTGGCTAGGATCATCATAGCATGATCTTGCCAAAGATCTTCCCAGGGTCTAGGCTACTAGATGTGCAGAACTTCTTGTTTTTAAAATTTACTAGGTTAACAACCATATCATCCATTAGTGATGAGTGGCGAGGTACCCCTACACTCAAGCATACGAATACAAGCGTAGCACGTGTGATCTAGTCGAACTCTACATACTAAGTGCCTACACACCTTATGAAACACTTAAGGTTAATCATTTGTTGTCTTCCCAGACTTACTTGTAGTTGTCACGGTTGTATGGTTAAGTAAATTTAAAGTATGTGATTTTTATGTCTTTTTGGTTTTATCTCCTATGCTGACAAGGTAAAGGGTGAAGAGACTAATTAACTAACTTTAACTAAATAACTAAGTCTTAATTAACCTAGCGTCAGCATTCGTTCCCACTTACCATTCACACCCTAAACCGATGCAACCTTGGTTACCAAACGCTAGTCGTTGCTGGGATCACCAAGCGTAATGCATGTGCTCGAAGTGGTCGTACTGAGGCACTTAACTAGGAGAGAAGGGCTGAGAGAGATGTAATAACTAATAAAGAAATTAAATGATAAATAGTAAATAACAGTAAATAAAATCCTATTTAGCCTATTCCATGCACTGCAAGGTTTAACCAAGAAGTTCGTCTTTATTAACGTACACAAACATGTGTTTAGGTACAATATTTGCTTGAATAAAGATCCGTTCACTTTGGAGCTCCTACTACAGGCACATGGAAAATATTCTATCTCTGGAGAGGTAAAACTGCTAGAGTTTCCCTACGGTCTAGGTCTAGAATGAGAAACAAGGGAGAACCGCCTCTTATTTATAGATTTGATGGCGCATTGCGATATCGCGTACGCGATATCATGGCCCATGCAATATCGCATCCCATCATACCCCCATGACTGAATAAAAAACTTGTCCTTGAGTTTCTTACAAAATATTGGGAAGGTATGGGATTATTGATTGAATGGAACTAATGGGATGACATGTGAACAGATCATCATTACAAGACAAGACAAAACTGGTGTTCATGACAACAAGAGTGAACACCTTTTACATTTGACATCAGGCCTCATTTGGCAGCTAAGAGAGAGAGAGAGAAAGAAGTTTTGCTAATGCCAATGCCAAGATTATGTCTTTCGTTGTCCAATTTAACTGCCAATTTAACTCAGCTTCCCGATAATTGGGTAACGTCAAAACGGTAAGAAAAATCAAGAAGAAAACCTCCAAGCACCCAAGAGAATGGCCAACACAATGCATCAAGTTCCCTTGAAGTCACACCCTTTTCAATCCTTAAGTCCTTCCTTAGTTTGAGAAATGCCCAGTCACCGATTTTTTAATAGTTCTTATTTAGAAAGGGACTATACATTTTCAAGCCGAGAGAGATCATAGAACTGGTGGATGTATGGATGAAGTGGACTCATTGCCTGCTATATCAAAAGAACCATACCTAGTATCAACATCATAACTTAAAGGTAAAAAACAAACATTAGAAATCAATATAAAAATAATTCATACCATCATTAAGAACACTTATTAAATGAAAAACTTACAAGATGGATCACACACACACACACACACACACACACACGAAAAATGAAAAAGTATAATGATGTTGTAAGACAAAAAATAAGAAAAGTTAAAGAAATTTGTAAAACAAAAATATGTAAAACAAAAATGTGTAAAACAAAAATGTGTAAAACAAAAACGTGTAAAACAAAATGTGTAAAACAAAAACATGTAAAAAAAAACTTAAAAAGAACTAAGGGCCTCGACTTATTAGCACAGGTGGCCATCTCCCCCATGACTGAATGGAAAGGGAGAGATCTGAAATAATGAACGCCTATTTGAATTTCTTAGAAGTGTCCAACTTCACCCGATTGATGTTCTTAGATTAAGGGGTGGAAGTCGGCGATGCTCACAATCCAATGTATCTATGCATTCATTATGGGCATGAGTTGTTTCCCCAGTTCGTTCCATGCATATTGGTCATTTTCTCTTTCGACTAGTTGTCAACCATGGGGTGTCCACCTGTTGTGTGTTGCTACATAGAGGCACCTTTGAATGTTATCCTTTGGTGCACACCGGTTACATGCAAGAAATGAGCATTCCTCCATGTCATCACCCTCTGAGTCACTGTATGTGATGCATGGAACTTTCTTCTTCTTGATCTTTCCATAAATTTTTACCTTAGATATTTCTAAGGAAAGATCACGGATTCTTAGGCATGTGTCTATTGTGCTTAGCCATGCCCTTCCCATTATAATTGGAAAGTCCCCTTCATTGCTGTTGACTTCAATCACTAGGAAATCAGCTGGGTATGACCAACCACACACAGTGGTAACGACGTCCTCCACCAATCCCAAGGGAATGGTGATGGATTGGTTAGCTAGCTCTAGTTGAATGTTGCTCTTCTTGAGTTGGGGCAGGTTCTAGGCTTAATACATTTCTTGTGAGATTAAGTTGACTTCGGAACCTGAGTCAAGAAGAGCCTTATGAGGTTCGTTCTCGATAACTTGGAGGTGGATTAAGGGACTTCCAGGGTCAGATAATGTCCTAGGAACATGGCCTACCTTGATCTAGTCAGTTATGGTATGTGTTAACATAACCATATGCATTAAGCTCTTTTGTTGGACTGAAGAGTGCTCCAAAGCCTTATGTGTTGGAGGAGAGTACCTAGACTCAACCGTTTGTGGTTATGAGAGCTTTTTTGGGCTTTTGGTTCTAAAGAAAGGTATTCTCTTTTTGTGGTTGTCAGAACCAGTAGCAGGTTGAATGGTTACAGCTCTCGTAGCATTACGTTGCTGCGGTTGAGTGGGGAGTTCCCCTTGCATTGTTGGAGCAGGAGGTATGGGAACTACCGGTGGAAGGGAGGTGGATGGATTTGGAGGATGGTATGGATGTGGAGCATCTCTCGGAGGGGAAGGAGTCCTTCTAAAGTACTCCTAAACTTGGTAGTGACATTGGGGAGTTGTGTGACCCATGGAGTCACTTGGAGAAATTGGCTGCTGCACGTAGTATCCATACGGGTCTAGTTGTGGATAAGGGTACTGTTGTTTTGGCGGTGGCATCCCCCATGACTGTGGGTATTGCCACTGCTGATGTTGTTCAATGGGTTGTGTTGGAGTTCCACTTAGATAGTACGTTACTAGTTGGTGGAGCTATCTTGGGTTACCTTGGGGATAAGGTAACCTTTGGGGTGTCTACCATCTGTTGAGTCTCGGGTTAAGTGCATACAACTAGGAATCTTGTAGATGTGAGATGATTGGACAACATCCCTTAGGATGGTCATATTGGTAGATCTCACATCCACTGTCATTGTCTGTATCTGAATTTACAACCTCATCGGAGATAGTTATTTTCCCCTTACCCTTGTCATGTGCAGGGCCTGAATCTCTCTACTTTTTCTTGTCCTTGTCACTATTTCGTTCCTAGACTCCTCTACAATATTTAGGACAATTTCAATTTTATTGTCTAAGGAGCTCCATACTTCATCTACCTTAGCTGATACTTCCATTATTAGCTTCTGAAGTGGCAAGGTTTTTTGATTCACCAACTCTTTGAGTGGTGACTCATCCTCTTCATCACAGAATCTCACTTCCCTTTTCCAGAGGGAAGGATCATGGTTATATTCTTTTGTGCTTTCTCTTTTTTGTAGCTTCCCTTCTTCTTTGGCTACTTGTTCTAATAAGTGATGAATTTCATGGGATCTAAGCTCTGATAGTCTCCCTTGGGCATATGTCCCAAGGGTTCTCCTAGTTTCATACCTTAGCCCATCCACAAGGTGGTGGAGTTGATCCCACTGTGCATAACCATGTCCCAGGAAATGATGTAATAATGCATAGTAGCGGCCCATGGCAGCATCCAAGGGTTCATGAGTACCTTGCTTCCATCCTTGGATCTGCGTATGTAAGTTAGACACTCTGGAATATGTTTAATATTTATCGTTGAAGAGTTCTAACATCGTACTCCACCTTCTAATGGTTTCCAGTTCTAAGGACCGGTACTAACTCTCTGCTTCCTTTATGAGTGTCCTAGGAAACAACTTCAGTTTCTGCCACTCGTTCTCTATGTTTTGCAAGGTGCAGGCATCATGGAATGCCTGTAAATGATTTTGCAGATCAGCGTTGTATCCCCTTTCAAATCGTGGGATGTTATTCATATCTAAGCACTTGATCTAGCTATCTTTTTGATGCCTTGTTGGTATTCTCATTGCCTCCATTATATCTAGCATACTCTAGGTGGCAAGTAGGGGCTTTTCATGATCATCTCTTTCATGATGTCTATGATGTCTACGTTGTTCTCTACTTTCCCTTCATTCATGCCTAGACTCTCTAGACTACCCTCGTCCTCTCTCTTGACTCTCTCATCAAGGTCTCTCATTTCACTTACCCTTATCCTCTCTGTTATGCTCTTGATGACTACACCCAGATGTGGAAGGAGAGGGTGAATGATGTGATGAAGGGGAAGAAGAAGGAGAACCATCACCATGATGATGTTTCTTACCTTCTCTTCTATGGCTTCTGCCCCGATCGTGATGATGATCTGAGTGCCCGTCCTTGTCATGTGTTTTCATTCCCTCAGTGAATAGTTGGCATTCATGGAGATCAAAACCAGGGTTGTGTATCATGGAGCATAGGTTCTGATACCCAACCTCCTCACTATCATTAGTAGGGGGAACGTCATTTGATGGAGAACCCATTATAAGTGGTTCGCCATCTCCAATTTCACTTAGGACATGCGGGACCCCTTTGCCTTTCAACAATGCATGGTGGATCTCCTGCCTTGTGTCTCTTAGATGTTGTGCTTCTGTGGGATGATAATCCCTTGTGTCAAAATCTGCTACAATGTATTTAGCGTATAATTCCATCATGCCTATCTGTGCCAGATCACGGAGGAGCATGTTAGGGACTGCTCGATTTGGAGGTAACACTATGTTACCTTGCAAGTCTCTCCAGTGCATATTTTCATCCTGATGGAGGATAAAAGTAAAATTAGGTATGTACGCATCGGGATGAGTATATACCACTCTATATTGTTGAGGAACTGGCTGATTTTGGTTATGTGTTTTAGATTGCCAACTATTTCTTGTATGATCCCTAGGTGGTGTAATGCTCCTGTGAGAAGAAGAAGAAGACATTATGTCTTGTCGGTGTACTATTTAACCGTATATAATTTTTTGTTTAATTAACCCTAAGGTTCGTTTAAGCTCCCAATGATGTGAGTGATTTCCTATGTTCTACCTAGCGCACAAACACTTAGTCCCTGGCAATGACGCCAATGATGAGTGGCGAGGTACCCCTACACTCAACCATACGAATACGAGCGTAGCGCATGCGATCCGGTCGAACTCTGCAGAATAAGTGCCTACACAAGTTATGGAACACTTAAGGTTAATCATTCGTTGTATTCCCAAACTTACTTGTAGTTGTCACAGTTGTATGGTTAAGTAAGTCTGAGGTATGTGATTTTTATGTCTTTTCGGTTTTATCTCCTATGCTGACAAGGTGAAGGGTGAAGAGACTAATTAACTAACTTTAACTAACTAACTAAGTCTTAATTAACCTAGTGTCAGCATTCATTCCCACTTACCGTTCACACCTTGAACCGATGCAACCTTGGTTACCAAACGCTAGTCGTTGCTGGGATCACCAAGCGTAACGCATGTGCTCGAAGTGATCGTACTGAGGCACTTAACTAGGAGAGAAGGGTTGAGAGAGATTTAATAACTAATAAAGAAATTAAATGATAAATAGTAAGTAACAGTAAATAAAATCCTATTTAGCCTATTCCATGCACTGCAAGGTTTATCCAAGAAGTTCATCTTTATTGACGTACACAAACATGTGTTCAGGCACAATATTTGCTCGAATAAAATTTGTTCACCTTGGAGCTCCTACTGCGGGCACATGGAAAATATTCTATCTTTGGAGAGGTAAAATTGCCAGAGTTTCCCTATGGTCTAGGCCTAGAATGAGAAACAAGGGAGAACCACCTCTTATTTATAGATTTGACGACGCACTGCGATATCGCGTACACGATATTGCAGGGGAAGACGCGATATTGCGTACGCAATATCGTGGCCCATGCGATATCGTGTCCCATCAATTAGATTCTATCAATCAAAGAATATGTACATAAACAAAAGGCCTCACTACATGCGAGAAGGTAAGAAGAAATTAGCAAATTTGAACTCTTTAAGTCCTCCCAATAAGCAAGAAAATTTGTTAAAATTATGACCAAAGTCAAGCTGACATCTCAAATTGGCTAATAATTTTCATGTGCTAGCAAAAATGCTAATGCTTTTGCATTTTATTAAAATGCATATTGCAAATGAAAAAGTAGTCACAATCGTAACAACTAAATGCATCTACTCCATGGTAACTACTAAATTTCAAAGCATAGCCATAGAAATGATAAAACCTACAAAAAATATAGAAAGAGATAAAGAGAACATGAACTTACAAATGTTCCTTTACATTGAAAAAAGGTGTAGCAAAAGAAGATTACTCAAGATAGTAGCAGAAAATTACAATTTTAGAATTCCCTACCACTCCAACAAGCATTGAAAAAGCAATGGAATTAAACTTTGAAATGTTTGTGCAATGGGAATGTAAATGTATAGGAAAGCATGGTAAGTATTGATGATAGAAGAGCTCAGCTTGAAGTGAAACTATGAAAATTGCACAAACTCATCAAAATGTAATGTTCAACACGTTACAATTCACTATAAAAAATTAACATAAACACACATAAAAAATTAACAATTCACACATAAAAAATTAACCAAACGGATGATGTGCAACTGATTTATTTTCACAATAATGAGTTTTGTTGACCTGTTATTTCTCAACCTCCAATTCCAACATGTTGTGCAATTGATGATGTGTGATTGATAATGTTTTCATCATTTTTCTGAAGGAAAGGACCTTGAAATTGCAATCTCATTTCTCCATCCTTTTCTTACAATGGAATATAATGAATGCTATGGAAGATGTTAACATTACTGGTATCAACAACATCATCTAATGCATGCATATCGATCTTGACATCTCGATAGTATGGATCATTTTCCTTCTTAAAAATCAAAGCTTCATAAACTTATCTCTTGTTGACAATGAAATTATACTCATTGCCCATTTGATCTACTCTTCTCAATATCAAGAAAGGAATTTCTTTAATTCTAAGAGGAAGTCTTTTAGTAATCTATGTGACATCCTAAGCAAAGCTAATTGTGTGTACTTTATACTTGAACTATTCATCAACTGCATGTGTAACTTGTAAAATGGGATTAATTTTTTCAATTAACATTTCTTCAACCTTAGTTAAATAGCCTAGGATAGGTGGTTGGATACCAGGATCCATGTTATTTTCAATATAAAATCATTTGATTTCACAACCAAAACTATCAAAAATATTATGTTTCTTTTCGTTAATGCACCTATTGCATGTGCATCCTCTACTTCTAGTTGAATCCAATAATATGCTAAGAAAAATTTCATTGCATACATTGTAGGAACGTGGATTTGCAAAATTTCTAACTGTAGTATTAAAATTATGTATTGCTTGAGCAATTTCTGTACTTATCTTTTGCAATCTTGGGAAAGACTGAATAGGTTTTGAAGAAGGAATTTCCATTGTTGGTGAACTAGCAACATTTGTAGCTTCATTTATTCAATGAAATGAATTTTCTTCTTATCGATGTTTCCTCTTTCGGTGCTCACTCTCACTATAATGTAGTTGTTCTTGATATTCTTGCAATTATTCTTCTTCTTTGTGTGTGATTTTTGGAACAAACATTGCTTGATTAATAGGCACAAATGCATTTCTAGTGTCCTGCAAAAAATGTTTCAAAATTTAAACTAAAAATTGAATTAAACTATTTACCAACTTGAGTATGGGCAAATACCAAGCTGCATTTCTTCTTAATTATTTACATTATTAGTATCAATAATGTGGACCATTGCATTGGATGAATTTCAAAGTGATGAGAGGGGATTTGAAGTTGATGTAACCTAAAAAAATATATGCAATGTAAGTATGTAAATAAAATGAGAAGATTTCCCTATGAGAAATATTTGTTTTGAAATATTAAAAAATGCATAAATTACACGCTCCTAAATTTCATAGAATTAGTTCTCGTTCTCATTCATGTTGTTTTACTTCTCATTTTAGAAATCATCTTCTATCCTTTGTAGTCATCAATTCTGGATTTCTAGTTTCTATAATCCATGGTCGTCCTCTTCTTCAGCCATGCCCACATGCATGCCCACTTCCATGATCTCCATAAATTGTATTACTTGTTGTAGTAGATGATTGTTGTTGTTTATCTTGAAGAGAGTTTTCTTTGCCTTCTCTATTGGGATGAATAGCAGCAGGATCCATGTTTCTGAAAATGCACAAATTCCAATATTGCACCTCTTAATCTTGTAAGATAATGCCCAAGTTAAATATCTTTAAATACTGTACCACACCAAAACCATCATCACCCTAATCGTCACCATGATCGTAACCATTACCATTTTTATTAATAATAAATATTCATGATTGCCTACTGTTTATAATAAAAAATATTTATTATTACTATAATCGTAACTATCACCATTTATAATAATAATAACTATTCAATATTACCCATCATTTATAATAATAAATATTCATTGGTTACCCACGTCGGGACCTACGTGTGAGGGAATACAAAGAAACAAATGGGAAGCCTAGGGGTTGGGGGCATCAATCGAATAAAGATTTGGCTCCCCTGTAATGACTCGTTGGCTTCCTTGCACATGGTGCATGCACATGAGAGAATACAAAAATATGAATAGGGATCCTGAAACACCATAAAATTTTAGGACTCTCATGCTTTAGTAGTCTCAAAATTTAGGCAAGGACTTCCACAAGTACAGCATCATGACAGTTTAGCAAGAAAATGTAGGCATTGAGGATCGACTGTCTAGTCCAACAAGTTTTCTATTTCCAAAGCTGACAAGCCTGCTGGACTCTCTAGCTTGCCCAACTGACAAAAAGATAGTTACTCAAGAGACCAAGTGCTAAGTGACAAAATGATTGCAAAACAAGTCATCAACGCAAGATGCTACGCTATGCTACACTATGTAGCGTAGCACAATGTAGCAAAGGCAAAGCAGAAAGTCCAATCTTGCCAAGTAATTCTAACTAGAAAGTTGCACTTGGAAACACCTCGGCCTCCAAAATTGGTTGCCTTGCTTAGCCCCAGGCCTCGAGCAAAGTTTCTTACTAGAAAATGATGGATTGAACAAAGAAGCAAGATACACTGGCTACTATGCTATGCTACGTTACATAGCGTAGCACAGCGTAGCAATGATGCAAAAGCAACAAAAGTGTTTCAAACATGATTTCAGCGAGTGTAAAGACTTCTCAACATAAAGGAAAAAAGTTGTAGTTGCTAGCATGACTAAGGCTTAGACGAATGCTTTTTAGCTCCAACGAAAGTTTTAGTCAAGACTAGTGGCTATGCTATGCTACGCTACGTAGCGTAGCAAGCAGCTACTCATGCTACACCAATGTGTTCAACAATGTGAGTAATGCAACACTAGCATGGAATCATCAAGATGTCTTCGGGTGACTCTAGGACTTGTTGACAGCAATCTTCCTCACTCTGGCATCTCCTTGATGAAATCAACAATTTTACTCCATTTTGCATCCCCTTGGTCAGCTCCCAAAATATTATTCCTACGCTTAACCCTGCTTGCAAAGGTAGAGAAGACATAGTTTCAGAGCATAAGCTCCATTTTTCTTGCATTATTAGCGCACTAAATCTTGGCACATGCAATTTTGGTGGTATGGTCACATAGCGTAACAAAGTTTACATCTAGCATTGCACACCTACATGGTACAGACATGATAGCATCTAGTGGGGTCCAAGACACGTGGCATCCAGACCGTATTTCTCTCCTGATCCTAGCCCTATAAATACCCTGGCAAACAATGCTCAAGGGGTTGGCAAAAAATCTGGATGGTTAGCAAAAAATATTTTGGTTGGCTTTTTTGTGTTGACAAGAGCAGTTGGCTGGTTAGCTTTTTGCATTGGCTAGTTGGCTTCTTGATTGGCTTCTTGGAAAATAGAGTTGGCTTTTGTTGTAGTTGGCTTTTAGAAGACATAGTTGGCATTTTTTAAAGAATTCTAGTTATGTTTGAGTTCTCTAGTTGGCTCCAAACATCCCTTTGTGAGTCAAGCATTTTGACATCTTAGCAAATAGATCAGCAAGCAGAAGAGTTGTGACTATACCGCTCTTTGTAAGCAGTGTCTCCCCTGTGTTGCATAACCTATTGTACACCTTTCAAATAAGGAAAAGAACCAAATCCGTGACCTTGGGGCAGTGAATTTTCTCACCCAAGTTTGTTGTGCTATTTCTTCATTATAATCATTGTTTTACATTATTTTCATCGTCTTGCATTTATTGATCATCAGTTTAGCTCGTGTGTCTTACTTTCGAAACAAACATTTACGTAAGGTTAAGATACACCGACTAAGTCCCTATCTGATCAACTAGACCGTTCAAGGCACCTTGCTTCCATTTTCTCCTACACGGCCCTCGCATGGATCCAGGGTTAAAATTTTTGCTCAGTAACCTATTTGTGTTCTAGCCACCAATGTTTTCGGTTGCTATAGTTTTTGGCGCTAGAAGGAGGGCCTTTTGGTGCATTTTTTGTGTCTTACGAGTAGTTCTGCATGCTCTCTGTACCCCATCATGCACTAGCATAAATGTGACACCATTTGGTGGTTGTTTACACATTGTGTGGTGCAAATTGGTCGCAACGATAGTTCCTTTGGAACTTGGCTAGATTAAAAGCCTTCCATTTCCCATCAATTTTCGTATATCTAGTTTGCAATCTCCCCTTTTACCATGCAAAATGATTCTGACAGCAACCACCATTTCCACCTTAAGCCTTGAGGCTCCTTTTCCAGCCCAAAGCACAATGGGTGCTAAGTGGCGATCTAGCTCAGTGCTGGAGTCATGCTAGTCCCTTAGGATTCGACATTTTTCACCCAAGTTCTTGGCACAAGACACAGAGCATTACGACTTTATCTACGTAAAGATCCAAGCAGATCTACCCCTGGACCGCCAAGAACTCAAGCACAAATGCAGTTTTGAGTTGCTTTCTTAGAACAAGAGGGAGTTTGTCCCTAACCTTGATGTTGCCATGCCCCTGACAAAGACGTATCAGTGGATCTTTGATCAGCTTCTATGAGTCAGTAAGCCTAGGGAGTGAGACATGACATCCCATTACGATGAAGTATTTCAGTATGGACAGGAAGATCTAGAGTTCCAATCTGAGTGGGGTACCCAGACTTATCCTGTGACCATCCCTCCCACTACGACCTTTAGATCAAACCTGCTTTTGGTGATGGCTCCCTTTGTGATCACCACGAATCTGCCTCAACCCATATTTTCATTAGCCATGGGTAGCCATCCTACATCCTCAGCATATTAGCATGCACCTCCCTCAATTTCATACCCAGGCCCTCTCCCTCCCCATTCTGTCCCATGCTCGTATCAAGCATTGGTCATGGCTACGCTACCCTATTTACACACCACGCCTACTTCATAACTACCTAGAGCATCTTATCCTATTTCATCACCTACATTTGTTCCATCATCAATGGCAGGTTCAGTCCCAGCCGCATGGTTTAGCCTAGCCACTTTGCTCCCTGCTTCATAGCCCCACCAGATATCACATTACCCTTACCACCAAGCATACCAAGTCCCGCAGGTGTCACAACCAAGTGCAGGACTGTGGCCTGGTCCATTACTCAGACAAATGACTAACTCCATAGCAACACTAGTAGTCGCCACTCCAGCAGCATCACCCACAGGGTGGTGGACCTCATAGATGACACCCTTTGTGAGGGTAGCCCCAACAACACCCACCATGAGCCAAGCTACTGCCCTTACTATGCCACAAATTATGGTTGTCCCCATAACCCCACAACCATCTACGTTGTCTCTAGGTCTTGATCGAGCATTTCAACTTATCTAGAACCTTACTGAAGAGGTTAAATGCCTCAAAGCTGCTAGTTTTGACATAATGTAGGTCATGGATTTTTACCATGATGACCCCATCAGCTTGGCGGTTCCCATGCAAGCATTACCCCCTGGGATGCCCCTTCCCCACTTCATAAAATACAACGGGAAGGGTGATCCCAATGTGCATTTGGTCACGTTCAGATTAGATTCTTTGTTGCTGCAATAGTGGCTGCATACCATTATTCATGACTTTGCCATGTCTTTGATGGGAAAAGATCTAGACTGGAACCATGCGCCTCCATCTCAACACTGGAGGAGCTCCTGACCTAGTTTGTAACCTTCTTCAAGTATAACTTGAAGCCTGAGGTCATGCTAGATTAGTTGATGGGAGTTAAGAAAGACCCACTGGAGTCAGTACAAAAGTTTATACAATGGTGGAGTGCCACCTTGAATGAGATCCATGAACCTATCGTGGAGGCCCATTTGTTGGCCATCTTCAAGGGGGCAGTGAATGATTTTATTAGATCCAAGCTATATTACTTGGCCTTGCTCTCTCTCAGTCAAGCTTTTGCCTAGACAAAGAGCATTCAAGACGTGGCCAAAGCCAGTAGGGATCCAGCCTACGTTGCATATAAAAATGCATATACCAAAAAGGACAAAGAAAAGGCCAAAATCGCAATGGCCACGATCACCGCTATGGTAAACAAGGCAAAGCCCAACAACAACAATAATAAGAAAGCAGCAACAACATCAACTAACCCTACCCCTAGCCCAAGTAACGCTACCCAACCTTCCACATCGGCACTAGAGGTACCCACCCTGGCTAAACCCAACTTCGAGCGTGAAGATTGGTCCAAGTACACCCCTCTACCTGTCAAGCCTTCAAAACTTATGAAGCAATTATTGGGGGTTGGGTACATCCAACATAAGAGAATGTTCGAGGAGGAAACCAAACGTCATCAACGATACTGCAAGCTCCTTAGGAACCCATCTTTGGCTATGCCCAATGAGCCACCAGTTCCTAAGAACCTCAGGCTAGAATAGTTTTGTGACTACCACCAACTTTGTGGTCATGACACAGATTACTATCTAGCCTTAAAATATGACATTCAACAAATTATTGATTAAGGGAAGTTGGTGCTGGATGAAAGAAACCCTTTCTGCCTCAAGAATCAATCCATGCATGTTTACAAGGACCCCCTCAACATTAACCACTCGGGGTACATTATCAACATGATTGGCATAGAAAGTAATCCAGAATTGCCATAGCAGCCATTTGTGGATCGTGTACCTCAACGTACCGTAGCGACATCAATGGCCACAAAAAATACATCGCAACAACCATTTGTTCTCAAAGTTCCTCCTTGGACATCTGCCCTTGCACCCTTTGTACTCAAAACTACATTGTCACCCACACTAACACCACAAACACCATTTGTCATTAGGGGGCCAAAACACTCAACTGTCCCATCCCACAAAGCAAATACAAGATGATATCATAGCCTTCCCATTCAAGGAAACAGGAAGAGCATCTAATGGATGAAATGACCAAGGAATGTACAGTCCCAAGTCCTTCCAAGCCTACCCCTTCGTCCTCCATCTTTACGCATCCCTCATCACTAGAAGTTAACACCACTACGCGTGCACAATCATCGCCACCTCATCTAAAAAGGTCTAGCCCCAAATCTGAAACTACTCCTTGAGAAATTTATTTTCTAGGACAAATGGAGAAGGAGAAGGATGGTAAGCAACAAGAAAGTGGAAAAAACCTTCTAGACACCCTTAATCAGGTCAAACAGGCTCTGAAACAAAAGAACACAACCTTGAGCCTGTATGATCTGGTAATGACCTCTACTACACACCACGAGGCTTTGGTTCACATGTTAGTGTTCATACTAGTTGATGAAGACATGCTAGCAGAGGAGAAAGTAATCCATGTGGTTATGCTCCTTGCTACGCTCGAAGAACCATCGCAATCTTAGTTGATTTTCCTTGACGAGTCCATTAAGGATGACCTTGAAAAGGGTCAGGTGACAACAGCACCCCTGTTCATCACAATTCAGGTTGGTCAACATAAGATCTGAAGAGTACATGTTGATGATGGGGCTGCTAAAAATATCATCCCATTACCCATAGTGGACAAACTAGGTTTGGTGGACCAAATCAAACCCATGACAACGTCATGTCTGAATTCATTCAACGGAGTGCGAGTAGTGGTGAAAGGCACTGTCCATATTAACTTTGTGATAGGGACCAGTTCTCCACAAATGCAACGTTCATCATGGTAGAAGAGATGCCTAGGTTTAACTTGATCTTGGGGAGGTCTTGGTTAGCCCAACTCAAGGCCATCTCTTCACCGATACATCAAGAAATCCACCTACCTTATGTGGGAAGGGAGGTGGTGATCCACGATGACGAAGTGGCAGGCTAGGCGATAAACAATGTCAATATGGAGCAAGGTTCAGAGGTCAGAACTTCTGAGAACAAAACACCTATCTCCATCGAAGTGACTTGTTTAACAAAAGAGCTAGCCCAAAATGCCAGCTGAGAAAATGAAACTATGTGGGCTGGATTACCTTTTCAAGAAATAGATAACGACATAGAAGAATACCGCAACAAAGCTTCTTGGCCTTACGCATCACCAAGCCCATGATGGTTTAGAAAGAAATTGCAAGGATGATCATTACTCGTGTAGCGTAACAACTCCACTGCTCCTTACCCAATTAACGCTCTTTGTACATCTATTCCTTGTTTGATTTACGTTCACTCATCTATGATAAGTGCTTAATTCATTGTTTCAACCAATCACATTACATCTACTGTTTACATTACACCATAGCCCGCTAAGGCCTAAAAATGGCAAAATTTTCCCTTACCATCATCCAACAGCTTGAAATGGCTTAAAACTACCAACAGCCCGAAATGGCTTAAAACTAGTGATGGCCCGAAATGGCCTTAAACTATCGCTATAGCCCAAAATGGCTTAAAACTAGCAACGGCCCAAAATGGCCTTAAACTATCGTTACCGCCCGAAATGGCCTAAAACTAGTGATGGCCCGAAATGGCCTAAAACTAAAACGAGATTCTCTTAACAAATTCAATTCATAAATAAAAAGAGAATAAAATGAAACAAAAATAAGTACAACATATAACACATACGCAAAATTAATCTCTTCGTATTTCATTTTTTCTTTCACAAATTAATAATGTTTGTAACATTATTTGAATTCAAATAAATGATTGGCTGTTACGCTATGACCCTTCGTCCCCTCCATCATTCCTTACTTCATTAGGCCCCATGTTTTCACTTGGATCCTGCACCATAAAAAAATGAAATAATTAGTTAAATCTATAATAAAGAATGAAATAAAATAAATTATTACAACACTAAAGACTGACTCACTCAAGATGGCCCTGTGTCTATTTCGGGGGGTATTTGATCTAGGCCTATCGCCAGGTGTCGCAAGACCTCCTCTTCCATGATATCAGCCCAATTCCTGTTGCCTAAGTCAATGCTCATTGCAACTTTCTCCTTTTCTATGGATGTCCATCTCGGTGGTCTGGGAGAAAAGGTAGCAACAGTGGTTTCACCTGCGGGGAAGGTCACTTCCCTTTTGGGAGATTCACTCACTGTCACCTATTGCATGAACCTGTTTTAAGCCCCAGAAGTGCCAATAATGTCAAAAAATAGCTCATAAGTATGTAACTTGACTGAGGCATCCCTGTATTGGTTACGGTAGGTATACGTGAAGAGGTACTTCGTTCACCTCTGGTGGAAATTCAGGCATGGTGTCCACCTCAACTACTCATTTGGGATCCCACTTGACATGGGAAGCTGCTAACCACATATAAAAAGGCATTAGTGATAGTGGCATAGTGAAGTAAGAACATTTTAAAGAGTCTAGCGTAGCAATTCTAACTTACCCACTTCTGGGTCGACCTACCTTAAGCGATTGATTATGTCATTAACAACCCCCTCCATGCAAGTAAATTTATTAGGGGTCTCAGTCCATGGTCGCAAGTGGATCAGGGATGGGTCGGAGGTATCAATGGTGGTGTTAGCTACATAGTAAAATGTGTTAGCTAAAGTCGAGAGAACCATTATAGGGATGATGAATAGTGTAAATGACAGTGTAAAGCTCCTACCTAGCAAACCCTCAGGGGTGATAGCATGGGGGTCACCCATCAGCACACTGTCAAATATGAGATCAAACTCACAAGCATCCAAATGAAGTCCCTCTCCTTCCAGCTAACCCAGTAGCATAGCAGCATCCTCAATGCTCATGTGCCCTTCTAGTACCAAATTGCTCTCTGCAAAAGGGTCATCGATAGGGGCCTTTTATCTATTACCAAGTGTCTCTTCCTCATTGGTTGGGCCCCTTTCTTCATCAATAGGGGCCTCCTCTTCATCGGTAGAGACCTCCTCCTCACCAGTTGAGGCCCTTTCTTCTATAGCAGGGGTCCCTTCTTCATTGGCCTGGGCCCCCTCCTCTATAGTCGAAGCCTCCTTGTTTACACTAGTCGCCCCTATTATAGGGGTTGCTACCTCTTCTTCCCCTTCTTTCTCTTCTTCCTCAGCTGATGAAACATAATAGCAGTAAGTAGATAGCATCAACTTAAAGTAGCTGCTATGCTGTGCTACACTACCTAGCATAACACAGCCTAGTGAACATTAGCAAAAAAAAAAAAAAAAAACCAAAACCAAAACCAAAAGCTTACTAATTGGAGGCTGCATTCTGCGAAGTTTGAGTAGTAGCTTCTTCCCTCTTCCTTCATCTATGTGGGGAGGTTTCTCAACCGAAAAAGACCTCTTGCATTGCAATTTGTTCATCACCATCTCTATAATGAGGCATTTCCCCCTTGTCACACTGTCAGTGGTAGTTGGAGGGGGCTCTCCCGAGCTGTCTTAGGCACGAAAGTTGCACGCCACTAGATCCTTGGTCGTCATTGAAAATGACTCCCTAATAGCTTCTAGGGGGTCCTGAGATCGGGTGGTATGGAAGACTTGGTAGGTCCAAGATTTGGAAATCTAGTTATGATCTTTTAGTACCCAGACCCCATTCTCATGGACTACCAAGAATTCCACAAAACACCATAGGCAGGCTATAAAGAAGACGTGATGCACGTTGAAACAAGACTCAAGCTTTTTGCAAAGCTTGACCATTTCAGCCTGCATGCCTTTGCAAAGGTTTTTTTCTCAATTGTAACGAGTTCCCTCTTCCATGATATCCCTCATTATCTGAGCTTGCTCAATTCCAATGAGTTTTCCTTGGGAGAGCAACTTGGGGAAGGCATGGGCACGGAAGATGGGGTAAACTATTTTGGCCACCCATAGCTTGACCTTATCAATGTAGATTCCCTTTCGGTTCTTTGCTGCCCCTAGCCACTCCTCAATGTCCCTTTGATGACTTGCATCTATCTTAGATTTTTCTCCTACAGGGAGACCATCAGAAGGGATGTCGAAAAGATTTGCTTACAATTGGTCATTAACGTCAAACACCAATCGCACATGATAAACATGTGTGCGGAAGTGATATGCTTTCTCGAAGAAGGAGTCGTCTAGGGAAAGCATTTCAGCAGGTGGGACATTCAGGTTAACGACCAAAAATAAATCTATAAGCCCAACCTCCTAAAGGTTATGGACAAGGGTGGTTGGGGCCCCATTGCAGAGCCAACACTGAGTCTCCTCCACCTCCTCATACTTAAAAAAGAGGTTGGTGTTGTTGCACTCGGAGGTCATCACAGTTACCTCCTGGGATTTCTTTGCCACTAAAATGATTTTCAAAAAAAAAAACAAAATAAAATAGAGGGTTAGCAAAAGGTAAACATCACTCAAACATGTAATAGTGAATTTATACTTTAGCGTACTAGGGTTAAACGACATGGGAAATGGTGGGAGATCCAGTAACACGTCTTCAATGGTGAGCGGCCTGAGGGATGCCCATTCCCTATCCAATCAACTGGCTTCTTTACACTTCCCATAAAATTAGGAATACTAGGTTGGATAGGTTCTAAACTCACCCTCAAATTGGCCTATTATGCCAGTGTGCACATTCCCAGTAGCGGAAAAACTCCTGCAGGGACATCTGTGCCAACGCTAAGGCATCTATGTCATTGTGGAGGCCACTCTTTCTAATAAAAAACTTGGCAAAAATAAGCATATTTACACTGTTAACACTTGTGTCTACTGTAGCATTGATTACAAAATGCAACAAAATACCTTCGTAGAACTCACCCACTAGCATAGTAAATGGTTCTAAGTGGGTTTTAAAAGTAGGTGCCCATGTGACGAGAAATAAACAACATGTTGTATAAGTGATAACACTTATACTCAGGCATTTCCCAAATCCAACTTAAGTGTCTCAGGCTTTTTGGATGCTGGTTGGAACCCTCTACTTGCTCGCCCTCGATTGACCCATTAGTCAAAAATTTCAGAATTCCCTGATTTGCCCTGGGCAATAGGGTTTCTATGATTGCGGCTACTGTCTCTGTTGATAAGTGTGACCAAACAATCACACTAATTGTTGGTGTACGAACTGTAGGAAGTCCTGTGTGCCCTCTCAGAACCAGATCGCTTGCAGCTCCACATGTGCATGTGGAGGAGGGACATTGGCCACTAGTTCGCTAAGGCAGCATAGGACTCCCACAATCTTTAGGACAATCAGGAAGGGCTTCAACATGACCCTGCATAACGAAGAACCAAATGTTAGCACTACGTGTAAGTGAAGTTTACACATAGCATAGCATAACCCTTTGATCACATATAGCGTAGCATGATTTCGTAGTCGCAAAAAAAGAGTAAAACTAAAAAAATACACAATACAAACAAACAAAAACAAAGCAAGCCTTGCTGCGTAGGATGACCATCAAACCTCACACAATGCAACAACGCTTAGATTACACGTAATGATACAAATGAATAGCAACAGATAGACGTGCAACAATACAATGATGTAATCAACACATCACTATGACAAGCATAGCAATATGGTAAACTCAAAAAAAGACGAATTTAGGAATGTAGCGATATTGCAGATTCAACAACGTAACAATGCAATAAACCAAAAGACCTTACGACGTACTGTCATACCAGAATAAAAACATTACAAAATGCAAAGAAGTAAAATTTCACTATGCTACAGCCATCCCAACCATACTTCAGCTGTAAAAAATAACTCGTGCTATACTATGATAAACATGTGTCTCACTTGTCAAATCTCGCAGATGGCCAAACCCTCCTGAGGGTGGCGTGCTATGCTAACCATGCGCTAAGCAATCCAGACTCGCCCAAACCCCCGCAAAAAGGCCGTTGCAATAATGGTAGTCAAGGCGATACTGCATGCAGCTATAGCGTAACATCCATATAACTATGGTGCCCAACCGGCAACAGCGGTAGCGTAGCAGCCAAAATGGTGACCAAAATAATGGCAAAAGACACAAATTCCAATAATAACGATTACTGAAGTTCAAAAAAGAAAGGCGGTGTAGCAACTTACTGAGTAGACAGAGTCTCCTCCCGCACTTCAACACATGCCTAGGATAGGCGTTCCAAAGTGTCCTTGACTTTGTCCACCTTAGCGAGCCCTCGGTGCTTGCATTCGCCTTTAGGTGTCATTGCTTCACTCGCAAATGCTATCAACTGCTACACTATACCATTTCACTTTCTCTCAGCACAATCATGCTATGCTTTATATGTGGGCTCTCATCTTTGACAACGAAAATGACAAGTTTACCAGGGGTAAACCCCTATTTATAGCCGACGCAGTGAAAAGAAGTTGTCATTTTCGCACCCCGAGTAATGTGGGATGCCCCATGTAGCATAGAACGTTTGTGTCAAAAAATTGTGATAGCGTAGCATTCTTATTTACAAATAGGTGGGCCGAACCGAAAATTTCATCCCACCTTAAATTAGCAACCTACTTATATGAAGCTTGCATGCCCCGGTCCACAAAGACCTTAAACTAGTGACATTTCACAAAACCTATTAACGGTCCACAAAGACCTTAAACTAGTAACCTTATTTACAAAACCTGTTAATGGTCTGCAAAGACCTTAAACTAGTAACTTCATCCACCAACCTACTCACGGTCCACAAAGAACTTAAACTAGTAGCCTTACCCTTACAACTTGTTAACGGTCCGAAAAGACCTTAAACTAGTAAACTTAGTTTTCGAACTCCACCTGTTAACGGTCTACCATGACCTTAAGCTAGCAGCTTTAGCATCCATTTTGTATTTTAGACTAGGTTTTGCAATGTTATGGTCTGCTACGACTATAAACTGGCATCCATAGTTCACTACGACTATAAACTGGCATCCATAGTCCGCTACGACTATACACTGGCATCTGCAGTCTACCATGACTATAAACTGGCATAGATAGTTTGCCATGACTATAAACTAGCATAGAACATCTGCTATGAAGTTGAATTAGAATAGACAGTCTGCTACGACCTTAAACTGGCCCATCCATTATCTGCTACGATGATAAACTAGCACAGTGGTCTGTTGGGACCTTAAACTAGCATAGCGGTCTGCGAGGACCTTAAACTAGCACATTGTAGTCTACTGGGACATTAAACTAGTACATTAGATGGTCTACTAGGACCTTAAACTGGTTTCATGGCATAATGTTCCCAACTCACATCTACCACTGCTCAAACAAGTGAGCCTGCACATTGCCGACAGGGGGTGGGGCATTGCAGTTCTAGAACGTAGTTCACATTGAAAAAAGAACACTCTCCAGAGCATATGCAATGCCACTACCCCTGATATCTTGTTGATCCTCTGGAGATGTCATCTGACATCTTGCTAACCTTTTGGAGCTATCGCTACCATGGCCCATCACCCTGGTAGTAGCTTCCATTGTCAGCACCTACTGGTGAAGTTCCAGCACTATTGTGGCCTAGCCACAAGGTTGCTATCCTCCAGCTACCACGATCATCCAAGCTTAAAAGACATTTAGTTGTTAGGCCTCACACCTTATAGCTTAACTACATGATGTTTGCCTTGGGCGGGGACTCCTGAGCACTCACATCATCGCAACTTCTAGCTCCCTTAGTGTCAGCTCCTTCAGCCTGCTACTGCCAACACCACTGCTAGCCTTTTTTCTTTGGACGTCGCATGCCTCAGCAATAATGCCTACCACTTTAGGGATGTCTAAAGAAATTAAGACCTTTTCCTAATTGTGTTTCATGGTTATATTTCTAGTCTGCTTTCTGTTGCGCTTGCAGGATACGGGCCGAGATGGTGTCGGTCATAGATGCATTTCGCCAGGAGGACAGGACACCACATCATTCCAAGGTGACCACTCTGACTAGCTTGGTTGCTTGGGAGTGCACATCCTACCCTTCCTTTTAAACCTTCATCATCTCGTTTCTCACATCCAAAATTTCCCTTTTCACATCCCCTTTACCAGCTTTTTCGACATGTGTAAAGCCCTTCCATATGCTTAATTGCAAAGTCCATGATGCACGTAATGTAACTTGTCGCATGGGAAGCATCTGTAGGCAGGTCAAAACCCCATATGAATGTAACACAACTCATCTTGGGGAGGAAACACCTATCCTACAACAATATGATTTTTTGCAAATGAACATGGCTAAATAGTAAAAGAAAAGCACAAAAGCGTAACAAAAAAAAGCTAAAAAAAGGAGCTCACAAGAAAGAAAGAAAGATAAAAGAGCATGTGCCCAAAGAAAATGGCACACCAGCTATTTTACAATGACCCTCTCCAAGCATTCCGACGAGAGGTCAAAAGAAAGCCAAAGAAAGATTTTCACACATGCTAATTCCCTCACAAGCACTTCGATGAGGGACCATGCTACATTTCATCTTTCATTTGCCTAAACCTATTTCCTAAAGTCCACCCTTTCCCCTTTCCCCCACATAACTATCCTATTACTCCCAAGTATAGCAAAGTGACATCTGAGCAACCACTAGAGAGCGATGTTGGTGACTTATCCTTCATGGTGTTTCATATTCCTTGTCGACGTCTATTGGGCAGATCATCCATATGTCGACAAAGAGGGGCTAGCGAAACATCGTAAAATTTTAGGACTCTCATGCTTTAGCAGAGTCACAGAATTTAGACAAGGACTTTCACAAGTGTAGCGTCATGATAGTTTAGTAGGAAAATGTAGGCACTGAGGATCGATTGTCTAGTCCGGAAATTTTTCTATCTCCAGAGTTGACAGGCCCATTGGACTCTCTAGCCTGCCCAATTGGACAATTGAACTAGCTAACAGTCTACCCAGAAACTATGTTGGGAGTTGTCAAAAGTGTTTGGGATGAGCAAAATAGTTTGACAATTTTTCTAGTGAAGAAGTCTGCTACGCTATGTAGCGTAGCACAGCATAGCAAGGGCAAAGTAGAAAGGCCCATCTTGCCAAGTAATTCTAACCAGAAAGTTGCACTCGGCAATACCCTGGCCTCCAAAAGTTGCAGTTGCTAGCATGACTAAGCCTCAAATGAATGCTTTTCAGATCCAATGCAAATTTTAGTTAAGAATAGTGGCTACGCTATGCTACACTACTTAGCATAGCATAGCGTAGCAAGCAGCTACTCATGCTACACAACTGTGTTCAACAAAGTGAGTAATGCAACACTGGCATGGAAGCATCAAGACATCTTCGGGTGACTCTAGGACTTGTTGATAGAAATCTTCCTCACTTTGGCATCTCCTCAGTGAAATTAGCAATTTTACTCCATTTTGCATCCCCCTAGTCAGCTCCCAAAATATTGTTCCTACGCTTAACCTTGCTTGCAAAGGCAGGGAAGACGTAGTCTCGGAGCATAAGCTCCATTTTTCTTATGTTGTTAGCACACTAAATCTTCGCACATGCAGTTTCGATGGTATGGTCACACAGTGTAACAAAGTTCACATCTAGCATTACACACCTACACGATACAAACATGATAGAATCTTGTGGGGTTTAGGACACGTGGCATCCAAACCATATTTCTCTCCTACTCCTGGCCCTATAAATACCCTAGAAAATAATGCTTGGGGGGTTGGAAAAACATTTGGATGGTCAGAAAAAAAATTTTGGTTGGCTTTTTTGCATTGACAAGAGTAGTTGGCTGGTTGGCTTTTTGTGTTGGCTAGTTGGCTTCTTGATTGGCTTCTTGGAAAATAGAGTTGGCTTTTAAGTTGGCTTTCAGAAGACATATTTGGCATTTTCTTGAGTATTCTAGTTATCTTTGAGTTTTCTGGTTGGCTCCAAACATCCCTTTGTGAGTCAAGAATTTTGACATCTTAGAAAATAGATTGACAAGCAGAAGAGCTGTGACTATACCGCTCGGTGTAAGCAGTGTCTCCTTGGCGTTGCATAACCTGTTGTACACCTTTCAAACAAGGTAAAGAACCAAATCCGTGACCTTGGGACGATGCATTTTCTCACCCAAGTTTGTTGTGCTATTTCCTCATTATAATAGTTGTTTTACATTATTTTCATCATCTTGAATTTATTGATCATCGGTTTAGCTCATGTGTCTCGCTTCCAGAACAAACATTTACGTAAGGTTAAGATACATCGACTAAGTCCATGTTTGATCGACTAGACCGTTTAGGGCGCCCCGCTTTTGTTTTCTCTAGCACAGCCCTCGCACGGATTCGAGGTTAAACTATTTTCCTGGAAACCTCTCGGTGTTGCAGCCACCGATGTTTTCGATTGCTACAGAGCCCAGGGGTTGAGGGCATCAATTGAATAGAGATTTAGCTCCCTTGCAGTGACTTTTTGGCTTCCCTGCATGTGGTGCATGCGTGTGAGGAAATATGAAGAGATAAATGGGGAGCCCAAGGGTCAGGGGACATCAATTGAATAGATATTTAGCTCCCTTGTAGTGACTCTTAGGCTTTTTGAATTTTTAGATTCGGCTCCCCTACGGTGAATCTTTGGCTCCCCTGCAATTGAATAAAGATTCAGTTCCCTTGCAATGAATCTTTGGCTTCCCTGCACATGGTGCATGTACATGAGAGAATACAAAAAGATGAATGGGGAGCCCAAGGGTTGAGGACATTAATTAAATAGAGATTCAACTCCCTTGTAGTGACTCTTTGGCTTCCCTGCATGTGGTGCATGTGTGTGAGGAAATACAAAGAGATGAATGGGGAGCCTAAGGGTTGAGGGGCATCAATTGAATAGAGATTTAGCTCCCTTGCAATGACTCTTTGGCTTTTTAACTTTTCAGATTTGGCTCCCCTACAGTGACTCTTTCGCTCCCTTACATGTGGTGCATTACACGGAGGGTGACAAATCCACTCCAACCTTCCCCACTATCCTATGAAAACATGGAGGGCAACAAATCCACTCCCCTCTCCCCCCTTATCCTATGAGACGAGTTGGCCTCTCGGCCAAAATAAAAAGCACAAATTTTAGAAAATGTAAGAGTTATCCAAATATTTTTAGATTTTCTCATTCAAAAGGATGCTAATAATTGCATTTTATAGGGTTATTAAAGTTGTTATGAATAAAATAATTTTTTGTAATAATCACATAAGTAACTTTTGAATTAAAAGAAAAACATATTTTCCATCTTTTTAAAAAATAGATAAAAAAGCGTGATGCAAATTATTGTAAATAAATTCTCAAGATTAAAAATTAATTATTTAAAAATATTTTCCTCTTTCTATTCAAAACATAGAGGTTAGAAGCTTTATTTTAAGTAATTCATCTATCATGCATATGTAGATAAGAAATTGTAGTGATACCAAATTTGCCACAAGTGTTACACAATCTTGATGCATGAATAGTCCAAGCTCTTTCATTAAAAGAAAGCCACAATGGGTTAATTTGCTTAATCATATCTTTCAAAATGGTAATATGATTGTCATTTCAATAGGAACTAGAGAACTAGGAATAGAAATGACCTAAAGAAGAAGAAGGTAGAGAAAAAATTTATTAGAAGAGTAACTCTTATCATTTTTAGGTTTTTCTTATATAAGTCTATTTCTTAGAAGGATCATTTAAACATCATCTCCATTAATGCACTTTGTAATCCATTTTATTGTAATAGAAATACCCTGGTTATAATTAATGATGCCAAGTCCTTCATCTTTCTTACTACTAGTGCAAATATCCCAAGCAACTCTAGAAAAACCTTTTCTATGTTTCTTATTAGTGTACCATCCGAAATTGTCGGTCTCCGGTTGGAAGGAAACAGAGACCGTGGGACCACCGGACACGCACAAAAGATCCTACCTTCGCCTGAGGGCAAACTGGAATGAACGAAGGCAGAGTACCTTGAGTGGTACACACACAGATTAGGTAAGGATTTCCCCGAACGTACACCGAAGTGCTATACGCTCGGTTATACGTAAACGGCGTAACATGCATAAAGCGGAGCGTAAATAGCGTAACTGCTGCGAACAGAGCGTAAACGTAAAAGAGTGTAAACAGAATACATGCAACAATTAATGCAAACTGTAGCAGATTTTAGGAAGAAAATGTAACAATGGTATTTCAAAATGAGAGTTACAATGCACCGGTCTAACACAGTTGTGGCTTTGACACAAGGCGGACGAAAAGCCCCGATGGATGGAGGGATGACTATGGGCTAGTTCACCCTGTAGGCATAGCATAGAGGCTATATGCTTAGCATACAGGGTTGTCCAGCGTACAAGGTTCTCTGCTCTGTCTCTCAGCGTCTCTGCTCTTTGGTTTTGCTCAAAATCTTTTTCAGCTGACCTTGATCTAGTGAAAAATTGGGGCTTTTATACAAGTTTAGGGTGACATGTGGCGCATTGACCGGGTGTGAAAGCATAAAATTTACAAGTGTACAACATGTTACATCTGCTGGAGTATACGCTGGGCGTATACGCTGTATCTAGTGGGCATAGACTTTGGGCGTATACGTTGGGCATGGAGGGCGTGTACGCTGGACGTGCTGGGCGTATACGCTGATGGTTGTTGAGTGTATACGCCAGGCGTATACGTTGATGGATGCTCTATTCATCGGAATTGCTGCCTTGTACCAAGTTTTTTTCTGCAGTGCTATTTTCATGTTGTCTTCAGGGATTTCATGCCCAGCGTATGCATCAGTCGTACAAGCTGGACGTACTTGTGAGGTGTGTACGCTATGAACATTGGGCGTATACGCTGGGCGCATACGCTGTGAACTTGAGCGTATACGCTGGGCGTATACGCTGTGAATGTGAACTTGGAGTGTATACGCTGGGCGTATACGTTGAGAATGTAGACTTGGGCGTATACACTGAGAATGCATACTTAGTGAAAATTAAGCATCTAATCTCTGAAGTTGCCATGTTTGATACCAGATGTAGCCGTGGTCGTCTGTGAGTCCCAGGGACCTGCTTCTTGTTGGAAAAGTACTAAGCTTGAAATTTTGTGGTGTTCCATTGGCCCCTCTTTGTTGATGCTTGGAGGAATCGACTTGAGAAGCGTCGACAAAGAAGTGCAAAACACCACAAGCAACTTGATAAAGACATTATCCTTTGCCACCTGACTAGACATCATCGCATTGTGTTTCGTAGTACATATGATTGGGACAATGAAATTTGTAGCTGGTAGGAAAATGGAGATTGTGGGGACTGGTAACTGACCAAGGGATTGTGCTTGGTAAAGTGGATGCTCTGGTGTGTATCATGCTGATCCTTGTCAATAGCCATTGTTTAGCAGACTCGGAATCAAGACATGCGATGTGCGTCCTTTGGTTGAACAAGACTCTTGGTTAGTGTCCAATCGGACTTGTTGGCGAGACCAAAGCCACGTGATGATGTGTTGCATTCTTTGGAGGAATAGGGCCTATGTTTAGTGTTTTAGGGGGAAGCCTATTGGTGGAGAGCCAAAGCCATGCAACAAGATGTCACTTGATTGTTTTAGACATGAGCGTTTGCTTTCAAAACAACTGTCGTATCGTCTTGTGTTTTATGTGGGAAGAGACGTTTTTTTTTGTCAGGAAGAAGCTTTGTTTTGATCTTGTACTCATGCTCAAGTGCTATGTTGTGTTGTATGTTGCAACTGCTTAAAAGTGTTATAGTGTGCAATAGTGTATTCAAAGTTTTGAGTGTACTGGGTGTATCAGAGGTGTGGCCAGGTAGAGTATGTTGATGAATAGGTAGGCAATGTACCAGGAAATGGGGATGTACTAGTGAACGACTTGATTTAGTCTTGCCACATGTGCTGTGAACATTGCCTCACCTTGCTGCTTATGACGAAGTGTACACTTGTACGAACACCTCTGAGTGTTGTCCTACAAACACAACTCCAAGGAGACAAGAAAACCATTGGTGAATAAGCAAGCTTAGATTTAAATAGCTATGGATGGAATAAAGGCATTAGAAGAGAATTCAGGCACTGTATGTGAATGGTAGTAATATTGGTAGGATCGTTTGATGGCGAGCGATGCAGTGATTCTGATGAAGTTTGAATGCAACCATTGAGGAACCAGAGATGAAATTGCCAGTTTATAGTCTTAGTGGACGACCATGGGTTAGTTTTATGGCATAACCCGTTGGATATTACTCGTTTAGCATTGTGGCGGATGGTACACTGCCAGTTTCTAGTCTTGGCAGACCGTGAAGAGGCAAACCAGTTTATAGTCGTAGCGGACTCTGGCGAGTGCGATTGTGGCAGTTTACTGTCGTGCTGGATGGGTGCTAGTTTATCGTCATTGCAGACACTGTGTGGTATCAGTTTATCGTCATGATGCCAGGATGGACTGTGGTATCAGTTTTAAGTCATAATTTAGGACTGTTCTATGGTATTAGTTTACCTTCATGATTCCAGGACGAGCTGTGGTATCAGTTTATAGTCGTGACCCCAGGACTCACACGTACCTAAGCTTGTATTCAAGTATAGAATGGTTTCAGGAACAAGTGATTGGTTGAATTTGCAAACTCATTTCCTTCCATATCAGCTAACTTGAATGCTCCATTGTCATATGCTTTGGTGACCAAGTAGGGACCTTTCCAATTGGCTGAGAATTTGTCCGGGTGTTCCTGAATGACCTTAAGCACAAGGTCACCTTCTTTGATGGGGCGCTTACGAATGTCGTGCCGATGGAGTTGTCATTGCTGTTTTTGGTACCATTCGATCTGATCAAGTGCACGTATGTGTTCCTCCTCTACCGAGTCCAGGTCAATGATGCGTAGGTCATTGTTTTGTCCTTCGTCGAGGAGTCCAGAAAGTGTGATCCTTAAAGATGGTACCTGCAATTCTAGAGGTAAGATGGCTTCTGAATCGTAAACAAGGCTATATGGCATTTTACCTGTTGAAGTTCTATGTGTCGTGCGATATGCCCATAATGTGTACACCAATTTTTCGTGCCATCTTCTCTTGCTTTGGGTAAGCATCCTTTTAAGTATAGTAATGATGGTTTTGTTGGTGGCCTCTGCTTGCCCATTGCTCTTAGGGTAGTAAGGGGATGAAAATGAGTGTTTGATCCCCAGACTTTCACAAAAGGTTTTGGTTTCGGCACTGCTAAATTGTGGCCCGTTGTCAGTGATGATTGTCATGGGAATGTCAAAACGGGTTACAATGTTTTCAAGAATGAAATTGCACACGTGTTTAGATGTAGTATTTAGAAGAGGAATAGCTTCTACCCACTTTGTGAAATATTTTGTTGCAGTTATGATGAAACTATGCCCTGCAGAAGATGAGGGTGTTATTGGGCCGATAAGGTCCAACCCCCACTTTTGAAAGGGCCATGTGATTTGCGCTGTGTGCAACTCATTTGGTGGGACATGGATTAGATTACTATGTCTTTGGTAGGTACTACATGTTTTAGCCTTGGAAAGACAATCATACTCCATGTGTGGCCAATAATAGCCTAAGTGTCTTATCTTTGTTGCCATTGCTTTTGGTGCTATATGTCCTCCGCATAGTCTGTCATGTACTTGTTCCACGATGGTTTGGGTATCAGTACTACCAACGCATGTTAGCAATACGCCCTCATAGGACAGGCGACACAACGTGTCTCCTACCAGTGCATATTTCCTAGAACGTTTTCGTACCGCATATTTTTGTGCATTCGTTATGTCATCATACCATTCTGTTGCATGTGTTGTACTAACGGATGCAATTGGCAATGTATCAAGGGTATCAGTTATTGGTTCGGAACAACTGGTTATGGAGCTTGGTAGCGTATGGAACATGTTAGGTGATATGTTTAACGCTAATGTGGCCAGTGCGTCTGCGATGGTATTGTCGTTTCTAGAGGCGTGTTGCACATCGATGTTTTCGAATCGCTTCATTAGGTGTTTTTCCAAGTCACAGTATGGTTGTAAATGTTGTGCTTTGCATGTATAAATATTTGTGACTTGGTTTAAAACTAGTTGTGAATCTCCTCTGACCACAAGTCGTATGATGTTTGAAGCCAGTGTTGCCGCGAGACCTCTGAGGAGACCTTCGTACTTTGCTATATTGTTGGTACAGTGAAAGTTGAAATGATAAGCAAAGGGTCTGATCTCCCCAGAGGGATAGGTGATGATAGTGGTAGCACTTCCCCCTCGAGAGGTGGATGCTCCATCAAAGTTTAGAATGGCGTCGTAGTCATCAGGCACTATGTCTATTGCGCTTATATTCTCATCTAGGAATTTTGGCTCTATTGTCGCTTGATCATGTGTTGGTGATGCGGCCATTTGATTTGCTATGGCTTGACCCTTAACTGATGATTGCGCTATGTAATGCAGGTCAAACTCAGCTATCATGGCTTTCCAACGTGCTATCCAACTTATCTCGTAAATGTTTCCTGTGATGGCTTTGAGCACATTATCCTTGCAGATTATGTTAACTTGATTGTGGAAGAGGTAATGTCGCCATTTCTTTAGAGAAAAGACTAAGGCTAAACATGACCTCTCTACGTCGTTGTATTTTTTCTCATGGCCTACTAATGCATGGCTCAAGTAGTAGACAGGGACTTCGGTTCCATTATCTTGTTTTTGACAAAGCATAGACATGATTGATGAATCTGAAGTTGTGAGGTAGATGTAAAATGGTTTATCATTTTGAGGTGGATAAACCGTGGGTAGTCGGGCAAGTGCCACTTTAATATTATCGAATGCTTCTTGGCACTGTGGAGTCCATTCAAAATGGACATTCTTGCGCAACAAGTGATTCATAGGTTTTAATTTATCTGTTAGTTTTTCTATGAACCTTCTAATGAACTGTAGTCTACGTTGTAGACCTCAAAGTTCAGTAAGGTTGCCAGGTGATTTTAGGTTTGTTATGGCCCTAACCTTATCGAGGTCTACTCGTATCCCTGCTTCTGAGGCTATGAACCCAAGCATTTTTCCTATTTTGACTCCAAAGACACATTTCTTTGGGTTAAGTCTCAGCTCATATTTTAAACAACGTTTTAGTACTAAGTCAAGATCTTGTACATGTTGTTCCGATGTTTTCGATTTAACCATGATGTCGTCCACGTAGTCATTGAGCGAGTGTAACATGTAATCGCTAAAGATGAATGTCATCGCCCTTTGATACGTGGCCCCAACATTTTTGAGACCGAAGGACATCATCGTATAACAGAAGGTTCCCCATGGTGTCATAAAGGTAGTCCAGAGTTGATGCTCCAGGTTGATACGTATCTGGTTGTATCTCGAGAAGCCATCCATAAAAGATAATAAGGCATGCCCAGCGGTCAAGTCGACAAGTTGATCGATGCTAGGTAGGGAAAAATCATCTTTTATGGTTGCGACATTGAGATCCCGGAAGTCAATGCATAAGCGAATGCTTCCGTTCTTCTTTGGGACAATGACCATGTTGGATACCTAATCGGCGTAATCGACAGTCCGAATGAAACCAGCCTGATAAAGCTTGGTGATCTCATTGTGAACTGCCAATGCCACCTCGAGTTTAACCTTTTGTGCTTTTTGCTTTACTGGCCTAAATTTTGGATCAAGGATAATGTTATGCTGGACAATTCGAGGGTCCAACCCAGGCATGTTTGTGTATGACTAAGCAAATGCCTTTATGTTGTCCCTAAGCACATTCTCTATGTCTTTGGCCAGTTGAGGTTGCAGTAATGTACTTAGTTTTAATATTTTAGTTTCTTCATCGGGCATGGTGATGGGGGTTTTGGTCAACAGGTCTTCGGTGATGTTTTCAGCTTCCATGTCAAGGGGCTTTGTCATACCTTTGTAGTCATCCATCATTTGCTATGTTGAGGCTATGACTGCGTCGTCCATTGATAAAATTATGTGGATGAGATTTATGTTGATGTCCCTTGTGATTTTTCTGTGCATCCCATCGATGATTAATGGTGCGGATAAATGTTGATAATCCATTAGGCTTGCTCCTGCGAATGAACAGAGAGCAGAATGAGGTGATGAGTATTGCTCAATGTTTTTAGGCAACTTAAATTGTGTGCACGTGCATAATGGTGGTTTATTGTCACACCGGGACGCATGGCAGTTTAAGGCCATACCAGGCCGTGGGTGGCAGTTTAAGGCCTTACTGGGCCAAATGTGATCTGCAGGTGGCAGTTTAACACCTTACCAGGTCATAGGGGGTTCGTATGTGGCGGTTTAAGGCCTTGCCCGGCCAACAAGGCAGTTTAGGACCATACCGGGCCGTAGGGGGTTTGTATGTGGCAGTTTAAGGCCTTGCCAGGCCAACATGGTAGTTTAGGGCCATACCGGGCCGTAGGGGGTTTGTATGTGGCAGTTTAAGGCCTTGCTGGGCCAACATGGCAGTTTAGGGCCATACCGGGCTGGATTCGCACTAGTTTAAGGCCATTTCGGACCAGATGCGTAGTTTTAGGCCATTTCGGGCCCCAGTGTAAGCAAGGGACGTTTTGAATGACACGGGTAGATTTCTTGGTTGACCGACCATTTCTGATCATGGCTAGTTTTATGTCATTGCGGACATGATAGTTTAACATCGTCCCGGACTAGTTGTAGTTTAATGTCATTTCGGACCAGTTATAGTTTAATGTCATTTTGGACAGGTTGTAGTTTAACATCATTTCAGACCAGTTATAGTTTAATGTCATTTCGGACAGGTTGTAGTTTAACGTCATTTCAGACCAGTTATAGTTTAATATCATTTCGGACTAGTTATAGTTTAATGTCATTTTAGATAGTTATTATTATTTTTTTATTCATTGGTTTAGTGACTTTTTGAGTTTTCGCATTTTTACATTAGGAGTAGAGTTAGTGGGTATGATTCTATATTCAGCGTCCCCTTCACTGATCACGTTGAATGGTAACTCAGCCCAAGGGATGTCTGATGGAATAGTCCTCGCATCGGTGTTTTCAGATGTTTTGGCATTTGGTGTGAGTTCAGTGTTAGTTGTTGTTTCTAAGTGAGGAGGTGTATGTACAATGTCAGGCCCGGGTATTTCTGTTTTGGGTGGGTTTTCTTCTGTGTTTAAAGGATTATCGCTTGTCAGTTGTTGTTCATTTATGTCATGTTGTCTAGGCTCTTCGAGCTTAACCTCTGAGCCTTGGTCTGTGTCTATGTATGATGATATGATGGGTGTAGCAGCCTCCTCGTGTATGAAAATTACACCACCTTCATAAGGAAAATGAATCTCTTGGTGTATAGGGGATGAGACTGCTTTCAATTGGGCTAACCAGGGCCTTTCTAATATTAGGTTGAATCCTGGCATGTCATTGATTACTACAAAGTCGACGGATGTGGGGAATTGGTCCCCTGCTATGAAGTCCAAGGTCATGGTGCCTTTGACTATCACGCACGATCCGTTGAATGATTTCAAGCATGTGGTGGTAGTTGGTTTGATTTGCTCTGTTAGCTCGAGTTGTTTGATGATGGGATATGGGACTACGTTTGTGGCAGCTCCATCATCTACGTGGACCCTATGTATCTGGAATTGGTTTACTCTTATTGTTATAAACATAGGGGCTGTTGTTATCTCCCCTGTTTTCTTATCCACCTTGATGTTATCGTTATGGAAACTTAATGGTTTAGAAGTTGACCCTTGGGGCGAGTACATTACCGCATGAATCGAAGGTTCATTTGGAGGCAAGTTCTCACTTACTGGGATAGATGTTAACATGCGCACCAAAGCTTCACGATGTGTTTGAGATGTTAAAACTAGGTCATATAAGCTTAGCGAAGTATTATTTTGTTTGATCACTTGTGTGACCTGTGTTAGGGCTGTTGCTAGGTCTCTACTGTTGGGCGCGTGTTTATCAACAGTAACTTGGTCCATTGGGCCCAACAGTTTTATTTCGTGCATCATTGGTTTATTATTTTCTTTTGGAATTGTTGATTCGGGCGTATCATGTTTTCTGGATGATTTCCCCTCGTGGCCTGTATTTGGTTTATCGTTAGGTTGTGTCATGGGTATCGCATTTAATGGAGTAGGTTTAGGAGGTCCTAAGGCTAGCCATTGACACTCCTTTTCCAAGAGCTCGTGCGTAAGCCTGTCCGCTAAGCATTCTCGTGTGTGATGCAGGGGCATGATTGGTTTTGAGGCCTTAGGTTACCTTGGGATTCGTACTACGTATGGAGTCGGATAGGATTGCGGTTGGACAGTCGCCTGCGGTTGGGTCCCAGACGAGCTAGGCACCTTGAGGACATAGGGGCTTGGTTTATTTTGTGTCTGGGAATTAGAGGATTGGGGATCACTAGGATGTTCGGGTGTCCTAATGATGTATGGGGTTGGTTTAGGCGGAGGTTGGACCTCTGCTATTGCAAGCGCGGGTGGCACTCGGACTACGTAAGGGGTAGGCCGAGTAGGAGGGGTTGGTAGATTTGAGGTAGTGACGGCAGGAGGTATATGCACCATGTATGATTTTTCACGTGTCTGGGTGTTAGAAGCCATTACGGCGGGGGGTACGCGGACAACATATGGCTACTGCGGGACGTATGAGCATTGAGGCATGGATGTTGATGTAGTGGGAGGAATACGTACTACAAATGGCTTGTTAGGCGTTTGTTGTTCATAGTCAGAGTAGACGGTGTTAATGCTAGGTGTTTCAGGTTCATTATCTAGGTAGATTGTGTTAATAACGTACGGTGCCTCTTTGGTATTCAGAGGGTCTTTATACATACCCATAGCTTGGTTCTGCGGTTGGACTGGGTTGGCCTCATCAAAAGTGATTTGGCCTCCATCGATCATCCGTTGTATGTCTTGTTTCAGGGTGAAACAGTAATCCATGCCATGCCCGTTACATTGGTGATAGTCGCAGAAACGGTCCATCTTGAAACCTTTGGGTACTGGGGGTTCATCCGACGTTGCTAGGCTTGGGTTCTGAACCAGTTGACAGAATCGGTCATGTCTTTGGATCGCTGCCGGGGATAATTATTTATGTTTTATTAATCCAGCCCTCAGGAGTTGATCGAATAGCTGGGATGGCTTCATAGGCAATGGCGTATATTGGGAGGGTTCTTTCCTCTCAAAGTTTCTTGTACAGTTCGGTGTTGGATTCTGTGATGAGGACAATTCTGGTGCAGTTGCGGGAGTGGGTTTAGTATAATTAGTAGGGGCCACCAGCGGTTTGTGTTGTTGTGCCACATTTGCTTGTTGCGTTTCCGCTATTGCCGCTATAGTTGTTTTAGCCTTTTCTTTATCTTTCTTACTGTGTTGATTTTTGAAGGCTAAATACGTAGGATCATGACTATTTTGGGCCGCATCCTCTATATTTTTAATCTGTACAAAGGCTTGATTAAGGTTATGCGCATTGAGATAATATAACTTGGATTTGAAAAAGTCGTTAATAGCCCCCTTTAGAATGGTGAGCAGATATGTCTGTGGAATTGGCTCATGGAGCTCATTGAGAGCAGCACTCCACCTCTGGATGAATTTTTGTATGGGTTCCAGAGGTGCTTGTTTAACCTGTATAAGGCTGTCAAGTGTCACTTCAGGTTCCAAGTTATACTTGAACCTGGTCACGAATTGATGTAACAACTCTTCCAAGGAAAATATGAAATTTCTCGACAAGGCCCGGTACCAATCAAGTGCTCTCCCTGCGAGGGACATAGGGAACACTCGCAAAATGGCATGTGGCCATGCCTGGAGTAATGCGCATTCGAGTCTAAATGTTATAAGGTGAGCATTGGGTTTCGTTTCCCCATTGTATTTGGTTAGCGTAGGCAATGATACACCTTTTGGTAATGTTAGGGGTGGAATAGAAGAGCTGATGGGGTCATCGTGGTAAAAGTCCACTACCTTCAACTCTCCGTCGATAGCTATTTTAAGGCGTTTGACCTCGTCAGTTAATTTCTGCATTAGTTTTTTAGCATCTGCCTAGTCTTGAGCACTAGGTGAGATGGAAGCTTGGGGATGTGGTACAGTGTACATATTAGATTACTGAATAGTAGGTTGGAAGGCTGAAAGCTGTGTAGTTGGTGGCTGTACTTGTGGAATATTTATAATAGGTGGTATCACAGGTGGCACATTGTGGGTGAAGGGTTGTTGTTGTTGTGGTTGTGTCTGGGGGATGTTGACTGGTGGAATTGTGTGAGGTGGTATGTTGTAATGAGGGGGTTGATGTGATTGGGCACCAATCGCTGCCCATTGCCCGACCATGTTTTGTGTAGGAACCCCTTGAACTTGTTGGGTTACAGTGGTAAAGGATATTCCTTGGGTTGGGACTCGCGGTATGTAATGAGCAGATGTAGAGGCTGGTATTACGTGCAGCATTTCGATCATGCGGGGTGGGAAGGTCACTCCTACATTGTTTTGAGGGGGTTGCATTTGTAAGAACGGGGGTGTCGTGGCTGTGGGAGGAATTACGAGGGGAAGCGTGTTAACTTGAACATCGGTTGGTGGAGGAATGGGGGCGAGTGCGGCTGCGTCTTGTTGGGGCGCATGCGCTTGCATGATGTTCAGTGGCTGAAGGAATGAAGTTTCGCCCATGAATGGGTGAAACAACAGGTTTATATAAGTTTGTGGGCTAAGGGTGTGGTATGAGTCTTCATGCTCAGATTGGGCAGCGAACTCATCTTCCTCTTCCGGTTGAGGATTTACTATAGGCTGATCTAGTGACTGGCTCCTTTGCAGGAGGAGTTGTGTGATGAGCTCAGAGTAAGGCTCTGGAACAGGGATGATATCGTACGGGGAAGGAATGAACTCTTGCCGTCCCCTGTAGAAGAGTTCATATTGCCTTTTAACTTCTATTTCGGCTTGGTCCACAGCTAGGCCGGCTTGTATTTTCACACATATGAAGTTGTATTGGTCTTGAGTTATGGTGTTGGGCGATGGGTTCCTCCCTTGCAACCTAAGAGACCGACGGGGCCCCATTGTGGGTTCTGCCACGGGTTGTTGAACGACCATGGTTCCTACAAGGTCTATGACCTGGGTGGTTGTAGCAGTGGTGTTTGCAGTGTTCATGATGAGAAGTTGAGAATATGACACAGTGAAGGGATATGGAATTAGTGTACTCTGTGCAGCGTAAACCTACGTTTGTGGTGTACAGCGTATAGACTAGGTCTCAGTGTATAGGCTTCAACAACCAACGTATAGTGACAGCGTAGATAGCGTATAGGTATACGACATGTAGTGTCAGCGTAGAGAGCATATAGTGATAGCGTATACAGTGTAGAGAGCATATAGTGACAGCGTATACAACATCAGTGTACAGCGTACAGAGCGTAGCGTATACGGACGGTAGCGTAAACGAGTTTACGGCGTAGGGCGTAGATAGGGTCTTGTGTGCAGCGTAGACAAAGTCTACAACATAAAATGGGCAGGGTCAGCGTATAGCGTAGACAGGGTCTACAATGTATAGCGGACAGCGTATGTTCAGTAGCGTAGATGCTGGGGATTTTGCAGACAGTTTGCGTATGGTTAACAACGTAGACGCTGAGAGACTTGCAGATGGTAAGTTTTAAACAGAGCGGCGTAGACGCTCAATAGCGTAGATGCTGGATAGTTTTGAACTGAGCAGCGTAAATGTTGGGAGGTTTGCAGAAAGGGTGGGCATGTACTCAATAGCGTAGACGCTGAGAGCTCTGAAGCGCGACAAGTTTTAGGTAGATGCCCTCCTTCTAGCGCCAATTTCTGTACCGTCCGAAATCGTCGGTCTCCGGCTGGAAGGAAACAGAGACCGTGGGACCACCGGACACGCACAGAAGATCCTACCTTTGCCTGAGTACCTTGAGTGGTCCGCACGCAGATTAGGCAAGGATTTCCCTGAACGTACACCGAAGTGCTATATGCTGGGTTATACGTAAACGGCATAACAGGTGTAAAGCGGAGCGTAAACAGCGTAACTGATGCGAATAGAGCATAAACGTAAAAGAGCGTAAATAGAATACATGCAACAATTAATGCAAATTGTAGCTGATTTTAGGAAGAAAATGTAACAATGGTATTTCAAAATGAGAGTTACAATGCATCGGTCTAACGTAGTTGTGGCTTTGACACAAGGCAGACGAAAAGCCCCGGTGGATGGAGGTATGACTATGGGCTGGTTCACCCTGTAGGCACAACGTAGAGGCTGTATGCTCAGCGTACAGGTTTGTCTAGTGTACAAGGTTCTCTGCTCTGTTTCTCAACGTCTCTGCTCTCTGGTTTTGCTCGAAATCTTTTTTAGCCGACCTCAATTTAGTGAAAAATTGGGGCTTTTATACAGGTTTAGGGTGACACGTGGCGCGTTGACCAGGTGCGAAAGCATAAAATTTACAAGTGTACAATATGTTACATCTGCTAGCGTATACGCTGGGCGTATACACTGTATCTGGTGGGCGTAGAATTTGGGCGTATACGCTGGGCATGGAGGGCGTGTACACTAGATGTGCTAGGCGTATACACTGATGGTTGTTGGGCGTATACGCTAATGGATGCTCTATTCGTCTGAATTGCTGCCTTGTACCAAGTTTTGCTCTGCAGTGCTATTTTCATGTCGTCTTCGGGGATTGCATGTCGGGCGTATGCATCAGTCGTACAAGCTGGAAGTACTTGTGAGGTGTGTACGCTGTGAACATCAGGCGTATACGCTGGGCACATACGTTGTGAACTTGAGCGTATACGCTGGGCGTATATGCTGTGAATGTGAACTTGGAGTGTATACGCTAGGCATATACACTGAGAATGTAGACTTGGGCATATATGCTGAGAATGTATACTTAGTGAAAATTAAGCATCTGATATCTGAAGTTGCCATGTTTGATACCAGATGTAGCCGTGGTCGTTTGTGAGTCCCAGGGACCTACTTCTTGTTGGAAAAGTACTAAGCTTGAAATTTTGTGGTGTTTCAATTAGAGCAAAGAAATTGAAGGATAATATGATTAATTCTATCATAAGAAGTTTTATAAGGATTCCAACAACTTTAGTAATAGACATAAGTAGATTGAAGCATTTACTTAATAATCAATACTTTTCTAGTAAGGGTGAGCTGTTCTTCTTTCTATTTATCTAGCTTCATTTCAATTTTATCAATCACATAATTCCATAAAATAGTAAGAGTAGTCTCAAAATAAAAAGGTATTCCTAAAATTTTCTTGAACTTGTATATACGTCACTCACTAATCTTAATGCTTAAGTTGCTACTAATTTTTGATTAAGTTTCTCCTTCTCTTTAGTGGTTAGTTATTGTTGAAAATTTTCTTTCACATAATCTACATTATGATCTAGAAAGGAATTTCATTAAGGAAATTTCAATGGATGATTAAGGTACGCAATTGCTAACATGCACTTTGCTATGTGTTATATGTGTTTCTTTTTTATAATGTCACAGCAAAAAGCTTGTATGATTTGTTTTTGATATCCCCATTGGTACTTGGTCAATTTGTAGAGCCTATGTTTATTTTTCATGAAAATGTCACATCTATCCTATAATTCCTATGGGTCTTTGGACATAATAAAGCTTTATTTCATTTCATTTCTTTTCATACTCACCAAATCTTAGTTTATAGAGATAATAAATAATGAAATTCCATTCAATCCTATCATATGCTTTGGCATAATATAACTTAATAAAAGCAATGTCTTAGTTAGTATCAGAAGCCCACTACATTCCCTCCCAAGTTTCCATAACATTATTTAAGATATATTTACCTTTAACAAAACTAGTTTGCTTAGGTCTAATGATATCTTCAATAGTCTTTTGAATTAGGCAAACCTTAGATTTAGAAAAAATGTTATAAGTATTGTTAATAAGGGTAACATGTCTTTGATTATCAATATGTTGAAGACTTCAATTCTTAGGAAGAAAAGGAATCATACCTTTATTAATATTTTTAGCAAAAGAAAATTTTTTAAACATGAAAGAGATAATCTTCAATGATGTCCCAATACTTTTTAAAAAATTCAATAGGAAAACCATCAAAACTTAGAGCTTTACTATTTGGTAAACTAAAGGCTACTATGATTTCTTTCACTATAATTTCTATTTCAAGAGTACTTTGATGTGCTTTTGTTACAACATAAGGAATATGCATACTAGAGGTCTAAAAGGATTCCTTACTAAAATCTTCAAAAGAAAAAATAGATAAAAAATATTCACTAAAAAAACTATTAATAGTGCAAGGATCTTTAATGATGGAATCATTTATATCAAGTGACTCTAGGTTAGGTACTTGATCCTTTCCTTTTAGAAATTTAAATTTTTATAACAAGGTTCATCTTTAATTTTTAGCCAACCCATGCAACTTTTAGTGAGAGCATTTTTAGCTTCAAAAGAATTCCAACATTGTTTAGGATAATGAGCCTTGGCCAAGGTTTTTTAGGTTTCAAAATTATAGGGATTCTAGCCTGATAGAATTTGCATTTACTTTACAAATTTTATAAGATCTTCTTCAACTTGACACTCACACTTATCAAATTGGTTTCTAAATCATATAGAATAATTTCTCATTCTACAAGTAGTTTGTTACCATGAGTCAATTCAACTAATATCACTAGTAGGCTTCTTTTCTGCATTCCATAAATACTTAAAAATATTTTTTTCCACTAGGTCCTATGAACATATTAGCATTTATACATAAAAGCTCATTCTTTTAAAAGGATGAAAAATTAATACCAAAGAAAAAATGCTAATAATAAAATGATTTGAAAAATTAGCATTTGTATGCACTTCTAATTTTCTTAAAGACTTTTAAAGAAAACATTATAGATGTAACATCTATTACGTTGACAATAAATTCTATCATTTCCTTGTTGATAATTACACAAAGTATAATTCTTTTCATTAAAATGAGATGAAAACAAAGAAGTAACATTTAAAGTAAAATACTTTTCTTTGAAAGTTCACCAATCTTATTTTTCTTGAGAATATGTATTAGGAGAAAGACCACCAAGTTTATCTAAATGACTTTCAACCATATTGAAATCATCTCCAAAAATTCAAGGAACTTTCGAAAGACATAGAAGATATTGCCAAACTTCCAATCAATCTTTAGAATTATTAAGAGCATACATATTATAGAGTCCAAAGTCACTTTTTTAATTATGAAAAATAATCCAAATAAATCTTCCAAGATTGTCAAACCTAAAATTCAAAACTATTTCAATCTAATTTTTATTAATGAGAATAGAAACACATCCTTTATTGACTTCATGAGTAGCAAAAAACAAAAAAAGAAAAAAAAAAGAAAAAAAACAAACAATGCAATTTTTAGAAATAAATTTATTAACAAAAATAATATTATGAACTAGAATCTTAATTTGTTAAAGTAAAAGAAAATATAGAGATAAGCATTGATTTGAAAGATACTTGAAAATATTTTTTTGGGACTTATGAGAAAGACCTTGAACATTATATGATAAGACTAACATTAAGATGTGGGGGATAAGGCCCCTATCCTTGATTTTTTAAGCTCAGTACTTGTCTCACGTTCCATGTTGCTAATGAGTGTAAAAGCATTATTTGATAAAAAAACATTTGAAATAATAATAGAAATAGTAAGATAATGAGATATCTTTGGGATTTTTAAATTGAAATCAGTTGTTGCATGTTTGTTCCTTTTATGTTGCATTGAGTGAAATCCATTTACATTAGTATTTTCATTGGTGGTCCCTGCTAAAATTTTATTATTTCTAAAGAGGAATTCTCTTTATATATCAAAAGTTTACTAACACTTTTAGAATTAAAATAATTAGTAAAAGGTTGAGAATTTATTGAGGAAGATTTCATTTGTGCCTATTGAAAACTACCATTATTTTTCTTTTCTAAAATGTATTGTTCCTTTTCCTCATGAACCACTTTTTTATTGAGAATAGAACATATTCTAATAACATGGCCTTTGTAATGAAAATAGCTACAACATCCTCATAAATTATAATATTGATGATTCCAAGCCTAGGTGAAAAAGGAAAAGGGTTAATGTCAAGTTGATAGTAGAGTATAAAATATGTAGCATTTCTTATAATATGCAATTTTTAGGGAAACTCACTAATTATTAACTTGAGTTTTAGTTCTATCTTCTTTTACTGTAAATCAATCTATACAAAACAACATCTGCATTGCATACCATATAGGTAATGTTTTTGACAATGTTTTTAGGACTGTGCTAATGCTACTAATAATTTTCCTGTCAACACTTTAAAAAATAAGAGGAAGATTTTCTAATTTAATCTAATAAAGAATTTTAGAAGAATAAAAATAATTTGAATCAAAATTTAGTTTTTATTCTCAAGCAATAAAAGTATTATATTGATCTATAAAAAATTTATGATCTAATGATTTCTCATCTATTTTAGAATTTTCCAGTTAATAAGTAATAAATATTTGACAAAGTGGTGAACATGCAAAACATTAATTCCATAGCATTCAAGGATTGCCTAATTACTAGTGTAAAACCCTTATTTGGGTGACCAAATCCAATGCTCTACAAAAATATGAATCATTAAGTAATACCTTTTGACAAAGATTCAAATAAATCATCAAGGTAAATAGAATTGAAAGCTTTAGAAATCTTCATAGTCTTTATGATATAAGAGATAGTAATATTTTTCATCTTTAGATCATTCGTTACCAAAAAGAATTTTACTATAGAAACTCTACCAGAAACCCTCGAGATTAACAAATCATTACTCTCTCTCTCTCTCATGGTTGTATATGGTTAATCTCTTGGAGGTTTCTAGATTTAGACCTATCCCTACTTATATGAAGCTTTGATCTCATCTAATCTTCCAAGGTAGAGGAAATGTTTCTTCTTGTATAATTTTCCTTACACTCTTTTATTTCAGATATTCCTTTCATAAATTAGTTGTTTCTTTTTTTTCTAACCATAGTTTGTTATTGTAACCTTTTAATTGACCATATTTCATAATTTTTGCTTTTTCTTCTTGTTGTTCTAGTGGTTTACGATGTTTTCTTCCTATGCTGAGTGTTAGGAATTAAGGTCCTAAAAATGAAAGTAACCAAGTTTGATTAATAGATTATCAACATATTTGTATAATTGTGTAAACCATAAGGTAGAGAAGCCATATGAACCATATTTATGATAGATGATAAATAAGTAAAATCTATATTTATCCTTCAAATCATGATATACATCAAGAACTTATGATGAGTATGCTAATAAACATAGAAACATGAATAAGTCACGATAATTCCAAAGAGTATATATAAACATCAGCAATTATAAAGTTAGATGAATGTAAAGACTAAAACAAAACATAGAAGAGTAAACATAGAGATAAAAATCTCTTAGTAAGTAATAATGTTTAATAAAGAATATTAAGAAAGACAATCATGAATGTAACACTTGATGCTTCTAGTTTATGTACCACACTAGATGTGTATGTTGATGATGATATATCATCCATAACTTGCATATTTTTTCTTTGTAAGATGTTTCAAATCATACTTGATTCATCATTAGTTGCAACTAATTTCTTAAGGGTTATAGTAAGAATAAATAACATTATAGGAATGACTAATTGATGTAGTGGGTAATAGTTAGTTTTACAAAAAATGGTTAGTTGTAAGAAAAAAAAGAAAATGAAAAAGTTTAAAGATATAAAAACTATAATAAAAATAACTAGTTGTAAGATAAATTAAAAAAAAAAAAAGATAGAAGGAAAGAAAGGAAAAAATTTTAAAAGATATAAGGGCTAAAATGTAAATAGCTAATTGTAGGGAAAAAGTAGAATGGATAGAAGAGTAAGCAAAGTAGGAGATATAGTAATTGTTGTTAGTTATTTGACTATAGGAGTATAGTTTATTTTAAGAAAAGTAAAACTACTATTAAAAAATCATATTAAAATGAAAAAAATAAAAATTAAATAAAACAATTAGTTAAAAAATATAAAAGTTGTTTAGAGGAAAAAATAAACCAATAGTATAATGATATAGCAATCATAATTGAACTTACAACTTCTAATATATATGGTGATGAGTTTGTAAATAAACATAGAACATACTATGAATAGTTTTAAAAAAAGAAAAGAAATAAATTTTATTAAAAGAAAAGATTAAACTAAGTAGGACTTGTAAGCTTATGTCTAAATTGCTTAATTTTTATTAAAATAAGTCATTATACGAAGTGGGTAAAATAGCATTGATCTTGATTAATATTATTAGAATGAATTCTAATTTCAAGTGCTTCTCTAATTTTTTTATCTACAAAGTTATCAATCACACAAAGAATTTCACTATTATCTATTAACCATGTATGATATCTAAAGGAGGTATCATTTTTTATGTTTTATAAAAGAGGTCATTTTGAAGATCTATTATATTTTATGTTTTCCAATTGCTTTTTCAATCTAATTGAAAAATTTCTATTAATTTCACCAATATAACATTTACCAAAAATGCAAAAAGAAAAACTATAAACATCACTATTATTTAGAAAATTCTTTTTATTTTTAAGATTTTATTATAAGATTTATAGATTGTTATAATGCTATGGTTTTTTTTTTTTAAAAAAACTATAGCTATTTCCTTAGAAATATCTTTAATGTAGGGAATGATAGTGAGTTTTTTATTTATAAGAGAATTATGATTATCAAAATTTTTTTAATCAATATTTATATTAAAAGAAACATAAATTTTATTTAGCCAAGAATGAATCCATTTTATCTATGCTTTAATGATAGTCCTTTTATTAATGTTTTTGAGTTTAAAGATAGTGTTCATATAATTAGCCTCTTTATGGAAAGAAACTATATTACAAATGCTAAGAGCTTTAATCATTAAGGAGCAAAGGATAGAGATTAATTAACTAAAGGAGTGATTAGAAAGAGTATCCACATATTGATTAAAATGTATATCTTTTCTAAAAACTTCACAAGACATTCTAAATTTATTATTGGAGTCTTTTTTCTTAATATATTAACACCTAAGAAAGGCAATGAATGTTCTTTTCAAGTTCCATAGTAAATTGGATGTTGAAATCTATTTGATTATGATATTTATAAAAATCTTAGAGATTTTGAAAACCATGAGGCTAATAAACGTTAGTATCATCTATATATAAATTAGCAAGTTGCTCAAAATTTTCCATATATAAATTAGCAATTAAAGGACATAAAGGTGAACCCATAGCAACACCTTTTTTCTATTTGTAAAATTCATTATTATATTTGAAATAGGTAGTTTCTAAACAAAGCTTAATAAGCAAGCAAACATTATTATATAAATTCATCTTATAAATCACATCCATTGCTTTATCTAAAGGAGTTATATTAAATAAAGGAAAAATATCAGAAATAATTAAAATATCATTTTATCAATATTAGAAATATTTATCGTGTTAGTAATAAGCTTAGAGTTTTTTTATAAAAGAAAAAGCATTTTCAAAAAAAGGAGCTAAGTAATTAATAGTATTGCTTAATGATGAGTAGCAAGGTACCCCTACGTCCAACCATATGAATCACTAAGGTGTTCACATGTGATCTAGTTGAATTCCATGGACCTACATTTCTCCAATGCACTAATTCTCTAAGAAGTGAAATGGGTGTTGAGAATGTTCATTATCTTCTTAGTTCCACTCGTGATGTACAAGTATATGGTTAAGTGCAATTGAGGTATGTGATTTTTATCATTTTGTATTTCATAAGTTTAATCACCTACAATAAGAACGAAAGGTAGAGTAATTTAAGATCTAATTCATCTATTGCGTAGTTAGCCTAACACAAGTACTTGTTCCCACTTTCCAGACACATCTTGAACACGTATAACATTGCTAGGCTACCAAACATTAAGCATTTCTAGGTTACCAAGTGCTACACATATGCTCAAGGTGGTTGTGCTTGTGTTCATTAATAACTAGAAATTAATTGCTTAATTTAAGTGCATTAAAGTGCATGTATATTCAATGCATCAAGGAAAAATTAATCTATTCTCATTGCTGAAAGGATGATCAAAAGGATTTGTTTTCATTTTTGTCACACTACTATGCTCAGGTACATCAGTGCTCAAAAAAAGATCTGTACACACTCAAACTCTTGCTATGGGCACTTAGAAAATATTAACTCTAGAAAAAACAAACTAAAAGAGCTTCACTATCTATGATAAAAACTAATAAAAACTATATGAAAATCATGATCCCAAGTGCTATATTTATAGGCTGACATATACCTCATGCTATTAGATATTTGACATTGCATCTTGGGCTCTGACATTGGGTATTCAATATGGAGGCTTTGATATTAGATATCTGATATTGGAGCTAGTCAAAACATGATTCATCATACCCCACAACTGAATGAAAACTCATCCTTGAGTGAAGAAGAGGAGAAACAAGTTCCATACAAAATATTGGGAAGGTATGAGATTATTAATTGACATAGAAATTGACTTAGATGGAACAATAGACTCCTGAGTGCCTGAGTGTATGGATTACAATCTTTTACAAAATGGGTGTTCATGATAAGAGAAGAGAACACTCTAGATAAAACTAACATCCAACTACTCTTGGTAGTTGAAGGATGAGGGAGAAGATTCAATGATCATAAATAGTCCTCATCACATGGTACTGCCACATCATCCTTGGTGAAGATAGTCCTGTTTCAGTCCATGCTTCCCACTGCAATCACAATAGAATCACCAATTAGTATGCAATGTGTAAAAAATGACTATTAAATACCTTGTCTTGTTAGTGGTTACACTCGGCTAGGTTGTGATTATGATAGATTGATTTCTTTAGTAGTGTTAGTGGGAAGATTGAAAAATAGGGTAAAATAGATAAGCAATTCATTAAATTTGAAAAAGTTTAAATAGGATGAAATGCTTGAAGAGGGTGTAAGAATTCACAACAGTAACCATAAAGGTTATACTGAAAAATGTTGTGAAGATGCATACAAATGGATGTCATTGATGAGGTAAACAAAAGGATTTGATTGTAAGAGTGTCTAAGGATAACATACTTTAACCCAACCAAAAGATATGCAAGTGGGTCCTCCCAAAAATAGACACATGCCCTTTATTACCCTTGCATAACTTCAAATTGAGGAGTTCATGGACCCCCTGGATGATTAATGGTTATAGAAAGTTAAATACAAAATCTGGAAGAAGATACCTAAGAATTTCGACACTTCAAACCAGGACATCGAACAAGAACATGAAATCGATAATGAGATGAAACATGGAAAGCATATATGAATGAGAGAGAGAGAGAGGAAAGGAGCTCCTAATTAAGTTTACATGAAGTCCCTTGTGAATTTTATGATTAAATGACTTGATAAGATCAATCCTGAGTGTAGACCAAAACCAACCACATTTAGTGAGTTCGCATCATTATTCTAAGACCAGATCAGTCTAACCCCCTCCCCTAGAGACATAAGAGTGCTTCAATAGAACAACAACAATTTCTTATTAAAGAATAAAAGAGAATTAGGAAGTGAGAAAGGGCCTTAGTTAGAGGGGACCTTCAATCATGGGTAACATATCTTTCTAGTTCCGTAACTAATGCTTATAGCCTATTTATTTTGTCTAAGGTGTGTGCTTTGAATTCCCATCATTTTTTGTTGTTGTTGTTTTTGTTCTAAAATGAGAACCTCACCATGCAAGGACTTAGTCATTTATTATGCCTAATGGATGTGCTTTGAATTTCCATCATTTTTTAATGAGAACCACACCATCCAAAGGCTTATTCAACTTCCTTTTATTGGTCAACATGAAATGGTAAGAAATCCATGAAAACACACATGCACCCTAGCAAGTAGAAAAGCACAAAGAATACTAAATCCTCTTGAAGTCACACCTTGTTCAAACCTTTGAATCCTTTCTAGATTTGAAAATTGCCAAAGTCACAAATTTGTTATAGTTTTATTAATGAAAAAGGAACAACATATTTCCAGATAAAGGAAAACCATAGAATTTATGGATGCGTGGATGTTATGGACTCACTATCTATTGCATGAAAAAGAAACCATGTCCTGATTATCTGTAACAAAATTCAAAGCTAGAATCTAGACACCAACAATCAAATACAAAAATAGTACATACCACCATCAAGCAAAAAATTACCATTGTGCTTGGTACTTATTAACAAAAAGTTAGAAAATCACTCTAGAATAAAAGAAAATATAAAAAAGTGTAAAATATTCAAGAAATAGAAAATGTACTAATGATGTTATAAAACAAAAATTTTGAGAAATTAATAATGTAGAAAACAAAAAGTATAAAACAAAGAATGTGTAAAACAAAAAGTTGTAAAATAAAAATGTGTAAAAAATGTGCAAAACAAAAATATGAAAAATTTAGGAGCCACTTATATAGTTAGCATGGATGGCCATCTCCCCCATGACTAAGTTGAAAGGGGGAGATGAAAAATATTGAGCGTGGTTGTCCATCGGATGAGGTGTTTATTATATTTGCTAGCTTATGCTCCTAGAATGATTTGACTTGTTATATGTTGACCAGTTGTTTCTTGTCTGGCCTTTAGGTTCATAGATCATCATAGCCCTAGAAGAAAAAGTTTTGTAAATTATATAAGGTCCTTCCCACAATGTCTAAAAATTAGTTTGTTTAGGTACATGTGTGAGATTCTAGTAGAGAACCTTATCTTTTAGTTGAAATTTAACTTTCTTGATTTTAAGGTCATGGCACTTTTTATTGAATGCCTTGTGCAACTAGTTAGATGATAGGGCTACTAATTAATTTTTGTCTAGCAAGTTGAGATTCATTAATCTTTCTTTTTGTGCTAGACTCAAGTCAAGGTCAAGGTCACAGGCTGTTGAAAGTGTACATAGCTTGGATTAAATAGGAAGTGTTGGTAATTTTTTGTACATGAGCTCATAGGGAGAATAGCCTATAGGAAGTTTCCATGTTGAGCGGTAGGCCTAGAGGACATCATTGAGTTTTGTGCTCCAATCTATCTGCTAACAGTTCTTGTTAGAATCTTTGTGATTTCCCTATTGGTAACCTCAACTTGACCATTTGCTTGGGGATGTTGTGAGTTTATGTTTAACCCCCAAGCAATGCATGAGATTTTAAAAAGTAGTACCTATAAAGTAAGTTCTATTATCAGAAATTAATGCGCACAGCACACCAAACCTGTTTACAATATTTTGTTGTACAAATCAAGTAGTAGTAGAAGATGTATAGTTGATGATGACTATTGCTTCTACCAAATTTGTACAATAGTCAATAGAAACTATGATGTATGCCTTTCCATTTGACATGGGTGTGATAGAACCCATGAAATTAATGCCCCAGATGTCAAAGGGTTCTAGTGTTTGAATCCACTGTTGAGGTCCCTCCATTTGAGCAATCATTCCACCATCTCATTGGCATCATTCACAAGAGCAGACATATTGGTGAGCATCCTTGAAGATTTTTGGCCAATAGTACCCTTTCATCATGATTTTAATGGCTATGTGTCTACTAGCATAGTGGCCTCCACAAAGGCCTTCATGAGAATCTTGAAGAATTCATAGTTGATCAGTATCAGGGACACACCAACAAACCAGACCATCAATGCACACCTTGTAGAGGTGTCCATTGATCTCCAAGAAGTGTTTTACTTGGTGAAGAAACTATTGTTTCTTTCAGTGGTCCAACCCTTGTGGCATCTCTTGAGTAAGAATATAGGTGAGAATGCCATCATACCATTTAGGTTCATTGGGAAATTATTCAGTTATAGCCCTAAAAAAGAGGAGTTCATTAGGAAACATATCAGACATTGGGTCCTCCTCCTCTTTGTTGTTCCATTGTGACTGAGACAAGTGGTTAGTGACCACATTCTTAGTGTCCTTTCAATCTGCCATCATGAGATCAAATTCCTCCAAGATCACTAAGCATCGTATGACATTGGGGTTCACTATTGGCTTATTCATCAGGAAGTGGATGGTGCTATGGACTATGTGCACAAACACTTTGTATCCAAGCACATAATGCCTGAACTTCTCTAGAGCAAATACCACTACCATCAATTCTTTTTCTATAGTGATGTAGTTTAGCTGTGCACCCATAATGCTTCAACTAGTGCAGTGGATGTAATATGGATTTTTTTGTCATCCATCTATGTAAGCACAATTGCCAAGGAATAATTTGATGCATCTATCATAACATGAAATAGTATGGACCAATTAGGTGCTTGTAGAATTAGAGTTTCTAAAAGTTTCTCTTTCAACTGTTGGAATGATTATTCACATTCCATAGTCTATACAAATGGAACATCTTTCTTTGTTAGCTTCACCAATGGTTTTAGAATCTTAGAAATTCTCTATGAATCATTGGTAGTAGCCAGTATGTCCAAGGAATGACCAAACATCTTTAACAATTTTTGGTTGGTGGATTATTTCTTAGACAACCCTTATTTTTTTAAGGTCAATCTCAATTCCTACTTGTGATATTTTGTGCCCTAATATAATGCCCTCTTGGACCATCAGATTACTTTTCTACCAATTGAGCCACAAGTTTGTTTCAACACATCATTTTAACACTTGCTCAAGGCAGTCCAAGGCTTGTTCAAATGTAGCTCCATAGGTGGAGAATTCATTCATGAAGACTTCCATACTACTACTAATTTGCTATTGAAAAATGCTTAGAACCAAGAATTGGATTGTGGCATGGGCATTGCATAGACCAAATGGCATCTTATGATATGCAAAAGTCCCCTAGGAACTTGTGAATGTTGTCTTGGCCTAGTCCTCTAGCATGATCTAGATTTGGTTATAGCAACTATAACCATCCAAGAAAATATAGTAGCGATGTCCAAAGATTGTTTTTAACACCTGATTAACAAGTGGCAATGGAAAATGATCTTTGAATTTTGCCATATTTAATAGCCAAAAATCAATGCAAACCCACCATTTTCCATCTTTCTTGGGCACAATAACAAGTGACTAATCCACTTGCTATCCAAAATGGGATAAATGAGCCCCCACGTTGAGAAGTTTTTTGATTTCTTCCTTGATGATTTGCTTTAGTTTAGGGTTCAATCACCTCTGTGGCTTCGTGGCCAAATTAGTGTAGATGTGATGCTATGAGTTTAGGATATGACCAAGCCAAGGATGCTGACCATTTTTCAACCACTTTTAACATCTTATTCAATTCTGGGGCAATAGAGGTTTTAGTTAAAGGGGCTTTTGCGTGAAATTTTTAGGAATTTTCAACTCTTCCCAATAGGTATCATCATTTGCATGTCAGGCTCTTAGTTGGTTCCATGCAAAGTGTGCTACTCTTAGAATTAGTGGTTAGCCATGGGGTGCCCTCCTATTTTGTGGTTGCTATGTACAGAAACCTTTGAATTTCTACTTTTAGTGCACACTGCTTGCATGCAAAGATGGATGTTCATTTCATTGCCTAGAGTTTCTACACATAATTACACCTTGTATCATTGTACACAATGCATGGAACTCACTTCTTCTCAATATTCCTGAATGCATTTTCTTTAGATATTTCTAAGGAAAGATTTCTAATACCCATTCTAGCATCAATGGTGCGTAGCCATCCCCTTCCTATGATGATTAGGAAGTCCCCTTTGCAATTCTCCACCTTGATCACTAGAAAATTAGCAAGATAAGGCCACCCATAGATAGTGGTCAAAATGTCTTCTACCAGTCCCAATGAAATAGCGATGGACTGGTCTACCAATTCTAATTTGATATTTCTCTTCTTGAGGGGATGTAGGTTTCATGAAATATACATCTCATGAGCGATTAGGCTGACACTAGAACTAGAATCAAGAAGAGCCTTACATGGTTTGTTTTAGTAATCTACAAATAAATCAGAGGACTTCTAGGATTAGCTAATTTCCTAGAAAGGTTACCAACACGGATCCAATCAGATATAGTGTGAGTAAGCATCAAAGTGTCGATCCTGGGATATGTTTGGTTTGAAGGGGACTTGAAGGAACTTGATACAAAGGAAGATGGGGGAATAGGGTTGTCAACCACAGGTGTATTTGAGGGCTTAAGTGGACTACAAGGTTGGAAGAAAGGTCTTTTCTTTGATCAAGTATCCAAACCACTTAGTTGATGAACTGGTTGTAAGTTAATGATCCTAGTAGCATTGCATTGTTGCAATTGAGTTGGTAGTTTACCCTGCATAGGTGGAGTAGGTGGTTGTTATGCTGAGGAAGGAGAAAGATGTGTAGAAATAGGAGGATAAGGGTAAGAGGTGGTATACCTTCTTGGATGTGAAGAATAAGTTTGATAATAATTAGAAGGATGGTAGTGAGATTGGAAAGAAGAAACACAACATGAGTCACGTGGAGACAAGGATTGCTAGATGTAATACCCATAGGGATCAGGTTGTTGGTAAGGGTATTATTTCCTTAGTGGTGCAAGCATCCATGACTGTGGTTATTGCCACTATTGATATTGCTCACATGGTTGTGGTGGAACTGCCTAGGATTACCTTGAGGATAAGGTAATCGTTTAGGTATTTGCCTTTGTGCTAGTCGTTGATTCAAAGCATACACCCCAGATTCCTGTAAGTGTGACACTATGGGATAACATCCCTTAGGATGTTCATACTAGTGGATGTCACACCCATCATCATCATCTAATTTCCTTTGCGTAACTTTTTCTATTGCAAAGACCTTGCCCTTACCTTTTTAATAGGTATGTTCAACCTTCTTGTGTCTCCCACATTCATGATCACTACCTCATTCTTTGGACTCTTTAACAATTTTTACGATAGCTTGAAATTTGCTATCCATGGCATTCCAACACTAATCAACCTTAAACATAATTTTAGATTGAAATTTTTGAAGCAGCAAGGCTTTCGTATTTATCACCTCATCAAGTACTGATTCTTCCTCACTATCACAAAATTGAACCTTCCTCTTGCGAATGGACGGATCACAATTATACTCTTTTACACTTTATTGTTTTCTCAATTCACCTTTCTCTTTAGCTACCTACTCAATCAATCTTTGGATCTAATGGATGATTAATTATGATAGTTGGCTTTGGGCATAGATGCCAAGGGTTCTCCTCATTTCAAATTGAAGCCCATCTATGATGTGATGAAGTTAATCCAGTTGAGAATAACCATGGCCTAGACATCTATGCCTTAAGGAATAGTATTGAATGATGGTAGCATCAAAGGGTTTGTGTGTTCCTTGTTTCCATCCTTGGATCTACCTTCTCAAGTTGGACACTCTAGAGTATGTTTGATATTTGTCATTGAATAATTCAAGCATTGTACTCCATCATCTAATAGGTTTTAGTTCTAAGGATTAGTATTGATTTTCTTCTTTTTTAATGAGTGTCCTTGGGAAAAATTTAAGATTTTTCCACTCATTCTCTATATTTTGCAAGGCACATTGATGAGTGGCAAGATACCCCTACATTCAACCATACAAATACAAGTGTTACACGTGCGATCCGGTCAAACTCTGCAGACAGACTAGTTGTGGCACCTAGATAGTTAGCCTTAGGTCGTAGTTCGCTATCTTCCCACCTAGACTAGTATTATCTTTGTCACGTATGGTTTAGTCCAGAGTGAGGTGTATTATGTGTTCTAACCTAATGCTACTCTTGAAGGTAATGGAAAATAAGATTAACTAAGCTAGGAGGAAAAGGGTAAGAGAATCTAAACTAGCCTAAGTATGATGAGCATCTATTCCTTGATTATCCGTACACATCTTGGACTTCCTGCATGACTACTACTGGGATTACCAAGCGTAGATCCTAGGTACGCTATTGGGTTACCAAGTAGTCACACTTAAATGCTCGTAATCAAGTCGTACTCATTCCACATTTTAACATGAGTTTAAGGGTGAAAGATATTTAACTAAGAAAGTAGTAAATAACAATTAAATAAATAATTAATTAAACTAAGTGAATGCTACAATGATGAAGTAATCTTAATCTGTATTTCTGGTCATGTGTGTGTCCAAGTACGTCACACTCGAATAAAGGATGCCGTACAATTATAATCATCACACTGCAGGCATACACTGGGAAATATTCTAACTTTGGAATGATAAAAGGGAGAGGTGCCTCTTATTTATAGAACTGGTGGCGGGTTTCGATATCGCATGTGCGATATCATAGGAAAGGACACGATGTCGCGTACACGATATCGTGGCTGATGTGATATCACAGCCCATGTGATATCACGGTAGCGATATCACAACCAGCAAATTCATGACTCATCATACCCCCACGACTGAATGAAAACTCATCCTTGAGTTACAGAGAGAACAAGCTCCATTGAGTACACAGTGGATAGGTATGGGATTATTGACTGACTAGAATGGATTCATGCTGTAGTGTGGAGTCAGAAAAAAATTGAGACACAACACAAAAGAATATCCTATGATTACAAAATGGTGGAACCCACGTAGTTCCTGGTGGTGGTGGCTCCTCCATAGGTGTCTTTCCCTTTTCTTGTGCTCCAAGTCTTGGTATTTGGTGGCGTTGAAGTATGACCTAGAGTTTCTCCTCTTGTAAGGCCTTGAGTGCCTTGGCACGTGCATAAGTTTGTGCTTGTGCCATAAAGGCATCCCAATAATCCTTCTCTTTTTCTTCCACCACCCTTTTATTCTTTGTCAATAGTTTATTAAGTTGCTTGGTTTTGAAAATGTCCAGTTGGTTCTGAGCAACTTTTGGCCCTATATTTAGAAGGTTTAATACTTCCGAAATGGCTTGAATAGAGAAGTCAACAGTCACACCAAAATTGTTAACGATGGTTCCTTTTTCTTTATTGTGCTAAAATTGGTACATTTTCCCCTAAGTACCAGGCACTGCTCTTAGAGAGGGTAGGCCATAATGGGGATCCTTTAAGGTGATCCCTAACGACCTCTAGAGAAAATTCTGCGAAAGGTACAAATTTAATTCCATGATCACTACAGTGAATATGGACCTTTCATGGATGGTCTGAACACAATCCTAGGTCAACGTGAGATATTGTCCCTATTCAGATGTTGCAGCAGCTCCTCCTTTTGCTTACCTTGATTGTACAGCAGTAGGGTCTTCTTGGTGGATACTAAATGATTGTTCCTCTTGCTCTTCATGTTTTTTGGTAGGAACTTATCCTTCACCTCTCCTAGGTTTTCTTATCACACCTTGAGCAAGACCTTCCTATTGTCCATGTTTCAGGACCATCTATAATCACACGGGACCAATCGTTAGTAAGGTTGTTACCAAAGTTAGGTTATACCTTACTGCTTGCCTTAATAGATTTACTTTATTTTCGTGTGATGTTAATTATTGGAAGAACATGTCCCCAAAAGATTATAATGTTGAGTCCTCTTTGCTTAGGTGGTTTCCAAATTTGATTTTTTGGTATAGCTAAGGGGATGAAATTTTTTTTGACACATTTTATTCTTAATTTTGCAACTAATTACCCTTAAATATGTCCTTCGGGCGATGATGAATTTCAAAAAATTTATGTGCTATTTGGCGTGTGCTCGTCCCTGATGACTAAGCTGAAAACTCTAGGTTAGGTTCAAATGGAATGAAAATCAGAGTACCAGCGAGTGAGTTATGGATATGAAAGCAAGGGACACACAATTGGAAATCATAGAGAGAAATTTGAAAAAATTCCCCTGCGTGAATAGTTGCAAATGATGTTAACTAGCACAGGGGGATCATGTATATGTATTTTCATCAAAGTTAGGGTACTTAGAGAATGTACCAAATTTTTAATATTTCTTTAAAATTAAATGATGTAAACTAAGGACATCTGGGTGATTGTTAAAGGGTTCCAGGGTAATTCAACTAATTTTGAAGGCATGAAAATTATGATGGTGTGGTATTTATTAATAAGGACATCAGATGGGAGAGAAAGGTTATGTGATGGTTCATAGGAATGTTGATTCGGAGGGATAATGATAATAGGGAAAGAGTGTTATGAAAAATAGGCTGAGGGTAAGAAATGGTGTGTGTGAGCTGTATCATAAGTGAAGATTACAAAAGATTACACGAGTGGGTCCTCCCCAAAGCAAATTCTAACCTATAATGCCCTTGTGTAACCACACTTAAAGTGTCCGTGGGCACTAGAAGGGTTAAATGTAATCCGCACTGATTCCACAAAACACACACATGTAAATGTCACCGGAATGAGGTAAGGATTCTATGCTATACAAGACATGAGATACAATTACATGAACAGTGAGATGAGACGAACTATAAAAAGGGATTGTAGAGATTGGGACATGAGGTAACTAACCTAGGGCATAGAGAATCCTGTGTGTAAAGCATGATTAATGTGTCATTAACCTATCGTTCCAAGATCAGGACCAAGTCCATTCCTCTAATCAGTGACATCGCATTGTTTCATCCCATGATGAGTAACTATGAGAGTACCATAACAACAAGGCATACGATCACTTGGAATTTTATTCAAGGGAGGAGTGATTTTTATTTTGTGGCAATTTTCTTTTCAATTTTATTTTACTCTTTACTAAATCCAGAGAAGTTACCAACCTTTGGGCATGGGTGCATGTCTTTCCAATGGAACCCCCTATAATAGCATTGGATTTTTGAGTGCCCTTTTGATTACTCTTACTCCCATTTTTTGTTAGATCTATAAGGATCTTAGTACGACCACGTTGCATGATAACTCCCACAGACGTCACCAAAGAGAATTTGCAAGTCCCCTCGATGTCACACCCTAATCATTCCCTCTTGTTCCATCCTTCTTCATTCTGGGTACAATGAATACAAAATTAATATTAAGTTTTAAAAATATCAAGAATATCACTGTACCCTTGAACAAAACCTCTTATTTGTAGAGTGGATGAGTGGGTATAATGGGCTCACTATTCCAAATAATTGATCACTCAAGACTTGAAAACATAGAACACACCTCAACCAACGATCCACATGAGTGTTTAATTCATAGATAAGATTACTTATAAAAAACATAAAAGGAAAAAAAGAAAAAAAGATAAAATAAGAAATTGAAAAACAAAAAAATGGAAAACAAAAAGTTGTAAAATTAAAGAAAATAAAAAGTGGTTATTAATCCTCCTTACTATTAGAATGGGGGATATCCCTCATAGCTAAACGGTTGAGGATGGCAAGGATTAATAATTGACAATGGGGATCCTTGCATGTTGGAAGTATTGGAACTTGGCCATACTTACCCCATTGGGTTTCACACATTGGGTTATAATAAGCATAGTGGGGAAATTTATACGATGTAGTTCCCGGATAATGAGTTGACCCACTATGATATTTGGGACCGTTAGATGGTATGAAGGATCAAGATGTTGCCTTCCATGATTGTGTTCATTGGGCCCAATGGTTGTTGGAATCTTAGTTGGTGGCCCTGATGAAGTAACATGAGGCGTTGGGTTCGAAGATAAGGGTGCACCACAGTGTTGGACTTGTGCTGAGTCAGAAGATTCAGTGGCCTTGGAATTGTGTTGTCCCTTCTCACAGTCATGTTTAAAGAAGGGGTGCTTTTGATGTTGAGGAGGCTTTTCATTGTTGTTGGTAGTAGTAGCACAAGTGGTGTTCACGAATTGTTGCTGTGCGTAGACGCCTTAGGAACAGTTGGTGGTGATGTGGAAGGAGGGAAAGGATGAGAATATTAAAAATTAGGAGAAGTATAAGGGGCACAAGGTGGTGGTTATGTTTAGGGCATGGGATGATAGTATTGTGGAGAATAGTAATGTGGTGTAATAGAGTATGGTGGCCCAGTTGGAGAAACAGGATGTTGAACTTGATAAGCATTTGGATTTGGATTATATGAAGGGTGTCTCCAGTGTAGGGATGGTTTTCCCCATGACTAGGATTGTTGCCACAGTGATCGAACACAGTATCTCTATATGAATTCTGGATGTAGTGTGTTCTCCCAATGCTCATATAAATGCAACAAGATTGGGCATTGACCCTTGGGGTGATCGTACAGGCATATGTTTCATTCATATGTATGATTAGCAGTTGAGCTCTTATTCCCTTCATTCTTTTTTTCCGAATGTATAATGTTTTGTCCTGCTTCTTGGGTTGTTAAAAATCTATCTCCAATAATGTTGACACATTCTCCACACTTTTGATACGTCCATTCCAACATCTTATTGATCTTTGCCTCGAGTTCCTCTAATGATTGTTGTATTGGAAAAGATGGTTCTTTTTCCTTGTGGTAGGTTGATTTCTCCTTTTTATGATCATGGACCTTTGTTAAATTGAGATTTTCATCCCGTTGGTGTTTTTCAACACTCTCCCATCTAGCCAATTCTTCTTCTTCTTTTGCTACCTGCTTAATAAGCTCTTGGACTTGATGGGTTCATAGTTCGTATAGTTGAGCTTGGGCATACATTCTTAAGGTCTCTCTCATTTCATCACGAAGCCCATCAATGATATGGTACATTAGCCTTTCCTGGGAAAACCCATGGCCTAGACAGTTGTTTAACAGTGTATAATATCTTTCTAAGGCCATGTCCAAGGGTTCATGTTGTGCTTGTTTCCACTCTTGGATTTTTTTCCTCAAGGCTAACACTCTTGCGTAGGTTTGATATTTTTCATTAAAGACTTCTACCATTGTTGACCAATGTTGAATTGAATTTGATTTTAACAATCTATACCATACTTTTTCTTGGCCAACGAGTGTCATAGGAAAGAGCTTAAGTTTTTGCCAACCATTATCAATGTTATTCCATGCATAGGCATTGTAGAAGGCTTATAAATGTTGATGTAGATCTAAGTCATAGCCTCTAGAAAAAGTAGGGAAGTTTTTTAAATCGAGCCTGGGTAGATGGCTCTCTTTACGATGCCTACGTGAGATTCAAATAGCCTCTTGTATTTGCGTTAAGCTTGTAGTGGCCAGTAGGGGTTCATCATCATCGGGTAGGTTCTGCTTTCATGCGTTGGGATGACGTTGCTTTCGTTGATGTTTATAAGAAATCCCCACCTCAGATTGCATACTCCAACCTTCATTATCATATAATTCATCGGTTCTCCAATGAATTTCCTCACTAGGTGTGGCATTATCGTAATCTTGTAGGAGAGGCATTGTTGCAAAGTTGTGTGTGAATTTATATGTGACTGTTTACAATTATTTCTTGCTAAAACATGTATTGTTAATTTCTATACAACAACCTTGTATGATATAACTAATCTAGATAACTAGCACCATCCCCAGAAATGGTGCCAATGATGAGTGGCGAGGTACCCCTACACTCAACCATATGAATACGAGTGTTACACGCGTGATCCTGTCAAACTCTGCAGATGGACTAGTTGTGGCACCTAGATAGTTAGCCTTAGGTCGTAGTTCGCTGTCTTCCCACTTGGACTAGTATTATCTTTTTCACGTATGGTTTAGTCCAGAGTGAGGTGTATGATGTGTTCTAACCTAATGCTACTTTTGAAGGTAATGGAAAATAAGATTAACTAAGCTAGGAGGAAAAGGGTAAGATAATCTAAACTAGCCTAAGTGCGATGATCATCCATTCCTTGATTATCCATACACATCTTGGACTTCATGCATGACTACTACTAGGATTACCAAGTGTAGATCCTAGGTACACTACTAGGTTACTGATGAGTGGTGAGGTACCCCTACACTCAACCATATGAAACGAGCATAGCACATGCGATCCGGTCGAACTACATAGACTAAATGCCTACACGCCCCATGGAACACTTGGGGTTAATCATTCGTTGTCTTCCTAGACTTACTTGTGTTTGTAATGGTGTATGGTTAAGTAAGTCCGAGGTATATGGTTTTTATAGTTTTTAATGTTTTTCTCCTATGCTATCGAGGTGAAGGGTTGAGAAACTAACTAACTCTAACTAATGAACTAAGTCTAAATTAACTAGCATCAGCATTCATTCCCACTTACCGTACACACCCTGAACTATGCAACCGTGGCTACCAAATGCTAATCATTACTGGGATCACCACGCGTAACACACGTGCTCGAAGTGGTTGTATTGAGGCACTTAACTAGCCTAATCATAATGAGCATCCATTCCTTGACTAGCTGTATACATCCTTAGATGCTTGTAATCAGGTCGTACTCATTCCGCATTATAGAAGTTGAGGGTGAGAGAATCTAATCACGATGAGCAGCCAATTCCTTGATTAGTCGTACACATCCGTAAATGCTCGTAATCAAGTCGTACTCATGCTGTGCTACAGCAGGGTAATAAATAATAGGTAAGAAATAACAAGTGATAAAATCCTATTCCATGCACTGCAAGGTTTATCCACAAAGCTCATCTTTATTTCTGTACAAAACTTGTGTTCAGGTACAATGTTGCTCAAATAAAGATCCGTTCACTTGGGGACTCCTACTGTAGGCACATAGAAAATATTCTATCTCTGGAGTGATCAATCTGCTAGAGTTTCCCTACTTCTAGCCTAGGATGGGAAATAAGGGGAGTGCCACCTCTTATTTATAGATTTGACAGTGGACCGCAATATCGTGTACACGACATCGTAGGGGATGACGTGATATCACGTATGCAATATCGCATGGGATGAAATATCACAGATCATGCAAATCACGTCTCATCATACCCCCATGACTGAATGAAAACTTGTCCTTGAGTTCCTTACAATAATATCGGGAAGGTATGGAATTATTGAGGGGAATGGAACTAATGGGATGACATGTGAACGGATCATCATTATAAGAATTGACAAAACTAGTGTTCATGACAACAAGGGTGAACACCTTATTACAATGATAGCAGGCCTTTGTTGGTAGCTGAGAAAGAAAGAGAGAGAGAGAAAGAAGTGTTGCTATTTCCAACACCAAGATTGCACTTTCCGTTGTCCGTCAGTAAGTGCTTCATCGATCTTGCTCCTTGCATAGCTACTTCCAGCACGGTTCCATTCCAAGTGTTTGCTCCAGATTCAATCCGTTGTTGTATGATCACCATCTACAGACACAACAAAATCTTATATTAGCAAGGATAAATGAATCATCATGTAATTAATACCTTGCTTTGGTGTAAGTTCATTGGCTAGGTTGTGGTATGGCTAATACAGATTTGGGGATATATTAATGATGACTACTGAAGGTGTAGGGGTTAGGAAGAAAATCAAAAATTTCGGGGCTAGGAGAAAATCAAAAAAATTAGGCCCTGTACCCCCATGACTAATCACGAACCTCCGGTCGCATTAAAATGGAGAAAGAAAAGGAGTATGAAAGATATATAAAAAGGGACAACTATGGAATCGATGAAATAGATGTCAAGATGGAAATGAACAAAATAAAATTAATTGCAAACTATTAGGGAAAATAATTTAACTAATGATCCAAATAGGAATGTCAGTGGGTCCTCCCCAAAGCAGGATCATGCCCTTAATGCCCTGACAAACCTACATTCAAAGAGTCCGTAGGCTCCGGGAATGTTATTTGGAAGAAGAGTTAATGTCTTAACCGCAAGCATTCACCAAAAAGAAAACAATGCATCAACCAAAATATATACACTAATGATACAACCGGCAATGAGGTGAACAATGGAGAGAAGGATGGAGAGAAGAGAATGGAATGGAATCCCAAGAACAAGGTGGTGTACAACCCCTTGTGTGTTTCATGATTAATGTGACTTAGCAAATCCCATTCCAAGTCTGGCCTCAAACCAACCAGATCCAGTGACTTCGCATCAATGCATTCGGCTAAACCATCCACTTGGATAACAAGAATGCCTTTCCCAAGAGTCGCCACCATTCTGATGAAACAAAGGAGAGAATGGGAAGTGAGAAGGGCCTTAGTTAGAGGAAAAATTTTTAGTTCCATAACCAGTGCTTGTAGCCCAAGTTTATTCATCTAATGGGTGTGCTTTGAATTCTCACTTTTTTTTTCTTCTTCTATTTTTTTCTTTGTGTTTTGTGTTTTTATGCGTGAGAACCAAACCATGCAAAGATGTCTTATTTTTATTGACTCAGCTTCCGATAATTGGATAACATTGGAATGGCAAGAAAAACTCAAAAAGAAAACATCCAAGCACCCAAGAGAATGGCCAACACAAAAGCATCAAGTTCCCTTGAATTCACATCCTTTTCAATCCTTGAGTCCTTTCTTAGTTTGAGAAATACCTAGTCATCGATTCGTTAAGTTCTTATTACAAGGGGACTGTACATTTCCAAGCCGAGAGAGACCATGGAGTGTTGTGGATGAATGGATGAAGTGAACTCATTGCCTGCCATATCAAAAGAAACATACCTTAGTATCAACATTGTGAATTAAAGGTAAAAACCAAACATTAGCAATCAACATGAAAACAGTTCATACCATCATTCTGAACACTTATTGGGTGACAAACTTACAGGGTGGATCACACACACAAACACACAAAATGGAAAAAGTATAACAATGTTCTAAAAAAAAAACAAGAAAAGTTAAAGAAAGTTGTAAAACAAAAATGTGTAAGAAAAAAATGTTGTAAAACAAAAATGTGTAAAACAAAAACTTAAAAGAACTGAGGGTCTCATATGATTAGCATAGGTGGCCATCTGCCCCATGATTGAGTGGAAAGGGAGAGATTCGAAATAATGAGCGAGGTTGCCTACTAGTGGATGTGTAACTTGTACTAGCTGTTGCAGGTTCACGGAAAGGTTTTGTTTGTTGTACGTTAACCAATAATTTTTTATCCAGGTTGTCAAGTTTGTATATCATCATGGCTCTAGAGGGGAAGGTTGTATGAATAATATAGGATCCTTCCCACAATGTTTGAAATTTTGTATGCTGAGGTACATGCATGGGATTCCAATAAAGGACCTTGTCTCCTGGTTGGTACCTAAGCCTTCGAATTCTTAAGTCATGACGATTTTTACTGTGTGCTTTGTGCAACTCATTAAATGATAGTGCAACCAATCTATTCTCATCTAGCACGTTCAAAGTTTCTAACCATTCTTTTTGTGCTAGGTCGAGGTCTAGATGGAGGTCGCAAGCCATGGATAGTGTAGGGAGCTCATTCTGTATGGGGAGCTTTGGTAGTTTCCCGTACACTAACTCATAGGGAGAATATCCTATAGGGAGCTTCCAAGTGGAGTGGTACGCCCAGAGAGCGTCATTTAGTTTTGTGCTCCAGTCTCCCCTAAATTTGCTAATTGTTCTCGTTAATATTTTCGTAATCTCCCGGTTAGTAACCTCAGCTTGGCCATTAGCTTGGGGGTGGTAAGGTGTGATCAATTTATGCTCAACCTCTAAGCGTTGCATCAATTTGCGAAAGGTTTCACCCATGAAATGTGTTCTATTATTCAAGATGAGTGCACGTGGCATACAAAACCTGTTTACGATTTGTTGTTATACAAATCATGCAGCCTTAGATGATGTGCAGTCTGTAACTGCAGCCACTTCAGCCCATTTGGTTAAGTAATCAACAACAACGATGATATATGCCTTTCCGTTGGACATCGGTGTAATAGGCCCCATAAAATCTATTCCCCAGATATTAAAGGGTTTCAAAGGTTGAATTCATTGTTGTAGACCCTCCATTCTAGCAATCATTCCACCATCATGTTGGTAGCACTCACAAGATTGGGTGAAATGATGGGCATCCCAAAACAGTGTTGGCCAATAATATCCTTCAAGCAGGACCGTGGTAGTCGTTCATCTCCCAGCATAATGACCCCCACAGGGGCCCTCATGAGCATTCTAGAGAACTTTAATTTATCCTGATTGGGCACACATCATCGAACCAAGCCATCAGAATAGACTTTATAGAGTTGTCCCTTGATTTCCATGAAGTACTTAGTTTTGTGAAGAAACTGTTGTTTCTTCCTAAAGTCCAGCCCCTCTGGTATTTGTTGGGAAGTGAGATAAGTAAGAACGCTACTATACCAATTTATTTCTATGGGTTGATCATTCACTACACCTGCAAAGCGGGTTTCATCAGGAAAATGGTTAGATATAGCATATTCATCCTCTTTGTTGTCCCAATGCAACCGAGATAGGTGATCGGCGACTACATTCTCAGTGCCTTTGCGGTCTACTATTGTTAAATCGAATTCCTGAAGAATTACCAACCAACATATGATACGTGGGCTAACTTTTGGCTTGTTCATAAGAAATATAATTGCACTATGATCTATATGGATGTATACTTTGTAATCTAATACATAGTGCCTAAATTTGTCCAGTGCAAATACTACAGCCATTAATTCCTTTTCTGTAGTCGTGTACTTGAGTTGTGCACCGGTGATACTCTTACTGGCACAATGGATGTAATAAGGTCATTGGAATGTACTGTGCACAATTGGAATGTGATACTCTTACTAATCGTTGGAATGTGGCAAGTGCATTGCACAAGCCAAAAGGCATTTGTTTGTATGCAAACGTTCCCCAAGGACTGGTGAACGTTGTTTTGGCTTGGTCTTCTGGTGCGATTTGTATTTGGTTGTACCCACTATACCCATCTAGAAAACTGTAATAGTGATGCCCTGCTATAGTGTCTAAGACTTGGTCAACAAATGGAAATGGGAAGTGATCTTTGAATGTTGCCATATTTAATAGCCTAAAATCTATACATACCCTCCATTTACCTTCTTTTTAAGGTACGATTACAAGAGGACTAATCCACTCACTATCAGCAATAGGGTAAATGAACCCAACCTTGAGTAGCTGCTCAATCTCCTCTTTCACTATTTGTTTTAACTTTGGGTTCAATCACCTCTGGGGTTGCTTGCGAGGTTTCATAGAGGGGTCTGTGTAAATCCTATGCTGGCATATCCTAGGATCTATTCTGGTTAGTTCAGGGTATGACCAGGCAAAAGCTATTGACCAATGGTTTATCACATTTAGAAAACTTTCTTTTTTCTTGGGTGCGAGCTTTGCGTTGATGATTACCGATTTTCTATTTTTAAGGGTCATGTATTCCAAATCGGTGGGCAATAGTTTTAAATCTAGGGGTTCTTGTTTAAACTCCTCAGGAATCTCCAACTTCCCCCAATTAATGTTTTCAGAGTTAAGGGCTGGAAGTTGGAAACAGACTTGCTCTAATATGTCTGTGCTTTCAATGTAAGCACTAGTTATTCCCTCAGCTAGTTCCATGCAGGTTGTCAAGTTTTTCTCTTTATTAGCCATCAGCCACTGGGTGTTTTCTTGTTGTGTGGCTGCCGCATATAGGCACTTTTGTATGTCAATATCCCATGCACACCGATTGCATGCAGGAAATGTTAAACTTCGCATCACCCATGATTTCTGAACACAATGACACCCTGTGTCACTATATGTGATGCATGGAACTCTTTTCCTCTCAATTTTTTCAAAAGTATTTTTCTTGGATATTTCTAGGGAAAGATTGCAGATTCCTAGGCTTGCATCGATTGTATTTAGCCATGCCCTTCCCATTATAATTGGGAAATCCCCTTTGTCATTGTTTATTTGGATCACTAGGAAATCGGCTAGATATGACCAACCACCTACAGTGGTAACAATGTCCTCAACCTGTCCCAAAGGAACATTGATAGACTGGTCAGCCAGCTCTAAGAAAATATTTCTCTTCTTGAGTGGAGGTAGGTTCCAGGTTTTATACAGTTCTTGTGAGATTAAGTTGACCCCAAAACTTGAGTCGAGGAGAGCCTTATGGGGTTCATTCCCAGCAACTTGGAGGTAAACTAGGGGGACTCCCAGATCCAATAATTTCTTTGGAAGGTGGCGGACCTTAATCCAGTCGGTTACTGTATGTGTTAACATAACTATATGCATTGGGCACGATTTCTTTGTTGAAGGGTTTCCCGAAACCTTATTTGATATGGAGGTGTTTAGATGCTCAACCGCTTGTGAAGGTGAGGGTTTGGTTGGATTGTTGATCCTAAGGAAAGGTCTTTTTGGTGTATGATTGCTAGAACCAATTGAGAATTGAGGATTGGGAGCCCTTGCAATGTTGGGTTGTCGCGGATGAGTGGGAATTACTCTAGTCTTTGTTGGAGCGGTTGGTGGTGGGGCTACTGGCGCAAGAGATGCGGATGGATTTGGAGGATAGTGTGGGTATTGAGCGTTTCCTGAAGGAGAAGGAGTCCTAAAATACTCCTGAACTCGGTAGTAACGTGGAGGGTTTATGTGATCCATAGAGTCACCTGGGGAAATCGGCTGCTGCACATAATAACCAGAAGGATTAGGCTACTGGTAAGGGTACTGTTGTGTTGGCGGTGGCATCCCCCATGACTGTGGGTATTGCCACTACTGATGCTGTCCGATGGGCTGTGGTGGAGTTCCACTTGCATAATACGTTAGTGGTTGGTGAAACTGCCTTGGGTTACCTTGTGGATAAGGTAACCTTTGGGGTATTTGCCATTGGTTGAGTCTTGGATTAAGCGCATACACCCCAGATTCCTGTAGATGTGAAATAATTGGACAACATCCCTTAGGATGGTCATAGTAGCAGATCTCACATCCACCATCATCATCTATGTCAGAGTCCATAGCCACATCGGAGTTAGTAATTTTTTCCTTACCCTTGTTATGTGCAGGGCCTAAATCTCTCCACTTTTTCTTACCTTTGTCACTAATTTGTTCTACCTTAGACTCTTCTACAATTTCTAAGACAGTTTCAATTTTAGAGTGTAAGGAACTCCATACGTCATCTACCTTAGCCGCTATTTCTATTATGAGCTTTTGAAGAGGCAAGGTCTTTCTGTTCACCAACTCTTCGATTGGTGACTCATCCTCTTCATCACAAAATTTCACTCCCTTCTTTCAAAGAGAGGGGTCATGGTTGTATTCTTCCATACTTTCTCTTTTTCGTAGCTCACCTTCTTCTTTTGCTACTTGCTCCAACAAGCTATGTACTTCATGGGATCTAAGTTGTGAGAGTTTCCCTTGGGCATAAGTTCCAAGGGTTCTTCTAGTTTCATGCCTTAGCCCATCTACGATGTGGCGAAGTTGATCCCGTTGAGTGTACCCATGGCCCAGGCAACGATGTAACAATGTGTAGTAGCGGGCCATGGCAGAATCCAAGGGTTCATGAGTACCTTTCTTCCATCCTTGGATATGCTTACGCAAATTGAACACTCTGGAGTATGTCTGATACTTTTCATTGAACAATTCTAGCATCATATTCCACCTCTTGATGGTTTCTGGTTCCAAGGACCACTACCAGCTCTTTGCTTCTTTGGTGAGTGTCCTTGGGAACAACTTAAGTTTTTGCCATTCATTTTCTATAATCTGCAAGGCACAGGCATCGTGGAATGCTTGTAAATGATTTTATGGATCAACATTGTATCCCCCTTCAAATCGTGGGATATTATTTATGTCTAAACGTTTGATCTGACTATCTTTTAAATGCCTTGTGGGAATCCTAACTACCTCTATTATGTCAAGCATACTTTGGGCTATGAGTAGGGGCTCATCATGATCATCTCTTTCATGATGCCTGTGATGTCTATGTTGTTCCCTACTCTCCCTACGTCCTTGCCGTTATTCTCTCTCTTGACTTTCCCATCGAGGTCTCTCATTTTTTCTACCTTTATCCTCTCTGCTGTGTTCATGATGGCTGCGCCTAGATGTGGAAGGAGAGGGTGAGTGATGTGAAGAAGGGGAAGAAGAAGGGGAACCACCACCATGATAATGTTTCTTGCCTTCTCTTCAGTTGCTACAGCCTAGATCATGGTGACGATCTAAGTGCCTGTCCTTAGCATGAGTGGTTGTTCCCTCTATGAACAGCTGATGTTCACGGTCATCAGAACCATGGTTATGTATCATTGATCGTAGGTTCTGATACCCAACCTTCTCATCATCGTTAGGATGGAGAACATCATTTGCTAAAGAACCCGTTATAAGGGGTTCCTCATCTCCTATTTTGCTAAGGACGTGCGGACCTTTGCCACTTAGTAGTGTATGTTGACTCTCCCTCCTTAAGTCCCTCATACGTTGGGCATCTATGGGATAGTAATCCCTCATATCAAAATCGTCCGCAATGTATTCAGCATATAATTCAGTCATGCCTATCTGTGCTAAGGCATGAAAAAGGATGTTTGGAACTGATCAATTTGGAGGTAACACAATGTTACCTTGCAAATCTCTCTAGTGCATCTATTTGTCTTGATAGAGAATAAAAGTAAAGTTGGGAATATACTCATTGAGATGAGTATATGTCATCTTATATTGTTGAGGCACTGGCTAATTTTGGTTATGTGTTTTATGTTGCCGACTGTCTCTAGTATGGTCCTTAGGTGATGAGTTGCTCTTATGAGAAGAAGACATTTTTATCGGTGTGCTAATTTCACCATTATATAAATTTTCTCTTTTGATTAACTTGAAGGTTCGTTAAGGCTCACAACGATGTGAATGATATCCTTTATGTTCTATTCGGTACACAAACACTTAGTCCCCAACAACGGTGCCAATGATGAGTGGCGAGGTACCCCTACACTCAACCATACGAAATGAGCGTAGCACACGTGATCAGGTTGAACTCCGTAGACTAAATGCCTACATGCCCCATGGAACACTTGGGGTTAATCATTCGTTGTCTTCCTAGACTTACTTGTGTTTGTCACGGTGTATGGTTAAGTAAGTCCGAGGTATATGATTTTTATAGTTTTTAATGTTTTTCTCCTATGCTATCAAGGTGAAGGGTTGAGAAACTAACTAACTCTAACTAATGAACTAAGTCTAAATTAACTAGTGTTAGCATCCATTCCCACTTACCGTACACACCCTGAACTATGCAACCGCGGCTACCAAACGCTAATCGTTACTAGGATAACCACCCGTAACGCACATGCTTGAAGTGGTCATACTAAGGCACTTAACTAGCCTAAGCGTAATGAGCATCCGTTCCTTGACTAGCTGTACACATCCTTAGATGCTCGTAATTAGGTCGTACTCATTCCGCATTCTAGGAGTTGAGGGTGAGAGAATCTAATCACGATGAGCAGCCGATTCCTTGATTAGCCGTACACATCCGTAAATGCTCGTAATCAATTCGTACTCATGTTGTGCTACTACAGGGTAATAAATAACAGGTAAGAAATAACAAGTAATAAAATCCTATTCCATGCACTGCAAGGTTTATCCACAAAGCTCGTCTTTATTGCCATACACAACTTGCATTCAGGTATAATGTTGCTTGAATAAAGATCCGTTCACTCAGGGACTCCTACTGCGGGCACATGGAAAATATTCTATCTCTAGAGTGATCAAATTTCCAGAGTTTCCCTACTTCTAGCCTAGGATGGGAAATAAGGGGAGTGCTGCCTCTTATTTATAGATTTGAAGATAGACCGTGATATTGCGTATGCGACATCGCAGGGGACGACACGATATCACATACATGATATCGTGGCTCATGCGAATCGCATCTCATTAGTTACCAAGTAGTCATACTTAAATGCTCGTAATCAAGTCATACTCATTCCACGTTTTAACATGAGTTTAAGGGTGAGAGAGATTTAACTAAGAAAGTAGTAAATAAAAATTAAATAAATAATTAATTAAACTAAGTGAATGCTGCAATGATAAAGTAATCTCGATCTTTATTTCAGGTCATGTGTGTGTCCAAGTACATCACACTTGAATAAAGGATGTCATACAATTACAATCATCACACTGCGAGCATACACTAGGAAATATTCTAACTCTGGAATGATAAAACTACAAGAGTCTAGCTAAGGGTCTAAATCTAAGTGCGAAACAAGGGAGAGCCACCTCTTATTTATAGAACTAGCGATGGGCTCTGATATCGTGTACGCAATATCGTAGGGAAGGATGTGATATCGCGTACACGATATCACGGCTGATGTGATATCGCAACCCATGTGATAACACGACTGTGATATCACGGTAGCGATATCATAGCCACTTTGATATCATGGCTATGATATCATGGTAGTGATATCACAACCAGCAAATTCATGAGTCATCACACATGCATCTTGAAAATATTGAAGATGGTTTTGTGGATTTGAGTTATATCCCCCTTTGAATTGAGGGATATTATTCATGTCTAGCCTTTTAATCTAACTATCTTTTACATGCCTTATTGGAATTTGTATTGCCTCTGTGATGTTTAGCATACTCCAAGTAGTAAGAAAAGGCTTATTAAGGCCTTGATTTTGGTGCCTTTGATGCCCTTTGCTACCTCTTTGTTCATGGAGGTGGATCTCTCTTGATTGCCCATGCCCCTGGTCTTTCCTTGCCCAATGGTCCCTTCGATCATTTCGGTTTTGTTAGTCATCTTCATCATGGTCAAGCCCTTTGTGGTTGTGATTAGAGCCAAAAGAAGAAGAGGATGATGACAAAGGTGAAGAGGAAGGAGGACTAGCATCATCATGGTGCCTATCACCACCTCTTTGATGATTGCAACCATGATCATGACCTTATGTCTTATTTGCATCCTTGCCTTGACTTGCCTCTTTTGATCCTTCTTTGTCATTGAAGCCATTCTTGCTAGAACTAGGATTACGCATCATGGACTACAGGTTTTGGTTTTGAGCTCCTTCACTAAAGTCAAAGAGAGGAATTTTACTGAATGGAAAACCCCTAGAGAAGGGCTCTCCATCATATTTTTGGTACAAAAGGAATGGAGAATCATTAAATTCTTTTCCCTTTGCAGATTCATAATGTTGTTCTGAGACATTATGCCCTAGTGGGATGATAATCCCTGGTGTCATTATCTTGCATCATGTACTCAACATAAAGTCCTTGGAGACACCATTGTATAAGCATTTGTTGGAGCATTGCAAGAATAGATCAATCAGGCGACAACAAAATGTTTCCCTTCATGTCACACCACTATAGCTATTCATCCTAGTGTAGGATGAAGGTGAAATTTAGTACATACTCATCAGGATGAGCATATACCACTTATTATTGTTGGGGCACCAACTAATGTACTCCATCAGACTTGGATAAGGAAATTCTCCTATGAGAAGAAGACATTTTATGTTAAGAAATAAAAATCATAGTGTGCTTCTAAATATTATTGTAGTAATCTTGAGATGTGATATGACTCTAAGGTTCATTCAAATGATTTAAATAATTTTCACTAAATACTAGATAGCACATGTAACAACTAAAAGGTCCCTGGCAATGGAGCCAATGATAAGCGACAAGGTGCCCCTACATCCAACATATAAATCACTAATGCATTCATATGTGATTTGGTCAAATTCCATGGACTTATAGTTCTCCAATGCACTAATTCTCTAGGAAGTGAAATGGGCATTGAGAACATTCATTGTCTTCTCAGTTTCACTCGTGAAGTACAAGTATATGATTAAGTGCAATTGAGGTATGTGATTTTTATCATTTTGTATTTTATAAGTTTAATCACCTATAATAAGAATGAAAGGTAGAGTAATTTAAGATCTAATTCATCTACTGCCTAGCTAGCCTAACACAAGTACCCGTTCCCACTTTCCAAACACATCCTAAACATGTATAGCACTGCTGGGCTACCAAACATTAAGCATTTCTAGGTTACCAAGTGCTACACATATCCTCAAGGTGGTTGTGCTTGTGTTCATTAACAACTAAAAATTAATTGCTTAATTAAAGTGCATTAAAGTGAAGTGCATGAAAATAAAGTATATGAATATTCAATGCATCAAGGAAACATTAATATATTTTCAGTGCTACAAGGATGATAAAAAGGGTTTGTTTTCATTTTTTTCACACTACTATGCTCAGGTACATCAGTGCTCAAACAAAGATCCATACACACTCAAGCTCTTGTTGCATGCACTTAGAAAATATTCTAACTTTGGAGAAAATAAATTGCAAGATCTTCACTATCTATGACAAAAACTGATAAAAACTATATGAAAATCATGAGCCCAAGTGCTATATTTATAGGTCAGCATATACCCTGCGATATTGGATATTCAACATCACATCTTAGCATCTGACATTGGGTATCTGATATTGAAGCTAGTCAAAACATGATTCATCACTTAGCAAGTAAATAATCAAAAGAGTTAATAGTATTAACAATATGATGATGAGGAGTATTTTTTTTTATGAATCTTAGGTAGACCATAAAAGTGAAGAATAGAGTAATTAGAAGGTAGAAATGACTTCTTAATTTTATTTGCTAGATTTGAATTTAATATAGCAAATTTTATTTTTAAAATATATTTAGGAGTAGAGTCTTTAGATAACTTTTTATAACTACTACATGATAATTATTCTAGCATTTTATTGTAATAAGAAATTTTATTTATGATAATTATAACATTACCTTTATCTATCCTAGTAATAATAATATTTTTATTATTTTTAAGTTTTAAAATAGAAGAAAATTCACTTTTAGATATATTACATTTAGAAATTTTGGATTGTTTCAAAACTTTCACATAATCTTATATAATATTTTTTTTTGCAATTTCATCATTAAACCCTCTACCTAATTTTTCTATAACAATAAAAAATCTTCAAAATTAATTCTCCTAAGAATAATAGAAAATTTTGAACTTTTACTTAAAACATTCAAAGTATTATCATTAATACTAATAGATGATAAATTACAAATAATTTTCTCTAGTCTATTGTTGTCATTAGTGTTATCTATATCATTTAGAGCCAATTGTGAAACTTTTACTAAAATGATAATTTTTTAAGTTCATCAAGTATAAATTTTTTTTTTATAAAAGAAATAAAATTATACCTATTAGTGTCCATTATTTAAGAAAAGTAAACATATTATTAGAAGTCTTTTTAACTATCAAGTTATTAGTTGGTGAATCAAGCTAGTTAGAATTTTTCTTAGTGTTCAAAAAGTTATCTTTTTTTTTTTTGAGATGCTTTAAAAGTGTAGAGGTAATATTTAATGTTGATTTTATATTTTTAGTGGTAGGGTTAGCAAGATTCCAAAGTTTTCCATGATTTCTAGCTATAGTTTTACTATTTCTTGATAAGCATTTTTCCAAGTAAAAAATTCAACATTAGCAAAATTTTGTGAACCTACATAGTTTCAAAAGAAATAACATAGATGATAAAGCTCAAGAGAGATATGGTTAAGTAGAGATCATTTAGTTTGCAATTTCATATGAATTAATCTAATGTTATGATAATAACAATTATTAGCAGCTAAAAGATTTCTAGACAATCATTTTATAAAAGCAAAATTATAAATGATGTTTCTTGATCTACATTGTTTTAAATATTTAACGCTCACAATGGTTACAAAGAGAATAAGCCACACTATAATTAATGACTAGTGAATATATAGTGGGTAATAGTTAGTTTTAGAAAAAAATGGCTAGTTATAATAAGAAAAGAAAATGAAAAAATTAAAGATATAATAGTTGCAATAAAAACATCTAATTATAGGGGAAAAAGGAGAAAAAGAAAAGAAGGAAAAATTATAAAATTTTAAGAAATATAACTAAAATAAAAATTACTAGTTGTAGTCAAAAAGTAATATGAATAAAAGAGTATGGAAAGTAGGAGATACGAGTGTTGTTGTTAGTTTAGTAGGTATAGAAGGATAGTGCTTTTTAGGACAAGTAAAACTACAATTTAAAAATGATATTAAAAAATAAATAATAAGTAAATTAGAAGAAGTAGTTAAGAAATATAAAAGATTCAAGTGGAAAGAAAGAAATCAATAGTATAATGGTACATCAATCCTAATTGAATTAACAACTTCTAACATATAAAGCAACGAGTTTGTAAATAAGAATAGAAGATACTATAAAACTTTTAAAAAGATAAAAAAAATTAATAAGAAAAAAATTACTAATGGTAATGAGGTTATATGGAAATGGTTATGAAGGTTAACAATGAATTCTATAGTTGACATCATGGCTATGGCACTGACATGTTGTTCAATTGATGAGTTTTGCACTTCGTGCTTTGAAGTGTTGGTCACTAGGTGAATGCGTTTGAGGACTCAACACCTCACCCTAAGGTTTCTTTGGTTGTTAGGATCCTCCCTTTGCGTGTTTGGAGCTATTGGTATGTTCTTTGGTTCTCATTGGCCATTTTCGATTCTTGACAATTTGCTTTCCCATCTTTTTTGTGCAGTGAAACCTTCATTGGGTTTCTTTGCCAAGGTTAGTCTAATATTTGTTTTCTTGCTAAATGAGATGTGTTACATCCAACAACTTGAATGGTTTTCCCATCAAATGAGATGTGTTACATTCAATGAACTTAATGATTTTTTCCATTAAATGAGATGCATTAAATTCAATGGACTTGATAATGGAGCATGATGAAGGGATGTCATATGGCCATGATGCATGAATGTCAAATATATATCATCATTGTTGTTTAGGATAAGGAAGGTTATTAGTAGGCTATAGGGTTCGGTTCAAGAATATGGTAATAGGAATGAAGTGAATAAGCACTCTTGGTACAAAAGGACAAACTCACTGAAACTTGTGTGTTTTGCCATGATGAGTTTCACTTTGTGATAATTCCAAGCTTCATCCTGGAAGAAAAACTCTAAGAGGATAAGAAAACCAAAGAAAGAAAGCATGTTGTTATAGTACAATGCATAAGTCCATAAAATGATCAACAAACAAGGTGACCATAGGTCACATATGTCAGAAAGCTTAACAATTCCATTCTTTTACAAAAAGGAAAGAAAGGTCATGCAAGTTTGCTTATTGTTGGCTATCAAGTTTGTGGCTACATGTAGGAAGACTTGAGATAGGAATGATTAATTAGATTGACCAACTCATTTCCATCCATGTTTGCTATCTAGAAGGCTCTATTTCCATAGGCTTTGGTGACCATGAAAGGCCCTTCTTAGTTGGCTAAGAATTTATCTGCATGCTCAGGAATGGCCTTGAGGATAAGATCCCCTTCCTTGATCTTGCACTTGTTCAGGTTATGGTGGTGTTGCCACTTCTGCCTCTCCTGATATCACTCAACATGAGCAAGTGTCTGCACCTATTGTTCCTCCATCGAGTCTAGGTCCATTCTACGTATCCCCTTGTTTTGTTCATCATTGAGTCTAACAAGGCTACTCAGAGTGATGATACTTGCAATTCAAGAGGTAACATAGCTTCAAAACCATAAACCGGGCTATAAGGAATTACACTCATTGCAATTCAAAATGATGTTCTTTAGGTCCAAAGTGCATGGACAAGCCGCTCATGCCACTTGCGCTTGCTATTGTTCAACATCTTTTTGAGCAAGTTTATGATGGCCTTATTGCTTGCTTCAACTTGTCCATTAGCTTGAGGGTAATATGGTGATGAGAAGAAGTGCTTAATGCCTAGGTCATGACAAAAGTTATTCATTTCTAAGCTACTAAACTATGGTCCATTGTCTATGACTATGATCATAGGTATGCCAAAATGGACTACTATGTTGTCTAGTATGAATTTATAGAATTGTTTAGATGTTGTCTTCCTTAGGGGAAGAGCTTCAACCCACTTTGTAAAGTATTCAGTTATGGTGATGATAAAACCAGGCCTTGCAAAAGACTTGGGTGTTATAGGTTCGATGACATCCAACTCTCATTGTTGAAACGACTAAGTTATTTGAGGGGGGTGTAACTCAATTGGTGATAGATGTATAAGGTTACTATGTCATTGGAAAGTATCACAAGTTTTAGCCTTCTACAGGTAGTTGCTTTCCATATAAGAGTAGTAATAGCCTAACTATCTAATCTTAGCATCCATGGCTCTAGGTTCTATATGTCCCCCACATACACCCTTGTGAACCTACTCTAGGACTACTTCGGCTTTGGTTTTATCCAATAACACTAACAATATGTCATTGTAGGACCATTAACATAATGTTTTATTAGCCACTATGATGTATTGTTTTTGTTTTTTACATACAATGTCCTTTTGAGCAGTAGTTAGGCCTTGTGAAGGTTCATCATGCATAAGATAAAACTTGATATCGTGATACCATTCCTTTAGGGGAATAGTATGAACAATGACCAAAAAGGTATCCTTAGTGCTTTATGTGATGGGAATGGTACAATATATAGTCAAGTTGGACAACTTGCTAAACACATCTAGCATCACACTAAGGGCTAACATTGTAATGGAATTGGCTATAGAGTTTTCAGTTTGAGATACATGTTGGATATCGATGTCTATGAATTGTTGTAGCAGTTTCTTTCCTAGGTTATAGTAAGGTTGTAAATGTTTAGCTTTACAAGTGTAAACCTCAGTTACTTAGTTAACCACAATTTGTGAATTTCCCTTGATCATTAAGTGTTTTACTCCTAGGTCACAAGCTATCATCATCTCTCTGATCAAACCCTCATACTTTGCTATATTGTTGGTACATGGAAATTCTAAAAGATAAGTGAAGGGTTGGATTTCACCAGATGGAAATGTTATGATGGCAGCGACATTGGTGCCATGTGAAACACCACATCCCATGAAACCCGAGGTAAAACTTCATCGTAAATGTGAGGATTGTAATCCATGAGGTGAAACCTCACATATTTTATACTTTTGGGGCTAAAAAGTACCTCATAAGTGGTTAAAGCCTCATCCACCAAGTGAAAAAGTTGTGTCATGTCTATATTTGGATTAGGGGGGGGGGTGTTAAAAATGCCTTTTTGGATGCCAAAATTGGAATTTTGATGGATTTTATGAGGGGTATGACAGTTTCTATGCTGAAGACATCCACCCCTAACTAGGATGCATAGTGATACATCTCACCTACCTCCAGTGTGAAAGATCTTCCACCAACCTAGGAAGATCTTCCTTCAATGTGGAAGATATGCCTTAGCATTGAAACTTTAGTCTCTTAGCATCGAAGATCTTCCTGTAGCCTAGAAGATCTTCCTTAGTGTGAAAAATTCACCCGATCAGTGTGGAAACTACATGCCCCAAGCATAGAAACTTCATGACCAAGATTTCAATGTTGCATCAATTCTAGTTAGGATCTTGCATGCCAGTGTAGAAGGTTGGAGACCTGGCATGGAAGAACAAAGCCAATGTAGATGGTGTGCCCTCGTTACTATTTATAGTAAATGGAATGGCCATGGGGTATTGGCACTTTACATACATAGTAACCCCTCAACTTGGGCATCCATCTCACCTGTACATGGTAGAAATTTGTAGCAACTTGTAGCCAAGTTATAGCTAATTTATAGTCAAATTACAGCCAATTTTCAACCTAAGCCATGGCTCAAAACCTATAAAAATAAGCCCCAAACACCATTTTAAGGTTGTACACTCTTGGCAATTCCACACTTGGACATTTTCAAGCACTCAAGAGCTCTTTCANCCCAACCTCCCTGAGATTTGTGAATTTTTGGTTCCTATGGTGCACTCCTAGGAATCCCAACTCTCAACATGAGGCATCTTGACAACCAAATCCCTCACATTCTAAACCCCCCAATAGTAACCAGCATTACATATTTGGAGTAGTAGCAGAGGAGGTTTGATAGCATTAGGAATGGCTAAGCATCCAGATCGTGAAGTGGATCATATCAGCTTTAATGAGCTCTAAACCCCTACCCAAGTCCTTTACCCTCCCATAGGCAAAATTTGTACATATCCCCTAAACTCATTCTTTATTTTTTCAATAAAGTTTTAAATTTTTAGTTTGTGTGCAATTTTTATTTCATGTTTGGTTTTCTAGATTTGCATTTTTCTTTATATTATTTCTTTTTCATTTCATAAGTCCCTGGGTGATCTACCAGACTGTCTAGGGCACCTTGAATCCCATTTTTTAGAGGCCCTAGGAATTTGGGGTTAAAGGTGTATGTATGTGTTGAGATTTTCAATTTTCTAGTAATCAAATTTTTTAGTCAATATATTTTTCTGGCACTAGAAGGAGGGCCTCCACCCAAGTTCTATGTCCAAACCTTTTTTCCAATTTTTCTGCCACAAAACCAACATTTCAACACATTCCCCCTACCACTAGAACCCATCATTGAGGTTGCAATTAATTTGGATTTTAGAAAATTTCATAGTGATTGCTGGAAATTTTAAAGCTAGCATTGGTGTACTACCAAAACCTCATATCTCTTCCTATGAAAATTTCATAAGAAAGCCAGTGTGGGTGTTTGGGTTTTGGCAGAAAATTCATAGTAATTACTGAAAATTTTCCAACAAGGCCAACGTTGACACCTTGCCAAAACCAAGATAAAACCTTTGGAAAATCAACTAAATTTTTTCTTTAAGTTTTGGAAAATACTTTAAAACCTACCAAAAGGGTAATCCTCCAACGTTGTGTGGGAGGGTGTAAGATTTTTGATCTTACCCTCTTTATTCCTCCCTCTTCACCTTTAGCATGGGTGTTATCCCCCAGCATGGGTGTTACATCCCCCTTAGCTATGGTGTGTGTTATACCCCTCTTAGCAGAGTCAATGTGGCCACCCACTAAAAAACCTCACCTTTGCAAAAATCAAAGCTTCCACTTTGATTTTTCAGCCAAAATTCAACTTTCTAAAAGTAAAAGCCCTTCCACCAACATTGCCAAGGAAGGTATGAGATCTCTCCATCTCACCCCATTTCTTTCACCTTTTCTTTCTTAGTGTAGTTGTAGCTAGGAAGCCCAGCATGGATGGGGTTTAACACCAACCTTTTGCCATATTTAGTAGAAGGGTATATCCCTTTGACAACCCCCTTATCATTCATAGTAAGTGACTCACTTTGGCCATTTTTAATCATTTTTTAGCTAGGAAGCCTAGCGTGGGTGGGGTTGATACCACCCTTTACCATCTTTAGTAAGGGGGTATACCCCCTTTGGCAACCACTTACTATTTAGATTAAGTAACTTTTTTTTAGCCATTTTTGCTTCTCTTAGCTATTTTTTAAATTCCACTTGCTAAAACTTGCACTTTTTCCATATTTTGTAATCTTTTCAAGCCATTTTCAACATCATAATCATGTCTTTTAGTCAATCAATCATATTGCCTCTTAACTTGACAAGCATGGTATCCAACCAAGATGTTGTTCGTGTTTATGACCCAAAAGACCCCATGGTCATAGAACAAAGGCAATCACTTAGGAAAAAAGGTAAAAGCCTAGATTTCATGGTTATTAATGAGGAGTTCTACAACTTCCTTTGTGCCAAGATACAAGCCGATCTCTTGATACTACACTCTAAATCTGATGCTAAGTGTCAATTCAAAATCATATGCTAGGATGTAATAAAATGCATCCCATCCCCTTATGACCAAATTTCCTTGATACACTTCTATGCAAAAATGCTCATACAACTCATAGAAGTTGATGAGTTTAGTAAGGGAATTAGTTTAGAGGATCAGCCAAAAGAGAAAGAGGAGATTGTGGCCAAACAGGAGCTAAACATCTTCATTGGAAGTCTTTTCTAATCTTTGACTAAAAACCACATCCAAATCCACATTTGTCACCTCATTAATGGAAGAGATCCCTTGGTCCAACTCTCCTCCTATCTATCCTATCATGTTTCAGTCCACATCCATCATCACCACACACTAGACACAACCTGTATTCCAATCCACTTCCTTATTCTCATTGATGTCCTTTGCCACATAACCTAACCTTGTTCACCTAGCCATGGTGATGTTTACCTCATCATCTCCCTTTGACATACCAACAGGACCCTCATTGGGACCCCATGAAACACAAGCATCTCATCCATTTGTCCCCTTTGTACCAAAATTTCTAGCATAAGCATCTTTCTTCTTGTTTAACCCACCTATGACCACCATAACCCAGCCTCTCCCTTCAATACCATGACCTATTGTGAGGCCAAGCCTCTCAACTTCCTTATCAACCATCAACATAAGCACTATAGCTCACTGGTACACCCTAGGCTTTAATCAAGCCTTTCAAATGATCCAAGACCTTAGTAAAGAGCTGTGAAAACTTAAAGACAACATAAATTAGACGGTCAAGGTTTTATATTTCTACAAATACAATCTTATAGGCCCTATGGTGCCTCAAATAACCTTGCTCATAGGCTTGCCTATTCCAAACTTCACCAAATACAATGGTGAAGGGGATCCCAATGCACATCTAATAACCTTTCGGTCTAAGTGCCTTTTCTTGAAAACTAGGCCTCATAAAATACTAAGGATATTTCCTATGTCTCTCAAGGGTAAGGCTCTAGATTGGTACCAAACCCTACCTAAAGGTTCCATCTCTTTCCTTGAAGACTTGATTAACCAATTTTTCAACTACTTCAGATATAACTTGAAGCCTCATGCCATGTTGGACTAATTGATGAAGGTGAGGCAAGGGTCACTTGAACCTGTCAAAAGGTTCATTCAAAGGTGGAACTCAATACTTAATGAAATTCTATAGCCTATTATTGAAACCTACCTCTTGGCCATTTACAAGGGAGTAATAAATGAATTTATCAAATCAAAGCTATAATACCTAGAGCCCCAATCACTAAGCAAGCCTTCTCACAAACCAAGAACATTAAGGAGGTAGCTAAGGCAAGCAATGACCTAGCCTATGTGGCCTACAAAAACCAACATGTGAGAAGATATAGGAATAGGAGTAAACAAGAACACGCAACTGTGGCCGCAGTGGAAAAAGAGACAAAACAAGGAGAGATGAGGAGATCACCACCATGTAACACATTCCTTGACTCATTGTAACCATCCACTTCCTATGCCCCAAATTAACTAAGACTAAACTTTGGATGGAAGGATAGATCTCAGTACACTAGGTTTCCTATGAAGCCTTTTGAGCTTCTAGAACAATTGCTTAAAGAAAACCATATGCAAAATAAGCAATTGTTTGAAGAAGCTTGTAAGAGGTAGGATCATCTTTGTGACATAGCTAGAGATCCAACAATAGCTACCAAATATGATCCTAAGCTACCAAGGTACTTTAGATTGGACAGGTATTTCCATTATCATCAAATGATTGGTCATGACACTAATTTTTTCCTAGCATTAAAGGATGACATCCATAAGATGATAAACCATAGAGATTTAGTAGTGACTGAACCCAACTCTCCAAGAGCCAATAACAACTCCTACACTGTAGCTTCATTCATAGAAACCAAGCAGTCTAACCCTCCTAGGGAACCATTTGTCATCAAAAAATCACTACAACCCCAAAACACAAAGCCTAAAGAGCCCTTCATCATACAGGTACCACATCCTTCAACCCCTAAGAAGCCTTTCATCATACGTGTCCCCCTTTCAATGACTTCAACATCACAACATAATCAATGAGTTGCTAATCCTCTAAAGCCCAAGGAACCATTTTTTATTCATGTTCCTTCACCTTCAATAATTGAGACCACAATGAACCATGACCAAAGCCCAACTATCATGGCCAACAACTTAGAGGTTATCAAGAAGCCATCATCCCAATGGTGATGAAAATAAACTATTGCCAAACCAACAATGAGGTCCACTGAGGGTAACAAATGAAAAAATACTTCAGAATAACCTACACCAAGACCAACTGCATCCATTGACAAGGAGCCCAAGGCACATACATCACAACCCAAGCCACAACCCAAGGAAGAATGGATGAGGTTAGAACCAACGAGGCTGAAACATCACATACCAAGGGAAAGAGATTCCTCACAACCATGGGATATGCCAAATAGTCCCTTAAGAAAAAGAGCACATCACCAAACTTGTACAACTTGGTCATGACTACTTCAGCTCATAAGGATGCCCTTGCTCAAGTGTTGACTTATATCCCTGTGAGTAGAAATATGCTTGCCAACAAAAAGTCAATTCACTCTATCATTGAGCAAGCTTCACTTAGAGAAAACAAGCATCAACCCATGTTCAATTTTTGTGATAGTGAAGTGAAAATTGACTTTCGAAATAGAGAAGTGCTATCTACTCTTCTTCTTATTATTATACGTGTTGGCAGATATAAAGTCCATCATGTTCATTTTGATGATGGGGTGGTCACAAATGTGATATCATATTCCATTGTTGATAAAATAGGCCTAACCAAAAATATCCAAGTGACCACTACCTTAGCACTCTAATCATTCAATGAATCATGAGTAGCAGTGCAAGGTTGTATCTCTTTGGACTTTGTGGTCAATGAGTAATTTCCTACATTCGCCAACATCCTAGTGGTTGAAGAGACACTTGGTTTCAACTTGATCTTAGGAAGACCATGGTTAGCAAAGCTCAATGTAGTCTCATCCACTATACATCTAGAGATTTACTTTCCCTACGAAGAAGGGGAAATTGTGATCTATGGGGACAATGTGTTGCTACCTTCAGTTAATTATGTCAACATTGATCGAGGTTCAAAGGCGGAGTTTCAAGAGGAAACTCCCAACACTTAGACTGGGGCCAATAACAATGAGAGCAACACCAATGAGAGCAATGCCAACTCTGTGACATGAGACAACCAACGAAAATGCCTACAACTTGAAATGCTAAGTGAGAGAAATGGTGACCATATGATCATGCCAAAAGGATTCTTTGATTTCTCAAAGATCAAGCAACAAGTTCATTGTAAATGTCTTATCCATTCTTTTTCCAATCATTTGTTTACAATTACATCATTATATCATATTTCAATGTTGGCTTTCGCCTTATGTGCTCTTTCGAGAGCATCCCATACTTACTAGACAACATATGAACAATGGCTTGCTAGGGCCTAAAACTAGCAATATGGCTTGCTAAGGCCTAAAACTGGTGATGTTATGGCCTGCTTAGGCCTAAAAATGGCAACATTATGGCCTTCCAAGACCTAAAATTGATGAAGCAATGGCCTACTAGGGCCTAAAACTAGTGAGCATAGTGACCTTTTAGCCAATCTACTCGATGACATCGTATGTGAGTTTACTTATATGCATATACCTTGGTGCACAATTATCATTATGAAATGTTTTTGTCTACTAATTTTAGTTTATGGCCTCATTGCATTTACCATCTATGTCTATGTGAAGCATATAAAACATAAAAAACTTAAACTAGCATGTAGCCATAGTCACACTGTAACAATAATCAAAGAATACCAAAATGTCCATATGTCCATGGCCATAGGTACACCATGCACCATACAATAATTAAAACACTACATAGTCATCAACGGATTCATCAAGTAAGAAAAAACTAAGCCATGGGAAAAAAGGGAAGGGCTCATTGTGTGAGGCTTACAAACAACAATAAACCAAGTAAATATTAATAACCATTATAGCCATAACACATGAAATCATTAACTATAATATATCTGTAGGCATGCAATTCCAATAATATTTTAATAACAGAATACTTGGTGTGGATTAGTATTCTTACTAGGCATCTTCATTGTGAAAACTTGTTATGTACCATTGTTCCATCCAGGCATTACTCATCATTGTCACTGGCAAAAAGCCCATCTCTCTGAACTAGGAAAACAATTTATTTCAATAAAGGAATCTAAGGAGGACCTTTGTTAGGAAATTCCAAATAAGAAGGTCTGATGATCAAAAGAAAATTAACTATGCACAAATCTAAGTTAAATACATGGGATCATATAAGATACTTTGTCCCATCTATTTTCCTTATATCTCTCCTTCAGGCTGCAAAGAAACATAAATGGTACAAGTCTTACAGCAAACCCAAGTTATCAGCATTGTCACGTTAGATATCTAATTTCCCCGAATCCTAAGCCTCCAATTTAATCTTAAAATCCCATATATAAATCTACAAGAGATGTTTTGATTTGTTCATTTGCATAAAACCAACAAAAGTCAAAGTGCCTGTAAATAAACACAGTTCAAAATCCCAAAAGGAAAAATAATAGACCATCTGGGATTACGGTGGTGACTGCATCATGCCTTGCGCTGCTGCTTCTCCCATCCTTCCAGCCGCTGCTCCCATTGAAACTACAAATGATGCAGTTCTATTTTACTACTGTTTAACTTTGAACTGAAAAGGGCCCTGGAATTCTGTTTTCGGCTACGAGTCTTCACAAAGCTTCGTCAGTATGCTTCCTGATTGCGATCCCCCTTAACGATGACTCGGCACGTTGTGAATTGTATATATTTATCCTTAATTAAAAAACATTAAATTTTTGCAGGCTGCGCAGGGCCCCCACCGATTGGGGTAGTTCCGCAGCTGCCTGACCTTGCCTCCGCGCCCACCGACCGCAGTCACTTATGATTTGGCAGCAAGCAAGCACCAACAACAAATAACAAATAAATCATAAACAAAATACAAACACTAGTCATATGCCTGTGCGCCACCTTGCCATGCCCAGCAGCAGCCACTACTCTTTGTCGCACGCAGCCCTTGCCTTTGCCGTTGTGGTTCTCATCCCTCTCTTCCACGCTGGTCAGGGCAGATCGGTACTACAATCTTTGCCTACCACAACATCGCACTATGCTTCTACCGCCGCACTCACAAAAAAACAATATATATATATATTCTTTCTCCTCATCCAAATTTATTTGTTGCTATATATTATCATACATGCATTCTTACTCTTTTCTTTTTTCGCTTACATATCACTTATCTTTATATTATCTACCCTTACTTCCATGTTACCCCACTTCTTCCTATCTTACATTTTCATTCATTCCCACCAAATACCGTTTAACATGCTACTTTTATGATTTTTATTCTTCTTATATACTTCATAACACACTAATTACCTATATACTTATTATCTCTCTCGTTTATATTGCTTAGACTTTTACTTGACTTTTCTTCTCTCTATTTTTCTTATGATCTTATATATTGATCCATGTTGTATCTATTACTTATACTCATATATACTATCTATATTATCTATTAATAGTATGTTTAACACATGGCTTGCTAAGGCCTATAACTGGAACTATGGTTCGCCATGATCTTAAACTAGCAAAATGTAACCTTATTTAAGTACATTTTTCCATCATTTGGCATTGCTTAGACCCTGGTTAACTTGATTGGACATTAATTGATGTACTTTGACATTAGCATAGTCTTGTTTGACTTATTTAACACAATTTGATGCAATTTTGACCATCATTTGACTTTTATGTGATACATTTATGCATCATTTGATCTATGTTTCACCTTGTTTGCTTTAACTTACCCCTTATAACCTTTATTAATCAAATTTAACCCTTGTTTAGCCTTTGATTGATGTCAAGTGATGGAGTTTGATCATATTTAACCATCACTTAACACCATGTCACCATGGCCCACTAAGGCCTAAAACTAGTGTTGTGGCATGTTAAGGCCTTATATTAGCAAAAGTGTAACCATGTTTAACCCTATATTACCTTGTATTGCCTTATAGCCTTTTTTGACATTACTTGGATACTTGTATGGCCTTTGTTGCAACATTTTGTCTCATTTATGCATTTTCACTATAGTATTTTGCATTATTGTTAGCATTATTTTATTGCTTTTATCAATTTTTATCATTTTGTTACACAAGTACCACTTGATGTGCTTATGTTGTCATGTAGGAATGAGCCAGGAGAATAAGTAAGATGATTTGATTGGCCTTAAAGCGTTAGTAAACCCCTCTCATGATTTTGACCAAGTTGACCTTATGTACTGATGAGACACGATATCGCATGCACGATATCGCGGCCGTCATGATATCTATAAATAAGAGGTGGCTCTCCCTTGTTTCCTCATCCTAGACTAGAAGTAGGGAAACTCTAGCAGATTGATCACTCCAAAGATAGAATATTTTCCATGTGCCTGCAGTAGGAGTCCTAAAGTGAACGGATCTTTATTCAAGCAACATTGTACCTAAATACAAGTTGTGTACAGAAATAAAGATGAACTTCTTGGATAAACCTTGCAATGCATGGAATAGGATTTTATTTATTGTTATTTATTGCTTTTTTCTCTTAGTAATGCAGAATGAGTACAACTTGATTACGAGCATCTAAGGATGTGTACGGATAGTCAAGGAACGGATGCTCATTGCAACAGGGAATGAGTACAACTTGATTATGAGCATCTCAGTGTGACTACTTGGTACCCTAGTGGCGTATCTAGGATCTGTGCTTGGTAATCCCAGTGGTAGTCATGCACCAGGATGTGTACGGATAATCAAGGAATCGGCTGCTCATCGCACTTAGGCTAGATTAGCTTTCTCAACCATTTCCTCCTAGTTAAGTGGCTCAGTACGATCACTTCGAGCATGTGCATTAAGCATGGTGATCCCAACAATGATTAGCGTTTGGTAGTTGCGTTTGCATCGATTTAGGGTGTGTACGATAAGTGGGAACGAATGTTGATGCTAGGTAATTTAGACTTAGTTCATTAGTTAGAGTTAGTCATTAGTTTCTCAACCCTTCACCTTGTTAGCATAAGGAGACATAAAACATAAAAACTATAAAAATCATATACCTCGGACTTACTTAACCATACATCGTGACAACTACAAGTAAGTCTAGGAAGACAACGAATGATTAACCCTAAGTGTTCCATGGGGCGTGTAGGCACTTAGTTTGCAGAGTTTGACTGAATCGTGCATGCTATGCTCATTTCGTATGGTTGAGTGTATGGGTACCTCGCCACTCATCATTGGCACCGTTGCCAGGGACTAAGTGTTTGTGCGCTGAATAGAACATAAAAGATATCACTCACATCATTGGGAACCTAAACGAATCTTTGGGTTAATTAATTAAACAAGAATTATATAATGGTAAAATTAGCACATCGATAATAATGTCTTCTTCTCATAAGAGCAACTCACCACCTAAGGACCATACAAAGAATAGTCAGCAGTCAAAAAAACATAACCAAAATCAGCCGGTGCCTCAACATATAAGTTGACATATACTCATCCCGATGAGTATCTCCCCAACTTTACTTTTATTCTCCATCAAGATGAATAGATGAGCTGGAGAGATTTGCAAGGTAACATCGTGTTACCTCCAGATCAATCAGTTCCAAACATGCTTCTCCATGCTTTGGCACAGATTAGCATGACAAAATTATATGCTGAATACATTATGGATGATTTTGACATGAGGGATTACCATCCCATAGCTTCACAACATATGAGGGACTCAAGGCAGGAGAGCCAACATACCATGTTGAAGGGCAAAGGCCCCCACGTCCTTAGCAAAATAGGAGATGAGGAATCCATTATCACAGGTTCTCTAACAAATGATGTTCCTCCTCCTAACGATGGCGAGGAGGTTGGGTATTAGAACCTACGATCAATGATACACAACCCTGGTTCTGATCCCCGTGAACACCAACTGTTCACAGAGGGAACAACAACTCATAATAAGGACATGCACTTAGATTGTCACTACGATCGGGGCCATAGCAGCCAAAGAGAAGGTAGGAAGCATCGTCATGGTGATGGTTCTCCTTCCTCTTCTCCTTCTTTACATCACTCACCCTCTCCTTCCTCATCTAGGTGCAACCAGCATGAGCATAATGGAGAGGATAAAGGTAAGAAAAATGAGAGACCTCGACGAGAGTGTCAAGAGAGAGGACAAGGGCATGAACGAAGGGAAACTAGGGAACAACGTAGACATCATAGAAGTCATGAAAGAGATGATCATGACAAGCCCCTAATTGCAACCCGAAGTACGCTTGACATAATAGAGGCTTTCAAAATTCCCACAAGGCATTTAAAAGATAGTCGGATCAAATGCTTAGACATGAACAACATCCCATGATTTGAAGGGGGATACAATGCTGATCCGCAACATCATTTACAGGCATTCCACGATGCCTGTGCCTTGCAAAATATAGATAACAAGTGGCAAAAACTTAAGTTGTTTTCAAGGACACTCATTAAATAAGCAGAGAGTTGGTACCGATCCTTAGAACTGGAAACCATCAGGAGGTGGAGTACGATGCTAGAACTCTTCAATGATAAGTATCAAACTTACTCTTGAGTGTCTAATTTGCATAAGTAGATCCAAGGCTAGAAACAAGGTACATATGAACCATTGGATGCTGCCATGGCCCACTACTACACATTGTTACATCGTTGCCCGGGCCATAGATACGCTCAGCGGGATCAACTTCGCCACATCGTGGATGGGCTAAGGCATGAAACTAGAAGAACCCTTGGGACTTATGCCCAAGGGAGACTCTCACAACTTAGAGCCCATGAAGTACATAGCTTGTTGGAACAAGTAGCAAAAGAAGAAGGTGAGCTATGCAAAAGGGAAAGTGCGGAAGAAAACAACCATGATCCCTCCCTTCGGAAGGAGGGAGTGAAATTTTGTGATGAGGAGGATGAGTCACCACTTGAAGAGTTGGTGAACAGAAAAACCTTGCTGATCCAAAAATTAACAACAAAAGTATCAGCTAAGATGGACCAATTGTGGGATTCCTTAGACTCAAGACTTGAAAGTGTCTTGAAAATTTTAGAAGAGTCTAAGGAGGAATGAAGTAGTGACAAAGGTAAGACAAAGCAGAGAGATTCAAGCCCTGCACATAACAAGGGTAAGGGGAAAATTCCTATCTCCGATGATGTTGTGGATTCTGATACAGACAATGATGGTGGATGTGAGATCTACCATTATGATAATCCCAAGGGATGTTGTCTAATCATCTCACATCTACAAGAGTTTGGGATGTATGCACTTAATACAAGACTCAACCAACGGCAAACACCCTGAAGGTTACCTTATCCCCAAGGTAACCCAAGGCAGTTCCACCAACCACTAACATACTATCCAAGTGGAAATCCACCACAACCCATCAGATAGCATTAGTAGTGGCAATACCCACAATCATGGGGGATGCCATTGCCAACACAACGGTACCCTTACCGGAAACCTAATTCTTATGGCTATTATGTGCAGTAGCCAGTTTCTCCAAGTGACTCTATGTGTCACACAACTCCCCAACATTACTACCCAGTTTGGGAGTACTTTATGAGAACTCCTTCTCCTCCAGGAGGTACCCCACATACTTACCATCCTCCAACTCCATCTGCACCTCTTCCACTTGTAGTTCCCATAACACCACATGCTCCAACAATGCAAGGGGAACTCCCTACTCAACCGCAGCAACGTAACGCTGCAAGAGCTATAAATATTCAACCTACTACTGGTTTTGATAATTGTAAAAAGTGAAGACCTTTCTTCAAAACCAAAAGCCCAGACAAGCTCTTACAACAACAAGCGGTTGAGTCTAGGTACACTCCTCCACCATCTAACACTTCGAAGCACCCTTCAGTCCAACAGAGCTTAATGCATACAGTTATGTTAACGCATACAGTAACTGACTTGATCAAGGTAGGCCACCTTCCCAGGAAACTAACTGACCCTAGGAGTCCCTTAATCTATCTACAAATCGCTGGGAATGCACCACGTAAGGCTCTTCTTGACTTAGGTTCCGGAGTCAACCTAATTTCACGAGAGATGTATCAAGCTTGGAACCTACCCCAACTTAAGAAGAGCAACATCCAACTAGAGCTGGTAGACCAGTCCATCACCATTCCCTTGGGATTGGTGGAGGACATTGTTACCACTGTGTGTGGTTGGTCCTACCCAGCTGACTTCCTGGTGATATAAGTTAATAGCAATGAAGGGGACTTCCCAATTATAATGGGAAGGGCATGGTTGAGTATAGTAGATGCATGTCTTAGGATTCACGATCTTTCCTTGGAAATTTCTAAGATAAACATTTATGGAAAGATCGAGAAGAGGAAAGTTCCATGCATCACATACAGTGATTCATCGGGTGATGACATAAAGGAAATGCATCCATGTAACAGGTGTGCTCTTGAAATTTTGAAACAAAGATGCCTGTATGTAGCAACCACACAACAACTAGTAGACACCCCGTGGTTGACAGCTACTCGAAAGAGCAAACAAATATGCATGGAACAAACTAAGGAGACAAACCATGCCAATAACGAAGGCATAGACACATTGAAATATGAGCGTCACCAACTTCCACCCCTCAATCTAAAAACATCAACGGGGAGAAGTTGGGCACTTCTAAGAAATTCAAATAAGTATTCATTATTTTGGATCTCTCCCTTATAATTCAGTCATGGGGGAGATGGCCACCTATGCTAATCATATGGGGCCCTCAGTTCTTTTAAATTTTTGTTTTACACGTTTTTTTTTTACAAATTTCTTTAACTTTTCTAATTTTTGTTTTACAAATTTCTTTAACTTTTCTTGTTTTTGTTTTACAACATCATTATTCTTTTCCATTTTTTCTGTGTTTGTGTGTGTGCCATCCACCCTGTAAGTTTGTCACCCAATAAGTGTTCTGCATGATGGTATGAATTATTTTCATGTTGATTGCTAATGTTTGGTTTTTACCTTTAAGTCACAATGTTAATACTAAGGTATGTTTCTTTTGATATGGCAAGAAATGAGTTCACTTCATCCATTCATCCACCAGTTTCCATGGTCTCTCTTGGCTTGGAAATGTACAGTTCCTTCTAAATAAGAACTCTAATGAATCAATGGCTGGGCATTTCTCGAACTAAGGAAGGACTCAAGGATTAAAGAGGGTGTGACTTCAAGGGAACTTGATGCTTTTGTGTTGGTCATTCTCTTGGGTGCTTGGATGTTTTCTTCTTGGGTTTTCTTGCCGTTCTGATGTTACCCAATTATCGGAAGCTGAGACAATAAAAATAACAAAGTCTTTGCATGGTGTGGTTCTCATGCATAAAAACACAAAACAAAACAAAAAGAGAGAGAAAAAGAAAAAGAGAAAAGTGAGAATTCAAAGCACGCCCCTTAGACGAAATAAATTTGGGCTATGAGCATTGGTTATGGAACCAAAAGTGTTCCCTCTAACTAAGGCCCTTCTCACTTTCTAGTCTCTCCTTGTTTCGTCAGAATGGTGGTGACTCTTGGAGAAGGCATTCTTGTTATTCAAGGGGATGGATTAATCAGATGCATTGATGTGATGTCACTAGATGTGGTTGGTTTGAGGCTGGAGTTGGAATGATATTTTCCAAGTTACATTAATCATGAAACACACAAGGGGCTGTACACCACCTTGTTCTTGGGATTCCATTCCATTCTCTTCTCCCCATCGTTCTTTTCATTTTTCACCTCATTGCTAGTTGTATCATTAGTGTATATTTTGGTAGATACATTATTTTCATTTTGGTAAATTCTTGTGGTTAAGACTTTAACTCTTATTCCAAAGGACATTCCCAGAGCCTACAGACTCTTTGAATGTGGGTTTGTTAGGGCATTAAGGGCATGAACTTGCTTTGGGGAGGACCCATTGACATTCCTATTTGACGCATTAGTTAAATTCTTTCCCTTAACATTTTGCAATTAATTTTATTTTGTTCATTTTCATCTTGACATCCATTTCATCGATGCCATAGTTGTTCCTTTTTATCTATCTTTCTTCCTCCTTTTCTTTCTCCATTCTAACGCTACTGGTGGTTCACGATTAGTCATGGGGGTATGGGGCCATATTTTTTTGATTTTCTCATAGCCTTGATTTTTTTAATTTTTTCCTACCCCTACACCTTCGGTAGTCATCATTAATATATCTCCAGACCCATATCAGCCATACCACAACCTAGCTAATGGACCTTCCATCAAAGCAAGGTATTAATTACATGATGATTCATTTACCCTTGCTAATATATGATTGTGTTGTGTGTGCAAATGATGATCATACAACAACAGATTGGATCTGGAGCAAACACGTGGAATGGAGTGGTGCTGAAGTAGCTATGCAAGGAGCAAGATCAATGGCACGCTTACAAATGGACAATGAAAGGCGTAATCTTGGCTTTGGCAGTAGCAACACTTCTTTTTCTCTTCTCTCTCAACTGCCAACTAAGGCCTAATGTCAATGTAATAAGGTGTTCACTCTTGTTGTCAAGAACACCAATTTTGTCAAGTCTTATAATGATGATCCGTTCACATGTCATCCCATTAGTTCCATTCACCTCAATAATCCCATACCTTCCCAATATTTTGTAAGGAACTCAAGGACAAGTTTTCATTTAGTCATGGGGGTATGATGAGACACGATATCGCATGGGCCGCGATATCACGTACGCGATATCGCGTCCGTCATGATATCGCATCCCATGCAATATCACGTACACGATATTACATCGTCCCCTGCGATATTGCATACTCAATATCACAGTGCGCCATCATATCTATAAATAACAGGCAGCTCTCCCTTGTTTCCTCATCCTAGACTAGAAGTAGGAAAACTCTGGCAGATTGATGACTCCAAAGATAGAATATTTTCCATGTGCCTGTAGTAGGAGTCCTAAAGTGAACGGATCTTTATTCAAGCAACATTGTACCTGAACACAAGTTATGTACAGCAATAAAGACGAACTTCTTGGATAAACCTTGTAGTGCATGGAATAGGATTTTATTTATTGTTATTTATTGCTTTTTTCTCTTAGTAATGCGGAATGAGTACGACTTGATTACGAGCATCTAAGGATGTGTACGGATAGTCAAGGAATGGATGCTCACCGNGGTGATCCCAGCAACGATTAGCGTTTGGTAGCCACGGTTGCATCGGTTCAAGTTGTGTATGGTAAGTGGGAATGGATGCTGACGCTAGGTAATTTAGACTTAGTTCATTAGTTAGAGTTAGTCATTAGTTTCTCAACCCTTCACCTTGTTAGCACAAGGAGACATAAAACATAAAAATTATAAAAATCATATACCTCAGACTTACTTAACCATACACCATAACAACTACAAGTAAGTCTAGGAAGACAACGAATGATTAAGCCTAAGTATTCCATGGGGCGTGTAGGCACTTAGTTTGCGGAGTTCGATCAGATCGCACGTGCTACACTCATTTGGTATGGTTGAGTTTTGGGGTACCTCACCACTCATCATGTACCCAAACATTGAGCCTTGAAACCATTGCACTATATAGCCATAACACCCTATAGTAGCCTAATGATCATTGACGTTAGAGCCAAGAACATCATGGAGTGTCTCCTAGTCAAACTTTCCATCTAAACCATGATGACAAGGAGAAAACATATAGGATCAAGTTCCTCACCAGACCTCAAGCCTACTCATAACTACATCAAATCCTTATTATGCAATAGTAAAGCCATCATATAGTCTTGATTATATCTAACACTTACGTGTTTGCTTGTAATGTTGTTTACCATTGTTGATAGGTTGCAACGAATGACTGATGTTGAAAACTTTGATGACATACAAAAAATGAGCCTACATGAACTCTTTGCACAATAGGGGAGCATCTTTCTACAACCTACTAAGGCCTTAAACTAGCACCATAGTCCACTATGACCTTAAACTAGCACCACTGCTTGCTAGGGCATTAAATTCGTAACCTAGCTGACCATGACCTTAAACTGGCAACAATGGTGACCTTGGTGGCTTGGTTTTACTCATCATATTACATGGAAACATGCTTTCCTTGTTTGGTTTTTTTGTCCTCTTGGAGTTGTGTTTGCATGGTAAAGCTTGAAGTCATCGTTGAGGTGTAACTCATTACAGCAACAAATCACCATGTGACCTCAATGTAAAAGATTCAATGAGCTTGTCCTACCTTGTCAAGAGTGCTTATGCCATTTCCAACCCATTGCCTCTTCTTGAACCCAACTCCATAGCCTAAATATAGCCTTCCTTACCCTAAGTAGCAATGTTGACCAATGTCTAACACTCATGCTTTATAGCCATGTGACATCTCCTTCATCATGCTCCACCATAAATACTATTGAATGCAACACATCTCATTCAACAAGAAAACCAAATTGAATTGGCCTTGGCAAAGAAACCCAATGAAGGTTTCATCCCACCAAAAAAAACATGGGGAAGCCAATTGCCAAGAAGTCAGAATGACCTATGAAGACCAAAAGAACAAATTAATAGCTTCAAATGTGCAAAAGGGAGAAGCCTAGAGGCCAAAGAAACTTTGGAGTAAGATATTGGATCCTCAAATGCATCTGCTAAGTAACCAACATCTCAAAACATGAATTGCAAAAACCTATCGATGGACCAACATGGTTGTGCCATAGCCATGATGTCAACACTTGGAATGCGTTGTTCATCCTCATAACCATTTCCTTATAAACTTGCTACCATTTTATCATCATATCTTTACTCCATCATCATGAGCACTATTTAGCATGGTTCTACATGATTGAATCAAGAGCAGAGAGGGAAGATTGATGATGGAATTTTCTACATTGAAGACATCCACCCACAACTAGGATGCATAGGGGTAGAAGTTACCTATCTCCAACTAGGATGCATGGGGGTACACCTCACCTACCTCTATCATGGAAGATCTTCCCCTAACATGGAAGATCTTCCTAAGCATGGAAACTTCACCTCCCTAGCATGGAAGATCTTCCCTAGCTTGGAAGATCTCCCTCATCATGGAAAATTCACCCCCTCAGTGTGGAAACTACATGCCCTCGGCATAGAAACTTCATGACTAAGATTTCAATGTTGCATCAAGTCTAGTTAGGATCCTACATGCCAGTGTAGAAGGTTGAAGGCTTAGCATGGAAGAACAAAGTTAGTGTAAATGTGATGCCCTTGTTACTATTTATAGTAAATGGAATGGCCATGGGGGTTTGGGAATTTCCATACATAGTAACCCCCCAAATTGGGCACCCATCTCACTTGTACATGGCAGAAATTTGTAGAAACCTGTAGCCCAATCCATGATCCAAAACCTATAAAAATCAGCCCCAAATACCATTTTAAGGTTGGACACTCTTGGAAATTCCACACATGGGTATTCTTAAGCATTTAAAAGATCTTGAAATCTCACACTTTTAGTCTCTTGAACCTCACTGTGGAAACCCTATAGACTTGTTACCCCNCGTCCCCCCAAAGATTTGTGGGTTTTTAGTTCCTATGACACACTCTTGGGAATTCCAATTCCTAGTGTGGAGCACCTTGGTAGCTAAATCACTCAAAATTTTCAACCTCCCAGTAGTGACCAATGTTGTAGATTTGGAGTAGTAGTAGAGGAGGTCTGATAGAATTAGGAGTGGCTGAGCATTTAGATCATGAAGTGGATCATATTAGCTTCAATGGGCTCTAAACCTCCACCCCAATGAACCCTCTTTCTCTCCCACAAGAAAAATTTATACACATCCCTTGAACTCATTCTTTATTTTAATGTTTTAAAGTTTCAATTTGTGTGCAATTTGTATTTACTACTTGGATTTTTAAATCTACATTTTTCTTTACATTATTCATTTTGCATTTTGTAGGTCCCTAGGTGATCTGGTAGACCATCTAGGGCACCTTGAATCCCATTTTTTTTGAAGGCCTTGAGGATTTGAGGTTAAAGCTATATGCACTGAGATTTTTGGTTTTCCAGTGATTGAATTTTTTAGTTGGTACACCATTGGTAGTTGAAGCTCTATCAAAGTGCATGACCACCAATAGCCCTTGGGCACTTGGCTAATGGTATTGATGTGTTCATATTGCAATTCAAGATCTATGGTTTCATGGTCATCAATTGGTGAAACAATGAGTTGTATGACTATAGCTTGACCTTTCGTCGATGCTTGAGAAACGTAATAAAGGTCAAAATCCACTATTATGGCTTTTCATTGGGCTATATGACTACTCTCATAGATGTTGGTTGTGATGGCTCTAAGCATGTTATTCATGCAAATGACATTAACTTAACTCCTAAAGAGGTAGTGTCTCCACTTCTTCAAGAAGAAGACTAGTGCTAGAAAATACTTCTCCACTTTGGTGGGAAGCTAATGCATGGCTAAGGTAGTATATCAGCAACTCTACTTCATCATCTCATTTATGATAGTGAAGGGAGGCTAGAAACATGTCAGAGATTGAAAGGTAGATGTAACAAGGCTTATCCTTTTGTGGAGGATAGACCATTGGTAGTTGTGCCAACTCTTGCTTAAGGTTTCTAAAGGTCTCTAGGCATTGCACCATTCACTCATAGTGAACCCCTTTCTTAAGCAAGTGTTGCATGGGGTGTAACTTGTCTATAAGCATAATGATAAACTTATGGATAGCTTGTAATATGCCTTGAAATCCCTATATCTTCTTAAGGTTAGTCGATGCTGCCAAGTTGGATATGGTTCTAGCCTTATCAAGATCAATGTTTATCCCTGCTTTAGAAACTACAATGCCAAGCATCTTACTAATTTTGACACCAACGACATACTTTTAGGATTAAGCCTAAGCCCATACTTAAGGCATCATTTAAGTACAAGGTTGAGGTCATGTGAATGGTTGTTGGCCACTTTGGACTTGATAACTATATTGTCTATGCAATCATTGAGAAAACCTAACATGTAGTCTCTAAAGATATACATCATGACTCATTAGTAGAGTGCTCTTGTGTTCTTTAAGCCAAAGGACATCATAGTTTAACAAAAGGTACCCAAAGGGGTCATGAAGGTCATACTAAGTTGATGAACTAGGTTATAATTGTGCTAGTTTTAGGCCTTTGTGGGCCATGGTTACATGGTGTTAAATTATGGTTAAGGATGGTCAAACCACATCACTTAACACTAATAAAAGACTAACAAAGGTCAATAGAGGCCATGAAAGTGAGAGATCAAATGAGATCAACTATGGCATCAAAGGTCAACAATGTATAATAGAGGTCAAAATAGGTCAAACGAGGTCAAATAGATCCTAGTGGAATACATGTGGTAAAACATGATTAGTATTGGTAAAACAGGGTAAGATTGTTCCATTTTTAGGCCTTAGAGGACCAGGGTTTTAAGGCTACAAGGGTCATATGTGAGTTTAAGGACTTATTGAGGCTATTTTAAGGCTCTTTTAGGTAAAAATTCAAGGTTTTCTAGGTACCCATGCTAGCTAGTATGGGTGGAGTAACCCCTAGCATGGATGGGATAACTAGGTAGTTCTCTAGGTTGGTTTTGAGTAGTTTTTGACTCCCGATCTCTTGCATGGTCAACACAAAATAGGTCAATTCTAGCATCAATTTCAACATCTAGAAGGATCCATTGTGTTCTAGAACTACCATCCATGCTGGAACTACCATCCATGCTGGACCAACCCTAGCCAATGTGGCCCTAGTAAGGCTACCAAGAAAAATGGGTTTTATGACATCTAGAGGGTTGAAATTGGGATTCTATCATATTCTCAAGGTAGTGTAGGTCTAGAATAGTCAAGATTGGCTATCCCTAGAGCCATCTTAGCTAGTGTGGATGGAAGGAGGTCTCAACATGGAAGATCTAGATTTGGGTTGTTACAAGGTTAAACATGGTCACTCTACTACTAAAGTTAGGGTTTTGTAGTTGTAGGCTTTTGCAATTAAGTTTTGAGGCCATTTAAGGGATGTTATGCATGTGAGATTAATTTGGAAGCTTTATCCATGTTAGGGCCATGCTAGCTAGCATGGATGTAACATGGCTCAATGTGGGTACTCTTGCTTTTTGATTTTGGGATGGATTTAGGGGTAAATCATCTAAGTTTTTAGGCTTTTGGGATTGCTAGTAGTGATACCTTAGGTTTTTTTTTTTTTTATCAAAACTTGCTATGTTTGAAGGCTATTTAAAGCATGGAATGGTTATACCCCTTGAGCCATGCTGGGCAGGATCCCCCATGCCCCGAGGATACTATGGGATGTTGAAAGGGGTATAAAACTTGTTCCATGGATGTTAAATTTTTTTTACTATTTTTACTAGTGATCTTCATATGGCCATTTTCTAGGTTTTAAAGGTTGTTGTATAAGGGTTTTTTGAACTAAGCCATGGCTCAACATGATGTCTTGAATGTGTTCCAAGTTTTTGATTAATTATTATGTTTTGGCTATGATTTCTAAGGGTCCTTTAGGCTATAAACATGTTGATTTTTTGAACTTTTCAAAGGCACTTTTGCTAGCATCCTAGAGTTTTTATGATGGCTAATTTCACCACTAACTAGGATGTTTCAACAAAATTCCTTAAGAAATTATAAGTGTTTTTAGTTGTATGTTATACTTGGTTGTAACTGTTATTTCTAGTTTTGCTAGTTTTGTTCTAAATGTTTTAAGATATGGTTCTAATGGTTTGCATTATTTTCTATGTAGGGATTTTTTTAAGCCCATCTTGGTTGTGGTGGAGCTTGTGGGGATATTGTGCTATGTTAGTTTCATCAAACCAAACACTCCCCTATGAACATGATCTTAGAGTAGGGTTCCCTATGGTTTCGACTAGGGATAAGAGAATTTCTTGCCTACCTCCTCTAAAATTTTAGTGGGATAGTGTGGTCACAATTGTCTAGGTATATGGGAAAAATCGTATTGGAGACCCTACTACCTTAGTCATCCAACATGATCACTAAGTTCATAATGGATGACCGTGAGAAGCACATAGAGGGGGAGGTGTATGATAGCATAGGCATCCATAGGACCTACAAGCTAGGCCAAATCTGAAGCATGCTAGAGTATTCTTAGTATAACACTGATAATACTCTAATGGTGGTACACCAAGCCCACACATTGTTCTAGAATCCTCTTGGTATAGTGTACCATTTGGCTAGGTAAGTGTGGTTGTAATTTATGCTCTATTTTGGTCTTAAAATGATTGTTCCTATATTTCCTAGCATTATAAGTTTCTAACATTTTGAATACTAATCATCTTGCAGGTACAAGGTTAGTAACAAAGGCTTGGTCAGGAATGACTAAACCTTAGAGGTGGCTCAGAATGTAATGGGTGTATTCATCCAAGGCCCTAAAATTAGACACATAGTGGTTGACAAATTGAAGGGTGATTTCAATTAATACACCCAAGTATTTACTCTAGCCTTTAAGAGGTGTGTAGCCACTGAAACAATCCATAGTTGGTGGATGGCCCTAAAACATCTTCTAGTAACTAACACTGATGCTGGGATTGCCACACAATCCTTGCCTAGCAAGAAGAAGAGAGGTAAGAAAAATAAGAATAGTTTTGGCTAAGTTAACATTTTTATGATTATGAAATTTTTAGGCTATTTTTGGTTCTAATTATTCTAATGGTTTTGATTTGTTTTTTTCGTTGTATCTTGGTTATGAACAATTTGTTCATGCCTTAGGTAACTGGCCATTTTTTATTATCTTGCAAGGGCTTCCACCTCTTCCAATGTTACTTTGATCATTTCATGATGTGTTGAGGAGACCCTCATCCTAAAATTTGGTGAGGTGGAAGCATCATAGTTTTGGTTGAGGGGACATGCACCTACACATGTTCAAGCATGCATTGCTCATGTAGGTTTGCTTGTTCTCTTCATGGTTCGTACCTCAACCATTCCTACCACTAAGATGATGAACATCATTGAATCCTTTAATGAAGAAGCCAATAAGTTCATCATAAAGGTTCATGAGATATTAATCAACTTGCACAATGATGAGGCTACCTTCTGTGATCTCTTTGGTGTTTCCACTAAAGGGATGAAGGTTACCACTAAACTAGTTAAAGAGGTAGGCCACCACTAGGAGGTAGAGACATTTTCTGGCATTCATCATGGCCATTTCAGGTTATCCATGGATGAGTTTCAGGTGCTTGAAGTAAGGGAGTCCTTTTCCTTGTTTTGATCTTGTGCCTTTCCTAAACTATTATCATAGAAGAAGGTGATTGATATTGCCCAGGAATGGATCATGATGAAGGTCTTTGGAGAAGGTGCTCTATTTGATTGTATTGCTTACTTAGCTACTTGGTTATGTGAGGAAATTCTCAAACTCCATAAGGATCTCTCCATAATATGCCACATGCACTATACATTTTTCAGAACTCTCCATGAGGATCTCTCCACAAAATTTTTCCACATAGTATGGCTATGGTTACTGATGTTGGAAATTTTTTAAATTTATTTTATGTTTTAGTTTTGTCTATATCGATCCAGTGTTATGGTTTCATTATGGCTTTATGGTTTTTGTAGTTTTAAGGCTATAAAAGTTGTTCAAGGTTATGATGGCTATCTTGGTTATAATGCTATAAAGGTTGAAATGGATAGATAATAAGGCTATAGGATAACATGGGAATAAGGTAAAATGATGTTTTCTAGTTTAAGGTCATTGTGGGCCATAGGACTTACTATTTTTAGGCCATGACAAGCCATGTGATGTTTGCCAATTTTAGCCCATGGAAAGCCCATGTTGTTTGCCAGTTTTAGGCCATGGTAGGCTCCAAGATTCATTTGCTAGTTTTAGGCCATGATGGACCCACATTGTACAAAGGGAAACATTTTTTTTTGCTTATTTTAAGTTTTAAAATGTTTTATGGATTTTCTAGTTTTAAATTTTTTATGAGGTTTTGAATTTATATCCTGCTAAAAAGAAAGAAAGAAGAAAAGGATTTAATAAATGAAAATGCAAACAAAGGTAAAATCCTAGGCTATATGCAAAATAAAGTTTAACATCAAGAAAAAAAAAGTGATATAAATAAGCAAAATGAAATCTAGGTTAATAGGCTATAGGTACATATGATTACAAGGTCACAAGTGTATAGAGTAGAAGGATCAAGGGTGTATGTCACTTATGAAAATGCTTCCTAGTCTTTGAGATACTAGGAAACATGTATGACCTATTTTGCACAAGCTTGTAATCTCCATCCCCTTCGCTAATGATGTTAAAGGGGATCTCTTCCTATAGCATGTCCCCTAGGTCATCATTATTATTATTGGCCTTCTTTACTCCCTTGGGTTGTTGAACTTTGTGATTGGGAGTTTCTTTTTGAAACTCCACTTTAGATCCCTACTCTATATCTATATTATTGATGGCTAGGGAAGCTACATTATCACCATGAATGATAATTTCACCTTCCTTATAAGGTAGGTGAATTTCTTGGTGGATAGGCAAAGATACAACTTGTAGTTGGGCCAGCCAAGGCCTTCCAAGGATAAGATTGAACCATGTTTTTTTCGCTACTACCAAGAAATTAGTGGTTTTGGGGAATTTCTCCCCTACCACAAAGTCCAAGGAGATAGACTCATTAATAGCAACCCATGATCCATTAAAAAATTTAAGAGCTAATGTTGATTTATTTTATATATGTTTTGTTAAACCCAAACATTCAAATATGGTGTACAGGATGATGTTCATTGTGGCCCCATCATCTACATGCACCTAATGCACTTTGTACTATCCTACCTATATGGTTATGAAAAGAGGAGCCTTGCTCATCTCACTACTTTGGTGAATGATCTAGATTTTTCTAGCATGAAACACTAGTGATGTTGACTTTATCTTCCTAGATAAAGAAGGCATAATCACTACATGGATCGATTCTTCATTAGTAGGGATGTCCTCACTAATAGGGATGGAAGTCAACATTTTAACTAGTGCTTCAGGGTGCATAATAGAAGTCATGGCTAGATCATATAGGTTGAGACTTGTATTTTTCTATTTCAGTGATTGTTTGACCTATTTCATTGCATGTAGGAAGTCTTTGTTGTTGGATGTGTGCTTGTTGCCCCTATTGTGCTTGACTTTCTCCATGTGCCACAAAATGTGTATTTCATTTTTAGGTTGTAGTGGCTTCTCATCTTTTCATTTTCCTTGGGTTTTAGGATCCTATCATGGTTTTCTTGTTGAAGTAGCTTGGGTTGAAGAGGTCATGGGTATAGATGATATGGAAGTGGGCTTCGGTGGATCCACTTCCTTTCACACCTTGGCTTACTTGTCATTTTTGTTGTTGGGATTTTGTGAAATCTTCTTCCTTTGCTTAGTTAAGGTATTTTGGTTGTCATTGGTTATTTTTGAGGAAGAGGCCATTGCATTAGCCACCATGGGAGGTCATTGTTCCATTGCGCGGGCGAACTTGGTTGTAGTGGGAGGGGGGTACCCTAATGAAAAAAGGCTCCTTAGGAGGTGTTGGAAATGGAACCCTTACAATAAAGGAGGGCCTTGGGCTAGTGGAAGCTAAAGGGCCCCTTTCATTCTTAGGAGATACCTAAATCATGAACAGTTCCCTTGTAGGCCTTGGATCATGATTAATGTTGAATGTCGCTATGGTGTATTGGCTATTATTGGCATTTAATCAATCTTTATACACATGCATTGACTTCTTTTGAGGTCAAATAAAGTTAGAAGCATCATGTACTAGCTCACCCCTATCTATCATTTTTTATAGGTCATCCTTCAATGTAAGAAAAAAATTAGTGTCATGGCCTAGCAATTGATGATATTGGCAAAAGTGGTTAACCTTGAAATACTTGGACACTAGAGGATCATCCTTGGCTACTCAAGTAAGATCTTTAGCTATCTGACATAGCCTCTCATTCATATTTTGGGTATTTTTAGTCATTTGTTTATATTGGATTCTCTCACTCTTCAATAGTTGGTCCAAAATTTTGAATAGTTTTAGAGGTAGCCTAGTATATTTGCTTTGATACTTCTAATCAAAGTTGGACCTCAAAGTATTTGATGTAGTGGCTTTAGATGGTAATCTTTGGTTGTTATGATTTTTAGCATGGTCCTTGAATTAATTCTTGTCCACTAATTAGTTGTCTTATTCTCTTTAGCTACAGTTGTCACTACCACATTGTTTTGCCTACTTGTCTTCTTATCCTTTCATGTGTGCTAGTTTTTATATGCCACGTAGGTAGGGTTGTGGCTAGTCTCTGTAGCATCCTCTTTGTTTTTGTTTTGGGAGAAGGCTAGACTTAGTGACCATAGATTTAGGTAGTACAACTTTGACTTGATGAAATCATTAACTACACCCTTGAATATAGCTAAAATGTGAGTTTTAGCTATAGGTTCTAGAATCTCATTGAGCAAACCATTCCATCATTGGATGAACTTTTGCACCTGTTCAAGAGGTCCTTGCTTGACCTTCATAAGATGGTCAAGAGTGGTATTAGGCTTCAAGTTGTACTTGAAGTAGTTAATCAATTGTGAAATCAAGTCTTCTAAAGAGGATATGGATCCTCTTAGTAGGGAATAGTACCAAGCAAAGGGCATTACCCATAAGGAACATAGGGAATATTCTTGTTATAGTGTGTAGCCAGGCTTGTAATAACAAGCACTTGGAGTGGAAGGTTATGAGATGAGCATTTGGGTCACCTTCACTAGTATACTTCATAAATTGTGGTATAGGGACACCAAGGGAAAGATTTAGAGGTGGGATCATAGGACTAATGGGATCATCCTAATAGAAGTCCATGATTTTCATTGTCTAGAATGTAGAGGCTTTAAGGCTCTTTAACTCTTTAATTAGATCTTGGATAATCTAAAAGGATTGATCTAGGCCTTGGGGTGTCCTTGTTAGTTGTGGGATTTGCAAAAAAGGCTATGATGTTTGTTGGAAGGCTTGTGACCTCGCTATTGGTTGTGACATAGAGGGGAGAAGTTGTGTCATCATAATGGTAGATGGGCCAAACAAAGAGAAAAATGTTCATATTGGTATTTGGATCACAAATAGGACAAAAGGCGGTTGTGATCCCTGGGTTACTTGGGATCCCATGGTGGATCCCATCTAGGTAGTGAGATGGTTGGCGGTGATCACTGCCATTGGCAATGGCCACATAGACTGAGGCTATGTGGAAAAAGGCATGGAGAAATGAAAAGTTGTAGGTTGTGGTACCAATTATGTTTGGTGCACTGTGATGATGGGCGTGGACCCAAACATGGTTGGGTAAGAAGTGGTGGAGGACTAGGACATTTGTTCCATGGAAGAGGCAAAGAGGGGGGTGGGGTTTGGTAGGCACTATGGACTTAGGAGTTACCTATCGGAAAAGCCTACCTATGATGTTCTCATGTTCAAATTCTACCTCAAACTCATCCTCTTCCTCTTGCTACTTGTCTAAGCTAGCCTTACCATCCTCTTCATCTATCTTAATTAACTAAGATAGGACTTGAACATAGGTCTTGGTGAGGGATATTTAGTAATATGGGGAAGGAAATACTCCTTCCCATCATGATGTATGAGCTCATACTCTCTCTTCACTTTTTCTTCCATTCATGGGATTAGCATGCCAAATTGAATCTTGGCACAAATGAAGTTGTAATGGTCTTAATTTATGACATAGAACTCAGGACTTCACCCCTTAAGTCTTATGGATTACCTACATTTGAGCATAATGAGGTTGTTGGGGTCATAGACCCTCATAGCGTATTGGCCAAAAGCTATCTCAGTGAAGTTAAAGGGCAACATGGTTGATTGGATGAACGACATGATGTAAATGTTAACATTGGCTTGAAAAGGATGATAAAATAATTGTTAAAATGAAAACTCTAGCAAGTGGAATTGATAAAAGATCCAAACGGGTATGGCTATGAAGGATTATGGGCTACAAAATGTATGTGGTTATCAAAGGAAAGTATACCCCTTATAAAATTTCAAAACATGGGAAAGGGGGGAAAGAAGGAAGGAAAGATAAAAATTCCTACACCTCTTTCCACAATGTTGGAGGGTGGGGGTGGGGGTGGGGAGAAGGAGGTTTAATTTTGATAGGTTTAGTTCTGGCCAAAAGTAAAATAGAAATTTTGACTTTTCACAAGGATGGTTTTGAGAGGTTTTCAATGCTAATCCTATTGGAAAATTTTAACAGCAAGGGGGGATGGGGTTTTGGGTGATGAAATCACCAAAAGTAGCCTAGTTGAAAACTTTTTTCAGAAAAAGGGGTAAAGATTTTGGTAGGACACCAATGCTAGCTTTCAAATTTCTAGCAATTGCTATGAAGTTTTTGAAAATCCAAATCACCTGCAACCTCAATGGTAGGTTTCCATGGTAAGGGGTTGGCTTGTAGTGTTGGTTTTGTAGAAAAAAAGATGTAAAAAAAATTTGAAATTTTTTTCAAGGATTTTAAATATTGCAGGCAATGTTGTTAAGTAGGTTGAAAGTTTGGACATAGAATTTGGGCTAAGGCCTTCCTTTTAGCACTAGAATACTGTAGCGATTGAAAAATTTGGTTGCTGGAAAACTAAAAGTTTAATTATAGTAGTCTTAACCCTAGATCCCAAGTGCCTCCTTAAAAAATAGGATTTGAGGTATCCTGGATGGTCCAATAGATCACCCAAGAACTCAAGGAGGATCAAATGGGGGGTAACAAAAATGAAAATATCATGCAGATATAAGAAAATAAATGCATAGAATAAAAACAATAAATCTAAATTGCACAAAAAAATAGAACTTTAAACTTTATTGCAAAAATAAAGGGAGAGTCAAAAAATGTATACAAAATATACCCGAGTTAGTAGGGGGGTTCACTTTAATAGGGGTTTAGAGTTTGTTAAATCAATGGCTTCAAATGTCATAGTTAGCTCCATGATCCAAAGGATTTCATAGCTTCTAATGCTATCAAACCTTGTTGCTCTCCTCCATAGATATGTAATGTTAATGATTGTTGGTAATGAGATGTGTGGGGGATTTTTGACTATCAAGAAGAGTAATGCTAGAAGTCTCAAAGTCCAAAGTGCTTAGTGTTGGTACCAAAACTCACACAATCTCAAGAGGGGTAACAATGGCTATAAGTTTCACATCTGGGATGATTCAAAAGCTTTGTATGTGCAAGTTTTCCAAAGGTCTTGAATGCAAAAATATGGCAAAAAATGCAAAAGAATAGAACCTTTCTATGATGCATAGGTTTGGGTTATATAGGTTTCAATGGCCAAAAATTTAGCTACAAACTTTTGCCTAATTGCTAACAGATTTTTGGCTACGTGTATGTGTATAAATCTAGCCAAGTTACTATTTATGGTAAGTTTTGAGACCATCATAGCATTAAAACCATTCCATTTACTAAAAATAGTACATGGGAATTTCATCCATGCTAGCTTCATTCACCCATGTTGGGCCTTCCAACAGTAATGCTAGTGTAGGATCAATGCTGGAGTTGGAGCAAGGTTGAAGTTTCTAGCCATGCTAGAGCAATGCTAGGGGGAGGGGTGCAATAGCAACATTGGGGGGTAAACGTTATACCCCCAATGTTGGGCATGGATGATATTACACACCCTCAGAGGTGTTTCTAGTGTATTACATGCTATACCCCCAACAAAATCCATCAAAATGCCAATTTTAGTAGTTCAACAAGCATTCTTGACTCCCTCCCCCTAGCCAAAATATAGCCATGATATGGCTTTTTTCACTTTGGGGTTGAGGCTTTGACCACTTATGAGGCATTTTTCAGCCCCAAAAGCTAAAGTATGTGACACTACCTCTCTTGGATTGCAGTCTTCACATTTACAATGAAAGTTTAGCCTTGGGTTTTATGGGGTGAGGGTTATAAAGGCTACAACATGCAGCTTTGATGGTGTTTCATAACTTATCTCTTATTTGTGTGTGTGTGTGTGTGTGTGTGTGTGTTTGATGCATGCATATGTATACATGTTTGTACATAATATGATATTTTTTTTACTTGTAATGTGATTATACTTATCTCTTCCATGAAGATACTACTGCCTTGCTTATTGTTTAATTGATAGACATAGAAGCTAGGTGTGAATTTTGAACATATAATTCTTGAGTGATAAAATCATAATACTCTCTTATAAGGCCTTTTCATCATGTGAAATAAATATTGTTAGGAATAATCAATTATACACAAATAATCCCATCATCTCTTAATGTGTGTGTGTGTGTGTATAATGATTGGTTTTATAATCTAAGAACTATTTGACCCTAATTCCTTGTAAAGTCTATAGGGGTATATAGGTAGCTAGGGCCATGGCCTTTGTTGTGGACATCCTTTCCCTTTTGTGGAAGAGGATTTTGAAAATAGCTTAATTTAATTAATTAGAACAACTTTCTATTGTGAATACTCTATACATTGGAAAGTATAATTATTTGTTGTAGATGTAATTTTTGATTTGATGCATAATTTATAAATATGATTGTGCTTGAAGATTATTTATTCTTATGTTGTTAAGTATCTTTTATAAAGCTGGTAATCTCATTATATAATGTGCCTAGTGTTAAAATTTTGATATGTAAAAACCTTAAGGAAAATGGAGAATATAGAATGTTTATGGTGGATGATGATTTTGCAGGACATGAACAAGAACTCCACAATGAGATATGATAACTCAAGGAAATGAGATCTACATCAAGATGTTGAAATGAAGACTACATGAGTAAGATGAGACCATGAATGAAAATAACATCTACAAGTCAAATAAAGATTCTCCAAGGATTTCCAAGAAGACAACTTGACAAGAGAAAGCCTTAGAATTCAAAGTCCAAAAGTTGAGTAGAGATATTGGAAAAATAGTAGATGTTTATTGCCAATAGTAGATGTTGCCTTGTAGACATCCCACTTACTAGATAGATGTATCATCTACATTGAGGTCAATCTTAGTTAGATGTCTCAACTTCGAAGTAGAAGTTTATACTAGCTATTTGGTAGCTCTTGCATGAATTCCAAGGATTTTTTAGAAAATCTAAGGCTATAAGGTGATGTTAAAATCTTAGGAATTGTGAAAGCACTATTCACATAGAAACCTCTTGATTGTGTATTCTAAGAAATTCTATTCTTGCTCCTCATTGCAACATCATTTTCTTGATTGTAATTTGTACTAAGCTTCAAGTACAAGGATATATAAATTTAGTTACATTCTTTTCTTTTTCTTTTCATTCTTTCTTATAGCCCTACAGGGTTGATGTGCTTCTTGCAAGAAGACATCCTTATTAAGATTGTTGGGATCCTATGGGATTGATTAGTTTTGCAGTGTCAAAACACTCTAGAGTAGAGCTTAATTTTGTAAAGGTTGTGGGATCCTTAAAATCACATTTGAGCTTGTTGGAACCTTGTAGGATTGAGTGGTTTCATAGCGATGAAACATTCTAGAATGGAGCTTAGAGCTTGTAGAAGGTGTGGTGTCCTTCAAACCACATTTTTTGAAAAAAAAAAAAACTTTAAAGATGTGCAAAAAGTCTACCCTCCAAGTGTGGACAAACCCAAGTTGGGAAACCACATAAAATTTGGTGTGTTCTTATGGTTGGTACAATTTTAATTTGGGAACTTATTAATCCTTCCTTGTAAATTCATGATCCACAAGTGGTATTGGAGCCTAGTATTCTCAAGTTCATGCTTCAACTTTCAAGAGTGAACTATGAAGGGGGCATCCTACATAAATCCATTGATGTTTAATGGGTTTTACTTTGTATATTAGATGGTGAGGATGCAAGGATTCTTTAAGTCCATGAAATTCAAGGTATGGGAGTTAACCCTTGAAGGCTACACATTGTCCATCAACAATGCATCAAAGCTCTCAAGCCATGAAACAAATGGATGGTTGAAGAAAGAGATAAGTTTATGTATGATTCTGAAGAAAAATAAAAAATAAAAAAATTTCTTTATATTATATATTAAATAGATTTTAATTTAATAGAATACTTGGATATAAGATTGCTAAGGAAATTTGGAAAACTTTAGAGGCTACCTATGAGGACACATCTATAGTTAAATAATCAAGACTTTTAGTCTTGCAAAGTAAATATGAAAAACTTAAGATGATAGAAGGTGGAAACATTAAGGATTATTTCTCTAGGAAAAATGATCTTGATGTACTAATTAGGGGTATAGAAAAAGGCTTTCCTAAAAGCACTGTAATTACAAACATGATTAAAACACTACAACCATAATTTAGACCTAAGGTCACATCTATGAAAGAAATTAGAGAATTTTTAGTCCTTAAATTTGAAGAGCTCCAAAGTGCTCTTATTTATTATGAGATGAATCTCATAAGAGAAGGAGCAATAAAAGAAATGCCTATCATCCTAAAATCAGCATCAAAAGAGAAGGAGCTAGTTAAATAAGAAATGAATAGTGAAGAAGAAGTAGTTTTTCTTTTAAGAAGAATTCAAAGACTCCTTATAAGGAAATAAAGAAGCTTTAACCCATTAGGACCAAATCAGTCCAAAGATAAGGAAATAGGTAAAATTTTTATAATTTCAAACATTGATGTCTTTTTGATAGAATGTTGTGTATGTGGTGGAACTGGCCATGTTGCCTCTAAATGTCCTAGCATTGGTAGGTTGCAATGAAGAGATAAAGTTGAAGCAGATACAAAAAAGAATAACTTCTACATAAGCTAGGATGATGGAAAAAAAGTGAAGAAGAGGTTGATGAAACTATGAAAGACTCTTAGCTTATATGTATGGCCCTCATATATGAAGATTCATCAGAGATTTCTAATGAATTAAGAGGTAAGCATGATGAAAGGTATAGTGAGTTACTTGAACAAATTCTTATCTTACATTATCTATTCAAAAAGTTAAATAAATATATGCACAAAAAGATTTCTTTAATCATCAAAGAAAATATATCTTAATCATCCAATACATGATATTATAAAAAAAGGATCTCAAAGAAAGATCAAGGTAGTATCCCTATCTCTCATGTTATCTAATGTATTATTTGGCTAGTTACATGTCCTTAAAAATTTTTATGCTTGAAGAAACTTTATATTTCAGAAACAAGAGAAAGGCATTGCATCTACATTAAAAATTATTCTATTTTTTATCATAAGATACTATTAATATGAATTGGTCCAGGTATTGCAGAAAAATGGTAAAATGAGGCATGACCAAATGGTCAAGCAAAGCTAGTTATGATTTGTGTCTAATAATTTTTCCCAATTTTTTTTCCTTTTATAAACATTCTTGGTTCATTCTATATTCTTGAATAATTACTATTATGATCAAATAGTTGTAGATTTTAAAAAGAGTTAAAGAAGAGATAGACATATATGTAGGGGGGAGCTTGTAACTCATGATCTATTTTGGAGAATTAATATAAGTGGAGTCTATGGATACTTTCTCCAAGACATAATACTTAGTGACATATATTTAGCTAGAAAAAAAGGGTATATTCATCTAGTACAAACTGAAAGGTAAAAGAGCAACTTGTATTTGATTCAATCCTTAAAAATATTTTAAATAAAAGTTATCATCAATTGTGCAAGCTTCTGGAATTTATTTGAATATATCTCTATGTTAGTGTTGAATTCTTTATATACTAAGAATATAGTGTTTTGAGTACTTAAGTCCTTGGTTGTTGATATGAGCTAAATGGTTCTTACCTAGAAGATCTCAAGCCTACTAAAGTAAGAAAAAGTACTTACATTTATTTTTTGTGACAAAACATCTTAGGGAATTTCAAAAATGAATTGATGAGATATTTTAAGCTTCCTTAATATATATGTGGTTAATATGAACATCTTAATTGGAAGTTACTTTATTTGATCTATTGATCTTATTTTGGAATTTGATCTATTTCTTAAAAGTTGGGTGTGCATGTACTTATTTTCCTTTACATGAATTTATTATGTTCATTCTTTGATTATGAAAATGAGATGAAGAATATATCTAATGAGGTTTTACTTAGATGAAGATTGTATAATATATCTTGATGTTATCCTTAAAAATATTTTGATTTATCTTATTTTCAATATTGTTACTTGTTGTAAGGCCTAAGTCACTTTTTGATGATATCCAAAAAGGGGAAGAATTTTATGTCTCCTTGATGTGATTGTGATATAATGTGGTGACTTGTGATATGATTGTGATATAATGTGATGACTTGTGATATGATTATGATCTATGTGTCATGGGCAACATGGGTATTGAATGATAATTATGACCTTATGGATATATTTAAATATTTTTGATCTCATGGTGGTATTAATGTTTATCTTTTTAGGATAGAGAAAGATATTCAATATTTTTTGCTTAGACCTTGATCATAAGTAACCTTATTCAAAATTCTCAAGTGTCTCTTTATGAGTTTTGGATTTTGTGGTAAGGATTCATGTTTGCATAATCTTTCATCTTCATCATCCTTAGCTCAATCGATTTTTGGAATACACTAACCCATTTTCTTAAGTTTTGAACATCACCAAAAAGGAGGAGATTTTCACCTTTTGATATGTCCAAACCTTAATAAAAATGGAGAATATAGAGTGTTTGTTATGGATGATGATTTTACAGGATATGAAGAAGAACTCCATAATAAGATACGAGAACTCAAGGAAACATGATATATGTCAAGATATTGAAATGAAGACAATATGCGTAAGATGAGAGCATGGATTAAAACAAGGTATATAAGTCAAATGAAGATGCTCCAAGGACTATCAAGAAGAAAAATTAATAAGAGAAAGCCTCAAAATCTAATGTCCAAAAGTTGAGTAAACATCTTGGAAAAATAGCAAACATCTATTCTCTATAGTAGACGTCTCACTACAGACATCCCACTATAGATGTCCCACTTGCTAGATAGATGTCTCACCTGCATTGAGGTCAATCTTAGTTAGATTTCTCAACCTTGAAGTAGATGTCTACACTAGCCATTTGGTAGTTGTTGCATGAATTCTGAGTTTTTAAAAACTTCGAGGCTATAAGATGATGTCAAAGTCTTGGGAATTATACAGGCACTATTCACAAAAAAATATTTTCATCATGTATTCTAAGAAATTATAATCCTTTCCATCATTGTAACATCATTTTCTTGATTGTAATTTGTACTAAGCTTCAAGTACAAGAATCTATAAATTTAGGTACATTCTTTCCTTGTTCTTTTCATTCTTTTTTGTAGCCCTATGAGGTTGATGTACTTCTTGAGAGAAGGCATCCTTATTGAGCTTATCAAGATCTTGTAGGATTGAGTGGTTTTGTGGTGTTAAAACACTTTGGAGTGGAGTTTAATTTTGTGAAGGTTGTGGAATCCTTGAAATGACATTTTGAGCTTGTTGGGACCTTGCAGGGTTGAGTGGTTTTGTAGTAAAAAAACACTCTAAAGTAGAGCTCAAATCCTATATAGGGTATGGTACCCATAAAACCATATTTTTTGAAGAAACAAAGTCCAATTCTACCCTCTGAGTGTGGATGTACCCAAGTTGGGAAACCGAATAAAATTTGGTATGTTCTTATGGCTAGTACAATTTTAATTGAGTAACTTATTCATCCCCCTTCTAACTTCTCAATCCACATCTATCATCGACCTTTTTGATTACATTGGTGGGGATAGGCCCCCACATGACATATAGAGTTGTGGCCAATGGACCTTGCAGAATTATGATGATGCATGGCATCAACCTTTGTTGTTATGTCAATGGAGATGAGCTTCCACATGGTGATAGAGTCATGACCAATGAGTTATATGCCTACCATTGATCTCTATGATTGTGTTAGTTGAGTGAGCTCCCAAGAAGGTACATTGAGTGTACATCAATAAAGTTGATAAGTTGTATGAGGTTTCCACTACTAAATGAAAATAGTTATCAATATTTTACTAATAAAGATTGTATATATGCTAAGTGGTTATTGTACAATATGCATATGAATTTTCTCTTTTATTTTAATTGTCTGATAGTCTTATTATTGATTCTCATTTGGCTATACATATGGTTTTGCATTAGATTTATTATCTTCTCTTAAAAATCACCAGAGAATGATTCAAATTATGTAATATGTGTGTGTATGTAAAGATTGTATTGTATACTAATTTCTAAATTAAGAATAATTTTGTATATACATATTTTAAAATTTAATATTAGTGTTATATGATCCTAGTTGTTTCTACTTGTAACAAGGATTCATGGTTGAAAATCTAATTAAATAAGTTATTCTTAAGAAGCTATCATAATTATCATGTTCATAGTAAACTAGTGTAAGGATATTGATGATTTTTTAAATGCTTTACTATTATTATTTTTAGTTACATTCTTGTTATATAAATTCTATGATTACATTACTCTTAGTCATAGCTCTCACTTACATTATAGTAAAAGAATTTATTAATGCATTTAGCTTTTAGCTTTAGATTTAAATTTTCATATTTTTCATTATATGTTAAAATATCTTGTTCACTTTCACAAATACATAATTAAGGAAATGGTTTGGGTAAATTGGGAGTTCAGTTGAGTGAGGTCATTGCATGTTATGATGCCACATGATCTTATAGATATGTGATAGATGGATGATGCTATTTGTTGCAATCAAAAAATTCGATCACTAGAAAATTGAAAGTTCCAGTGTAGCAACCTCAACCTAGAATTCCTAGGGCCTTCAAAAAATGGGATTCAGAGTGCCTTGGATAGTTTGGTAGATCAGCTAGGGACTTACAAAATGAAAAATAAAGAATGTAAAAAGAAGAATGCAAATCTAAAATCAAAAGAAAATATGAATTTCATAGAAAAAAATTTAAAACTTTATTAAGAAAAATTGAATAATTTTAAGGGATGTGTATAAAAATTTCCCATGGGATAGTAAAAGGGTTTACTTTCATAGGGATTCAAGGTTTGTTAAAGTTGATGTAATAAACTTCATAATCTGGATGTCCTATCACTCCCAATGCTATCGAACCTTCTCTACTACTACTCTAGATATGCAACGTTGGCTACTACTGCGATAGTTGAGAAGGGTAGAGGATTTGGCTATCAAAGTGCTATACACTAGGATTTGAGGATCCTAGGAGTGCACCATGGAGACCAAAAAACTCACAAATCTTAGGGGGAGGGGGGGTAATGGATGTTATAGGGTCAGAAGGAATTCCATCCTAGGGGGTGGGGGGCATTTGAGAAGCTACATTTTTTCAAGTATGAAAGAGCTCTCATATGCTACAAATGCCAAAGCATGTGAATGAAAAAAGTGTGGAACCTCAAAATGGTGCTTGGGATTTGTTTTTAGAGGTTTTGGGCCATGATTGGGGTTGTAAATTGTTTGCAAATAGTTGATAGATTGGTTGCAAATTATTAAAATTTTTTTTCATGTACAGGTGCAATGGATGTCTAATTTGGAGGGTTACTATTTATGGAAAGTGCCAAGACCCCATGGCCATTCCATTTACTATAAATAGTAATGGGAGAACATCATCTATGTTGGAGGAAAATCTTCTACACTAGGTCTCTTGTCATCCTTCTTGGAGTGCATGGTCATAATTGGAGTCAATGGAGTATCTAAATTTGATACATGTTGCTTCTATGTTGAGGGCATGTAGTTTCCACATTGAGCATGAAGTTTCCACACTGAGCATGAAGTTTCTATACTAAGGGGTTAGGATTACACCTTCCATGTTGGGCATAAATGATGCTAGAATTCTCCATACTAAGCATAGATGCCACCATACCCTTCCATGCTAAGCTCTACCCTTCCATGCTAGGAGTAGGTGACCCAAACTCCTCCATGCTAGGGGTAGGTGAGATCTACCCTCTATAGGTGTTTCTAGTATGGAAAAGTGTATACCCCCCACAAAACCCATTAAATTGCCATTTTTGATGTCCTAAAATGCATTTTGACCCTCCTAAGTTCAAATATAGATAGTACATGACTTTTTTCACTTGGGGGATGAGGCTTTGACTAGTTATGAGGCATTTTTCAATCCTAAAAGCATGTGATATGTGATATTCCCCTCATGGATTATAATCTCTATGTTTACAATGAAGTTTTGTAGGATGGGGCCACAAAGGTTACAACATGAAATTTTAGTGGTGTTTGAATGGCCCCTGTTTATTGGTGTCTAGAGGATTGACCTAAGAAGTACCAACAAAGAATACAAAACATCACTATAGGTTGTCCAGTAACATTTCCTCTCCATGCTTGATTTAGTCATGTCGAACCATGTCAAAGAGTGCTCATGATGATGGAGTAAGGCTATATTGATGAAATGGTAGTGAGGTTATAGGGAAATGATTGCAAAGGCTAACAATGCTTTCCAAGTTTTGACATCATGGCTATAGTGTGGCATTGACATATTGATTAATCAATTTACTTGACACTTCATGTTTTGAAGTATGGATTAACTGGAAAATGCATTTGAGGAACCATCACTTCACTTTGTGGTTTCTTTGATCATTAGGCTCCTCTCTTTGGATGTTTGGATCCATTAATTTATCCTTTTGATCTTCCTTGGCCATTCAACTTCTTTGTAGTTTTTTCTTGGGATGAAACCTTCATTTGGTTTCTTTGCCAAGGCTGGTTTGATTTTTTTTCCTGCTAAATGAGGTGTGTTACATCTGGTAGACTATATGGTGGAGCATAATGAAGGAGATGTGACATGGAAAAAATGCATGAATGCCAAAGATAGATCAACATTGTTATTTATGGTAAGGAAGGATATAATAAGGCTATGGGGTTGGGTTCAAAGAGATGGTAATAAAGGGAGGGAAATGGTACAAGCACACTTGACATAGTAGGACAAACTCACCAAATGTTGTACATCAAGGTCATGTTGTGACTTGTTGCTATAACAAATTGCATCCTTGTGATGGCTCTAGGCTTCATCTTGCAAACACAAGTTCAAGAGGACAAGAAAACTAAGTAAATAAAGCATGTTATAACATTACAATGCATATAGATCACATAGAATGATAAAAAAAATCTACTCAAGTTAAAAATGTTGCTAGTTTAAGGTCATGATGGGCCATGTTACTAGTTTAAATCCATGGCAAACCGTTGTGCTAGTTTAAGGTTATACTAGAATGTGGTGCTAGTTTAAGGCCTTGGTAGGCCATGGTGCTAGTTTAAGGCCTCGAAAAGTTGTAGTAAAGTAGGCTCACTTTTTTATGATTATTGATTTCATGGCTATTGTAAGCTACATGTAGGTCACATGTAATAAGGCTTTAGATAATAATGGTAAACTAGATTAATCAACTCATTCCCATCCATGTTGGCTATCTTGAATGCTTTGTTGCCATATGCTTTGGTGATAAGGAAGGGCCCTTCCCAATTACCTGAGAAATTATCTACATTTTTAAAGATTTCTTTGAGGTCTAGGTTGCCTTCCTTGATCTTATGCTTGATCAAGTTATGGTGGTGCTATCATTTTTGCCTCTCTTGATACTACTTGATGTGAGAAAGTGCTCAAATGCATTGCTCCTCCATCAAGTTAAGGTCTACTATCTACAACTCATTGCTCTGCTCATCATTGATGAAGTAAAACATTGCTACTTGAAGAGTGTACATGCAATTTAAGAGGTGAAAAAACTTTAGAATCATAAGTCGAGCTATAAGGTGTTACACCAGTTGTTGTATGGTAGGTTTTTTGATAGGCCCAAAGTGCATGGATAAGCTTCTCATGCCATTTACACTTACTGTTTTTAAGCATCTTCTTGAGTAAGTTGATGATGGCCTTGTTACTTGAAACACCACCAATTTCTAGCTTTAGCATTGCAATAGCAAATTTTTCTAAGTGTTAAAAATTGACAAATTCTTCTAAGTGTTTGTGCTATGCTCCCAAGCATAGTGAGTGTAGCAAGTTTTTCTAAGTAACCTTGCCATGCTCTAGAGCATAGAAAGCATAGTGAGTGCTAGACATCAAATTCAAAATTTTTCTAAGTGTTGGGTTATGCTCTAGAGCATAGCCAACGTAGCCTCTAATAGCCTCCAAAAGCCTATAGAGCGTAGCATCAACCTTCACCTCAGCTCTAGCGCTCCTCCGGCAAGTAAGATTAACAATTTATATTTCTCTTACACTCCCTATTTTTCCTAAATTGTACCTATGCTCTAGAGCATAGCTAGTGTAGCAAATAGAGTTAGAAAATTTTCTAGTCACCTCTGGACTTAGAAACGTTTCTAAATTTTTCTCATAGTTCCACCTATTGCACTGCCATGTGGCACCCAATCCATGTTTTGCACTAATCCTAGTGCTATAAATACCCTTAGATCCCCAACATTTTAATGATTGACATTTCCTAACTATTAGCATTCCCCAATTTTTGGCATTCCCCAACTATTGACATTCCCAAGTGGTTGGAATTCCTTGGATGTGAGCATTTTAAAGCACTTGGCTTTTGGCATTTTGGCATCTTGGCACTTAGCTTTATTGACAAATAAGACCCAAAGCATACCACACTGGTAGAGAGGTAGAGTTGCATATCATGGCCCATTGCAGCCTTGTAGAGCATTACAAAGTACACTGTAGTGACCAACTCGATAGGCATAGTTCATCACTATGAGTGTCAAACTTCATGGCTCGACACCACTGCGACTGTGACTGTGCTTCCACTACACCTGTTCTACACTGTGTACCTTTTGAAACCTTTTTGGAGTTAACTACGCTTCCATTTGGGGCAGTGTTTTATTTCTCTCTTCTGTTTCTAGCATTTTCTTGCAATTTTTTAACATCTTTTTGCACCTTTTCACACATCGTCACGCTGTACTATGTATTATTTGCATTTACATTTTGGGTAACCATGCCACCTCTCAGTTGTACCCACTACCCTAGTTACAACCAAAAGAGTCCCTATTTGATTGAAAAGATCATTTAGGATGATCTGCATCCATTCCCAACAAGGCCCTCATGTGGAGGTGAGGTTAAGGTTGTGCATCCGTTGATTCCTCAATGATTCTAGCCATTGATGTTTTTAGTTGTTAGAGTCTTTTGGTGCTAGAAGAAGGGCCTTGCCATTTCCTTCTCCATTCTCTAATTGTTGTCCTACATGCTTTCTCCACCATCGGTTGGTGTAGATTGGTCCTAGTTGTTAGTTCCCCTAGAACCCCATAGGATAAAAGCCCAAACATATCCATTGCATTCAAAATTTTGGATGCTCTGGAGAGTGTAAGAAGTTCTCAGAGTGTAGGAAGCTCCAACATAACAAGCATAACACCAGAGTTAGCCATTTTTAGTAGCTTCCATAGTTAACATTTTTTTTTGCATTTTCATACTTAGCCTTTTTTCTACATTTTCATACTTAGCCAAATTTCTACAGTTTCATACTTAGCCAATTTTCTATAGTTTTACACTTAGTCAATTTTTTTCAGTTTTCACACTTAGCCATTTTTTGCATTTTTACACTTAGCCATTTTTCTACATTTTTATACTTAGCAATGTTTCTGCTACCAGTTGACTTAGTCATTTTTCTACAGTTTTTAGAGTTAGCCCATTTTTGCAAAAAACAACTCTCACAACCTGATTTGTGAACATGAATTCAGATCAACCTTCCACATTGGCATCTAACACATTTGACACTACGATACACCCAAAGTGTGTTGTGCTAAGTCACGAACAGGGCAATTTTTTTTGCACCAAAATCCAAGTAGGATAACTAGTGGATCACCTTAACTTAGAGGTAAAACAAGATTATGAATGAGTCCACTATGACATACAGGAGTACAACCTATCCTTATTCGACATAATCCCACTCACAAAGTCCTATCACCAACTGTTGTCCCAAATCATCTATGCAAACAAGAATGATGTAGGAAGAACCTGTGAGGAAGCCTCATAGGAGGAAGAAGATGAGTTCAAGGCCCACTTTGAACATGAGAACCCCCTCTATAGTATCTTTCAACAATTGCTCCCTAGTATAGTCCCTCCTCAGTTCAATCCACCTATCCTCTCTGAGATGGTAACCATGCTAACTCAGCCTTCCTTTCAAGCAACTGCTGCATTTGCCCAACCCTATGCTCATGTAGGGGCCACCTCCCAGCCCCATATGACTCAAGCATCCTACATCTTGCTTATCTCATTAGTGTCCATGGTATTCATCCAACCCACTAATGTGTGGTCCACCTCAATCACCACACCCATCCCTCGGTCAACGCATCAACTAAACCTATCTACTAAATCATTAAATTGGAAATGACTATCTGCTACAACGTTAAACTAGCAAAATTTGCAATTAATAATCCAATCCTATGCTATGCAACCAACATAAGCTCAGCCAATGCAACTGGATAGCACATCCCCAAGCTTGGATCAGGCATTCTAGCTAATCCAAAGTTTGATAATGGAGATCAACCAACTCAAAGCTGCCTCCTCTGAAACCATCAAGGTGGTGGACTTCTATCGGGATGACCCCATAAGTCCTACAGTCCCACCCTTGACTCTTCCAACTAGGGTCCAATTGCCTCAACTTACCAAATACAATGGTAAAGGGGATCCCAACACACACTTGGTCACATTTTGATCTAAGTGCTTGCTCCTTCAAGCCTAGCCACATGCCATCATGTGCATGTTCCCCATGTCACTCACTAGCAAGGCCTTAGACTAGTATTATGCGCTACCTAAGGCCTAAATATCTTCTTTAGAGTATCTCATAAGCTAGTTTGTGACATGCTTCAGGTACAACCGAAAGCCTAAAGTAAGCCTTGACCAACTCATGTAGGTCAAGCAAGGGCCCCTAGAGTTTGTGCCAAAATTCCTTTAATGTTCGAACATCGCATTGAGAAAAATGCATGAACCCCTAGTAGAGACACACCTATTGGACATCTTCAAGGATGTAGTGAATGACTTCATCATGTCCAAAATATATTACCTAGCCCTGAAATCCCTCAATTGATCCTTTTCCAAAATGAAGGGCATAGAGGAGGTAGTGCAAGCCAGTAATGACTTGGCCTATGTGGCCTACAGAAGCCAACATGTGCATATGAAAAATGCAACTATAGTAATAGTGGATGCAAGCACAAAAGCAACCAACTGTGGCTTGATGGCTAAGTAGCCCAAGGCCCTAGCCCACAAAGCCACCAACTTTGATGCCAATTCAACTACATGGACCATCCCAAGATCCAACTTTACATGAAAGGATCACTCAAAGCATACACCACTACTGATGAAACCCTCTAAACTACTAAAGCAACTACTAAAAGTTGGGTGAATCCAATCCAAACATGTATAAGAGATTGCCTACCAAAAACATGATAGGTACTGTGAACTACTGAGGAACCGCACATCAATAGTACCGGACAAGCCCTCGGTCCCACAACATTTCCAACTAGATCAATATTGTCATACCACCAGCTGTCTAGTCATAGTACAAAAAATTGTCATTCTTTGTAGGAAAATTTGCAAAGAATGATAGAATGTGACCAACTGGTGCTTGATGTAGCAAGGCAATCCAACACAAATGATGCTCCCTATTTCATAAACTCCATCAACATAGGTGTCAAGTGTAAACCTATGTAACGACCTTTTGTGATCCACATGCCTTCTAACAAGGCAAGGATCCCCTTGGCCTCCACAAGTAAGAGGCCCCCATTTGTTATCAAAGTGCCACCTTGGGTACCCATAACACCCTTTGTGGTTAAGGTCCCATAGCAACTATTTGCTAAGATGTTAAATTTGCATGATGTAGCAACAACAACTGCTAAGCAACCTTTTATCATTAAGGTGCCACACCAAGTTGGCCCTGCAACAACTCCTAAACCACCATTTGTCATAAGGATGCCACAACATGATGGCCCCTCACCTATCCAAATCCCAACTATGGGCAACATCTTGACCTCTCCTCCTTTGAGAGCTAACCCCACTAGCAACCTGGGTAGGCCTACCAAATGGCAATGCAAGAGGATGAACAAGCACCGTGCAACCCCTATGGCCAAAGAAAAGGCCATAATTAGCAAGCAACAATTGAACATTGGGGCCCTTGCCCCAAAGCAAGCCAAGCAACCCAAGCCCAAATCCCCTCAAGAGATCTATCTTTCAAGCTACATGGAGGAAGTCAAGGCCAACACAATAGCTAATAACAAGGACTTTGTAGCTAACTAACCCAAGTGAAACAAACACTTAAGTAAAAGAACACAATGTTGAGCTTGTACAACTTGGTCATGACCTCATCTACTCATCACTATGCATTGGCCTAAATGTTAGCCTCCATTCATGTTACAGAGGACATTCCTACAAATGAGACATCCATCCCTACAATGATGTTACCTCCTACACCACAAGAATCAGGTTCAACATCCCTAGCCTTTCACAATGATGCAGTCAAGGTTAACCTTGAATGTGGGGAGGTCACTATAGCTCCACTATCTATTAGCATACGTGTTGGGTAGTGCACAATCCATAGAGTTCATGTCAATGATGGTGCAGCAACAAACATAGTCTTGTACTTATTCATTGACAAGCTAGGCTTGGTAGACAAAATTAGGCCAACGAAAATCGTGTGTCTAAAATCCTTCAACAGATCATGCATTACCATTAAGGGTACAATCAACTTAGCCTTCATGGTAGGAGAGTAGTTCCCTAGTAGTATAGATTTCTTTGTCATAGAGGAGATGCCAGGCGTCAACCTGATATTGGGTAGGCCTTGGGTAGCCCAACTATGGATCATATCCTCTCCCATCAACCAAGAAGTTCACCTTCTATATGAAGGTGGTCAAGTTATCATCCATGGTGATAATGCCTCCCCTCTAGCTATCCATAGCATAGACATGAAGTAAGTGTCAGAGGTGGAGTTTCTTGGTGATGCATCTGCAGTAACCAATGCAACATATAAAGTTAACACACCCAAACGAGTGGTTGAAGCCAACAGCCTCCTAGAGGATCCTAAGCCTTGTGCGCCCACTAATCCATGCCTAGTTAGGAAGCAACTATGTGACCAAGACTTTTCCTTAGCCAAAAACATGCTAAGAACCTACTTATCCCTTTCTTTCATGGGCCATGCATTTTTGGTTTTTTCTTGCGATGCATTTGTTTTTGCATTTACATTTCACTTTCTTGTCTTGTTTACACACTACTTTACTTTTTTTACACATTTCTACTTTGTTTATGGATTCATTGACTTAGCTTATGAATTGCATTTGAAAAACATCAAAAACACATAAAAATAAAAAAAATCATAAAACTACAAAAGCACATGGTCTAAAAGGCCTTAAACTAGTCCACAACTTGGAATGACCTAAAACTATCACCTTTTTCATTACTTTCCTTTCATTTGTGAATTTTAACTTTGTTTACGATAGGTCTCACTTGATGTTTTTCTAGTTGATTTTTGTAGGATCTTATAGGCACACAACATGACTATGCATGTAGCATTGCACCTCACACAAAGCAAGGTAAGCACTCGTCTACCATGATGCAAAAAACTGGCATAGATAGTTTGCTATAACTATAAACTGGCACAATAGTTCGCTATGACCATAAACTAGCATAGATAGTCCGCTATGACTATAAACTAGTATAGATCATCCTTGGGTCATGACATTAAACTGGCACAACATCCACCATCTACTACAACATTAAACTAGCACCCAACAGTCTACTAGGACTATAAACTAGCACATCACAGTTTGCCAAGACCTTAAATTGGGTTCACGGTCTATGAGGACTTTAAATTGGCATGTTGTTGATCTGTTGGAGCACCTACCATTAGTGTAACCTTTGAAGAACTCGTAGCATCATCACCTTGGCACTTTCACTAGCTTCCTGATCACTTGCAATTAGTACAAAATTTGATGCATTTGTAGCGTCTTCACATCCAACATTTGCAACATCTTCACATCCATCATTTGCACTTGCATTTCATGTTATGTGGTTTTATTATTTTCTTGGAGTTGTGTTTGTAGGATGAAGCCCTGTAGTGACCAAAAATGTTGGTGGCTGGAAAACACCGACGGGTCATCGACCGTACTAGTCTTAACCCCGGATCCATGGGAGGGTCGTGCTAGATAAAAGTGGAGTTGGGGTGCCTTGAACAATCTGGTCGATTAGACAAAGACTTAGTCAGTGTTAATATAACCTTTTGTAAATGGATAATTTGAAAACAAGACCTCTAGCATAAAATGAAAACTTTAAATGCAAGAGGGATAGAAAACAATCTAAAAATGCAACGATAAGCAAGAAAGAAAAGTAGAATGTAGTTAGAAGAATGGACTGCTTCAAGATTATGACTTCACTTTGTTAAGGTGGATACAATTAGTTGCATGACATTGGGAGGTGCAGAGATCCCAAAGGTAACCAAGACGTGTAGAGCAAGATGGCTTGGTGCTTGAACATAGATTCAGGGGTTAACAATGCAAAATGCTACCAAGGTGGTAGAAAAGAGCAGAAAAAATGCTAGTTGAGAGTGCTAACTATTTACAATGTCAAATAGAAAGCTTACAATGCTCAAGGTTACAATGCTAACTTTTTTTCTTATTAGCCAACAAAGTTGCCAACCGACCAAATTGCCAGAAAATCCAATCGAAAAGCTCTCCTAAAAAGCCCCTCTGAGCATTGCTCATTGGGGTATTTATAGGGCCGAGGGCACATGAAAGGGATGGATTGGACGCCACGTGCCTTGGGCCTATAGCATGCATGACCATTGTAATTACGAGCCTGCCATGCCATAATTGCAAGCTTGCCACGCTGTAATTGCACTATCAGAGTTTGGAGATGTGTGCCAATGGTGTAATTAGGTGAAGTGCATTGATGTGGCATAACTGCTTGCTACACTGTGCTATGCTTTGTAGCATAGCATGTTGGCGTAGCGTAGCATCTTGTTACATGTCGTTGCATGTGCTGGAAGCCTTTGAAGCACGCTAACTATTTATTTCATATTTGCTATGCTATGCTATGCTACGTAGCATAGCATAGCGTAGCAGCTAGCCTTAGTTGCAAAAAACATCGCCAATCTGCAAAATTTGTCTTTTGCATTGTGAAACTTGTGAACTTGCTGATCTTGCCCTTTGAGATGCCTTCTATCACTTTCGCAGAATTGCTACACCTTGCTACGCCATGTATCTCAACATAGCATAGCAGCCAACATGGCCTATTTTTTCCAAGTTCACTGCTTTCTGATGGAAGGAAGCATTGCTGAAGGACTTGAAGTCAGGCGAGAGGTTTGACTGCCTAGCTTTCGCTATGCTGCATTATGCTACGTAGCATAGCATAGCATAGCACTTCACTTTTGCAAACATCTTCTGAAGTTTGCTATGCTACATAGCGTAGCAAAACTCCTTGACTTTGAAAACTTTCTAAAGCACTTCATTCTATAATCGTGTTTTGAATCCTGCTATGGTACATAGCGCAATGTAGTGTAGAAAAATCATTGACTTAGAAAACTTGTAGAACTTTTTTGCACATTCTGAGCACCACTAACAATTCCATGCACCTCTCCTAAGTGGACGGTCGGCTAGGTGAACTACTCAGGTGGGCAGGTTGGAGAATTTGTTTAGCCTATTGACACCTTGGGTAGAAAACTTGTTGAACTAGATAGTCTGAACATCAGAGCATCCATCTCCTGAAGAACTGTCATGATGTTGTGCAAACTATAAAGACCTAGTGAAGCAAGAATGTCTTCAAATTTTGGGATGTTTCAAGCCCTAGAGGTAGTCGTGCAAAGATGCATCTCATTGTAGCAGCAAGTTACGACATTCCTCTGATGTGCATGATTGGACTAGTTAAGCCACTCAAGAGTGCACATCCCCCTCATCCCATTATAGTCTATGCACATCTGCTCCTTCATCACAATAGCTTCTCATCCCCCACATACTCACAATTTCACATCCATCTGATGCATACACACCGTGATGTATATGGTATTTTCTTCACGTCAATCACAGAACCCATGGTGGATGTAACACAACTCATCCCATGGGGCGCCTCTCTGGGCTAGTCAAAGCCCAAGTAGATGTAACACAACTCATCCTAGGGAGGAAACACCTATCCTATAGATTCGATGCAACTACATCAAAGAAAATTCCATCTACTCCATGGTCCACACCTTGCAGCTAGCATTCGGTAGTAAGCCAAACCTAATGAAGGTTTTCCTTGCAACAAAGTAAACAAAAGAAGAANAAAAAAAAAAAAAAAAAAAAAAAAAAAAAAAAAAAAAAAAAATGAAAGAAAAAGAAAAAGAAAGAAGAATGAGAAAAAACACATACCTAATTAAATTGATAATGTTGTAGTTTCATAACTAACCTAGCCTTGGATCAACTTTGACTCTCTCATGAGCACTCCAATGAGAGGTCAACATTTCAAGGGCAAGCCACTTCATGTTATGATTACCGTTAGCCATGCTAACTTCACATTTTACAACATGATCCACTATTTGCATTTCATTTCCACTATTTTCATTTCATCTCCTTAGCATTGCCTATACCCCTTTTCCCTCTACATACCCTTATTTCCTTAGCATTTTTGAAAATGGTGAAGCATCATCTGATCTTGTACTGATGACCAATGTTGGTGTCATGTCTACTGTGGTGTTTTACAATTCTTTGTTGATGTCTCTCGGGCCACTCCTCTAGACATCAACAAAGAGGGTCCATTGAAACACCATCAATTTTGAGCTTTAACATTGCAACTGCAAATTTATCTAAGTGTCAAAACTTAGCAAATTATTCTAAGTGTTGGTGCTACACTCCCAAGCATAGCCAACGTAGCAAGTTTTTCTAAGTATCTTTGCCATGCTCTAGAGCATAGCAAGGATAGCCAATGTTGGACATCAAATTCAAAATTTGTCTAAGTGTTGGGTTACACTCTAGAGAATAGCGAGCATAGCCTCTGATAGCCTCCAAAAGCCTCTAGAGCTTGGCATCAACCATCACCTTGGCTCCAGCACTCCCCTAGCAAGCAAGATCAGTAATTTCCATTTCTCTTGCACTCCTCATTTGTCCTAAATTATACCTATGCTCTAGAGTGTAGTGAGCATAGAAAATAGAGTTAGAATTTTTTTTGGTCACCTCTAGACTTAGAAAAGTTTCTAAATTTTTCTCATAATTCCACCTCCTGTACTACCATGTGGCACCCGATCTAATCCTAGTGCTCTAAATACCCTTGATCCCCAACATTTTAACAATTGGCATTTCCCAACTATTGGTATTCCTTGACTATTAGCATTCCCTAACTGTTGGCATTCCTTGACTATTGGCATCCCCAAGTGGTTAGCATTCCTTGGACGTGAACATTTTTAAGAACTTGGCATTTGGCATTTTGACACTTAGCTCTATGGGTGAATGAGACCTAGAGCACACCACATCGGTAGAGAGGCAGAGTTGCACATCATAACCCACTGCAACCTCATTGCAGCCTTGCAAAATAGTGCACGATACACTATAGTGACTAACCTGTCAAGCACGGTTCATCATAGTGAGCATCGGACTTCATGGCCCAACATCATTGAGACTATGATTATGCTTCTACTACACCTATTGTACACTATGTACCTTTTGAGACCTTTTTGGTGTTAACTACACTCCTATTTGGGGAGATGTTCCATTTCTCTTTCCTATTTCTAGCATTTTCTTACATTTTTTACATCTGTTTGCAGTTTTTCACACATCATCACATTGTGCTATGTATTATTTGCATTTACATTTCAGCTAGTCTTTCCACCCCTCGGTTGTACCCACTATCATGATTGCAACTGGCTAAGTCCCTATTCGATTGACAAGACCATTTAGAGCACTTTGTCTCCATTTCTAGCAAGGTCCTGTCATGGAAGCAGGGTTAAGGCTATGCATCCATTAACCCCTCGGTGATTCCAGCCACCAACGTTTTCAGTTGTTACATTGCTTAATTCTGCCTATCCATTGGCTTGAGGATAATAAGGTGATGAGAAAGAATTCTTAATGTCTAGGTTGTGATAGAAATCCTTTATTTCTTGGCTACTAAATTGTAATCCATTGTTTATGAATATGGTCATGGATATGCCAAAATGAGCTACTATGTTATCCAAGATGAATTTATAGACTTGATCAGATGTTGTCCTTCTTAGGGGAATAACTTCAACCAGCTTAATAACATATTTAGTTGTTGTGATAAAAAACTTATGTCTTGAGGAAGACTTAGGCATTATAGGTTCAATGATATCTAACCCCCATCATTGAAATGACTAAGTTATCTGAGTAGTGTGTAACTTAGTTGGTGGTACATGTATCATGTTACTATGCCGTTGGCACATGTCATAGGTCTTAACCTTCTACAGGAAGTCACTTTTCATATAGGGCCTATAATAGCCTAACCATATAATCTTAGCCACCATAGCTCTAGGTCTTGTATGTCCTCCATAAACACCCTCATGAACCCACTCTAGGATTATTTTGGCTTCGATGTTACCCAGGAGCTCTAAAAATATGTCATCATAGGACTTTTAACATAATTTGCTATCACCTACAATGACATACTATTTCTATTGTTTATGTACAATGTCCTTTTAAGCAGTAGTTAGGCTTTGTCAAGATTTATCATGCATAAGGTAAAATTTGATATCATCATACCACTCCCTAGTCAGTGTAGTATGAATGATGATCACAAAGGTCTCCTCAGTGCTCTATGTGATGGGGATAACACAATTCATAATCAAGGTGGAAAACTTACTAAACATATCTAGTGTAACATTGAGGGCTAATGTTGCAATTGCATTAACTATGACATTCTCATTTTGGGGTATGTGCTAGATATTAGCATCTATAAATTGTTGTAACAACTACTTCCCTAGGTCATAGTAAGGTTATAAATGTTTGGCTTTACATGCATATACCTTGGTTACTTGGTTGACCATAAGTTATGAATCACCTTTGATCATTAAGCATTTGATTCTTAGGTCATGAGCTAGCATTATCCCTCTAATCAAATCCTCATACTCTACTATGTTGTTGGTACATGGAAACTCAAAATAGTAGGCGAAGGATTAGATTTTACTAGATGGAAATGTTACAATGGTAGTGGCACTAGCCCCATGGCTAGTTGAAGCTTTGCCAAAGTGCATGACTACCTCATAACCCTTGGGAACTTGGTTAATGGTGTTGACATGTTCATCATGGAACTTAGGATTTATGGTTCCTTGGTCATCAATAGGCAAAATAGTGAATTGTATGGCCATAGCTTAGCCTTTTGTTGAGGAATAGAAAATGTAATGAAGGTCAAACTTCACTATTATGGCTTTCCATAGGGCTATACAGCTACTCTTGTAGATGTTGGTCATTATGGCTTTGAGCACATTATCTTTGCAAATGATGTTGACTTGGATTCTAAAGAGGTAGTGCCTCCACTTATTCAATAAAAAGACTAGTGCTAGATAACACTTCTCCACTTTAGTGTATTGGGTATCATGGGAAACTAATGCATGACTAAGGTAGTATACTAGAATTTTTCTTCCATCATCTCTCTTCAGATAGAGTAGAGAGGAGATGGATGCATCAAAGATAGTAAGGTATATAGAAAATGGTTTATCCTCCTACGGAGGATAGACCATCGATAGTTGTGCCAATCCTTGCTTAAGGTTTTCAAAGGCCTCTTGGCATTGAGTTGTCCTCTCATAGTGGACCCATTTCTTGAGAAAGTATTACATGGATTGTAACTTATCCGTAAGCCTAGTGATAAATGTATGGATAAATTGTAATCTATCTTGTAATCCTTGAAGCTTCTTAAGGTTAGTAGGCACCACCAAGTTTTCTAAGGCTCTAACCTTATCAAGATCAACATGTATCCTTTCTTTAGATACTACAAAGCTAAGCATCTTACCTATCTTAATACCAAAGACACACTTCTTGGGATTGAGCTAAGTTCATACTTAAGGCATCATTTAATCACAAAATGTAAGTCACTAGCATAGTTGTTAGCCACTTTGGACATAATAACTATATCGTCTATGTAATGGTTGAGAAAACCTAGCATGTAATCACTAAAGATGTACATCATGGTCCTCTGGTAGGTTGCTTCTATATTTTTCAGGTCTAAGGGCATCATGGTATAACGAAAGGTACCCCAAGGGATCATGAAAGTCGTGTGAAGTTGGTGTTCTAGATTGATCCTAATCTAGTTGTATCTTGAAAATTCATCCATGAAGGATAATAAGGAATGCATGGCCATAGTATCGATAAGTTGATTAATACTAGGCAAAGAAAAGTCATCCTTGATGATTACCTTATTCAAGTCTTGAAAAATGATGAAAAAATGGATACTCCTATTCTTCTTAGGGACTACCACTATATTGGACACCCATTCTATGTAGTCAACAACCCTAATGAAACCATCTTGGTGGAGTTTTGTGATTTCATCACATACTACCAAGGCCAAATTAGGTTTAATCTTGTGCACTTTTTACTTAATTTATCTAATGCTAGGATCAAGTATGATGTTGTGTCACACTAAACATGAGTCTAGACCTAGCATATCTTCATATGACTAGGAAAATGCCTTAATATTGTCTTGTAGGACCTTGGTGATGTATTAAGCCTATTAAGGTTTCAGTGAGAAACTTAGTTTAGTGACCGAAAACATCAGTGATTGGAAAACACCAAGGGGTCAACAGCTATTGACACTTTCAACCCTGAATCCACAGGAGGGCCATGCTGGGTAAAGCGGAAACGGGGTGCCCTGAATGGTTTGGTTGATCAGAAAGGGACTTAGTCGGTGTTAATATAACCTTTTGCAACGTGTGATTTGAAAATGAGACTAATAGCGTGAAGTAATGCTTAAATGTAAAAGAGACAGAAAATAGTGTAAAATGCAATAGCAAATCGTAGATAAAGTGAAATGCAGTTAGAGAAGTGCACTACTTCGAAGCTACGACTTCACTCTATCAAAATGGATACAGTCGGTTACACAACGTTGAGAAGTGCAGAGATCTTGAGAGTAACCAAGATGTGTAGAGTAAGACGGCTATGTTTTTGAACACAGGCTTAGGTGTTGACAATGTAAAGTGCTACCAAGGTGGTAGAAAAGGGAAAAACAAAATGCCAACAGAGTGTGCTAACTATTTACAATGTTAAACAGAAAGCTTACAATGCTCATGGTTATAGTGCTACCTCTTTTTTTCTGCTTGTCAACCAAAACAATTGTTAGCTGATCCAATTGCCAAGAAAAAACAAACTGGACCCAGACCAAATTGCCAAAAAAGAAGCCACCCCTTTTTTGCAAAAAGAGCCGACCCTTCTAGCATTGCTCATTAGGGTATTTATAGGATCAAGGATGCACGAAAGATGTGGTTTGGATGCCACGTGCCCTGGGCTTATGCTGACCTGTCTACGCTGCATGTGCCTTCATGAATGTTGGGCAAGCTTGCCATGCCGTAATTACAAACCTGCCAAGTTGTAATTGTGCTGTCAGAGCAACGGTGCAGTTAGGTGAAGTGCATTGATGTAGCATAACTGCTCGCTGTGCTTTGCCATTCTTTGTAGCATAGCATGTTTGGTGTAGCATAGCATCTTGTTACCTTGTACTATGCTACACAACGTAGTGTAGCCACTGATTCGAAGCAAAAATTTGCATTGTGTCCTGCTGCATGTTTTTAAAACCTTTACAGTGTTGTGACTATTTATTGCATGTTTGCTATGCTATGCTACGCTATGTAGCATATCATAGCATAGTAGTCATCCTTAGTCGTAAAAAAAGTTGATAGCCGACAGTCTGCTTAGAAATGGTACGCAAAGTTGATAGCAGCGCTCAGTATGCACAAAATAGTTCAGCAATTTTTCTAAGTCACGAAGTCTACTACGCTATGCTATGCCCCACTATGTAGCGTAGGAAGCTTCAAAAAATGATTGCAGGACAAAGTGCCACGCTATGCTACGTTACGTAGCATAGTGTAGCAAGAAAAAAGCTATACAACTAGTTCCCTCGCTCAACTTTAAGTCCTTCAACAATGTCCTTTTCCATCAGGAAGTGGTGGACCATGTCTGCTGCTACGCTATGCTGAGCTACATGGTGCAGCAAGGCATAGCAATCCTTCGGAAGAGACAGAAGGTAGCTCAAAGGGTAGAATCAACAAGTTTGTAAGTCTCACAACACAGGAAGCAAAATTTGCAAATTGGTAAAGTTTTCACAACTAAGGCCAATTGTTACACTAGGCTATGCTACATAGTGTAGCAAGCATGCAAGACACATGTAGTAGAATACACAACAAGGTGCTATGCTACGCCAAGCATGCTATGCTATAAAGCACAGCAAGGCATGCAGGTGGTTGAGTGACATCAATGCACTTTACCTAATTAGACCATTGGCACACATCTCCAGATGCTAATGGTGCAATTATGATGTGGCAGGCTCACAATTACGGCATTGTAGGCTCGCAGTACAATAGTCATGCAAGTCCAATGATCATGCATGGCATGTGTAGCACAAGCAAGTCAACGTGGGCCCAAGGCACATGGAAACCAAGCCGTCCCTTTTGCGTGCCCTTGGTCCTATAAATACCCCAATTAGTAGCATTCAAAGGGTTCAAATTTTTCCCAATTCTTCAACTTTTCCTCTCTCTGGCACTCAAGTTCTCTTCTCGACACATTGTAACATCAAGCATTGTAAGCTTTCTATTTGACACTGAAAATAGTTAGAACTTTCAGTTGGCATTTTGTTCCATCCCCCTTCTACCACCTTGGTAGAATCCCCACATTGTCAATGCCTAATTTTGTGCCCAAGTGCACAGCCTATTTTGCTCTACACATCATGGTTACTCTTGGGATCTCTGTACTCCACCATGCTATGCAACCGATTGTATCCACCTTGACGGAGAAAACTTGTAGCTTCAGAGCAGTGCATTTTTCTAACTGCATTTTACTTTTTTTCCTGCTTATTGTTGTGTTTTACACTATTTTCTGCTTTATTTACTTTCAAGCATTACTTTGCATTTTCATTCCTGTTTTCAAAACTATATGTTGCAAATGGCTATATAGACACTGATTAAGTCCCTATCTGATCAACCAGATCATTCAGGGTGTCCCGTATCTGCTCACACCCAGCATGGCCCGCCGGTGGATATGAGGTCAAAATTGTTGTACCCGCCAACCCCTTGGTGTTTTCTAGCCACCGATGTTTTCGGTCGCTACACTTTTCTAGCGCTAGAAGGAGGGCTTTTTGGTGCCTTTTCTGCATGTCACGGTAGTTCTGTGAGCCTTTTGCACCCTGATACGCATAAGCATAAATGTGATACACTTTTGTGATTTTTTGCACTTTGTGTGATGCAGATCGGTCGCCTTGATGGTTCCTTGGGAGCCCTATAGAACATAAGGCCTTTGATCGCCAGCTAACTAGCTTGTCTTACAGTAGTCTTACATGTGTTCTGTACCCCATCTCGCATGGTACAGATCGGTTGCTTCGACAGTCCCTTGAGGACCTTGTGAAATGCAAAGCCTTCTTAATCAATAGTTAGCTTGCTCACCTTATGGTAGTCTTGCATGTGTTCTACATCCCATCATGCATGGTATAGATCAGTTACTTCGATGATCCCTCGGGGACCTTGCGAGACGTAAAACCTTCTTGATCGCTAGTTAGCTTGCCCATCTTACAGCAATCTTGCATGCATTCTGTACCCCATATCACGTGCTATAGATTAGTCACTTTGATGATCCCTTGGGAACCCTATGAGATGCAAATCCTTCTTGATCACTAGTTAGCTTGCCTGTCTTATGGTAGTCTTGCACACGTTCTGTACCCCATCTCACATGGTATAGACCGGTCGCTTCAACTGTTCCTTGAAAATTCAGCAAGATGTAAAGCCTTCTTTTTGCTATTTTCTAGTTTCCTTATTCTTTCATGCTCTTTTGCATAACTTTTTATGCTTTTTTGCATAACTACTTTCTTAACAATGGTTTTTTCGAACACTGCCGCTAACACCTTCAACGTTGAAGTTCCCATCATGGTTCAAGGCACTACTCGTGCCAAACAACCACTGAACCAGATGTTGGAGATACGTCGATCTCTCAGAATCCAAAACTGAGGACTTGATGGATTGGCCCATCAACATGAGCATTACAATTTCCTCTGTGCAAAGGTGCAGTCAAATCTGCCCTTGGATGGACACGAACTTGAGGACAAACGTAGCTTCAAGTTTTCTTACTATAATGGGAAGGAGTTTGTTCCTACTCCTAGTGTTTTCTTACCTTTAACACAAACAGACCAAAGGCTTCTAGACCAACTAATCCAGTTGGCTAGGCTTAGGGAGGAACAGGACATAGCATCCAACCAAGATGACGCCTTTCAAGATGGACAGGAGGAACTCGATTCTCAATCAGATGAGGGAGGTCCAACCAACCCCATTCCTATCCCTCCTACCCAGTCCTTCTGGGCTAAGCTATTTTCTATCACCACTCCCTTTATGATTATGCCTACACTTCCACAATCTATAACTACAATGGCTATGGGTATCCACGTCAATCCTGTGGCATTTCAATGCCTTCTCTCACCTATTTTTCCTATTTCATTTGCAGCTACTATTCCTTTACAAACTATTCAATAGTCTACTCCTGCAGCACATCATCCACTAGTCACTTCTACCCTACCACATGTTCATACTGTACCTACTTCACAATCATACGTGACTTCTATTTCCATTCCTACATTCACATCTATTCCACCCACTATGGTGGGCCCCAGCTTGTCCACATGGTGGGCCCCATATTCCGATTTTCCTATTTTGCAAGCATCGCAGATGTCTAACTACATTCACTCTTAAACCCACCAAGCCTCACAGATGGTACAACCCAACATGGGGCTATGGTTGACACTGTCGGCAACACAAGCGGTCCATCCGACAGCCCAACCCATGGTTGTTGCCCTAACAACACCACCTACTGAGTGGTGGACAACACAAACAACACTGCTCGTGGGGGTCCTCCCAACCGTACCATCGATGGGTCATGCTGGCGCCCTCGCCATGCCATAGGTGGGAGTTGCCTCTGTAGTTCCCCAACTATCTACAATGTCACCAGGTCTGGACCAAGCGTTCTAGCTTATCCAGACCCTCATTGAGGAAATAAAATACCTCAAAGCTGCTGGCTCTGACACGGTATAATTCATAGACTTCTACCAAGATGACCCCATCAGCCCTACAATCCCTGCCTTAACACGACCCCCAGGGATGTCTCTCCCACACTTCACAAAGTATTATGGGGAGGGAGATCCCAATGCACATCTTTTCACCTTCAGGTCCGAATCTTTGCTATTACAAAAATGGCCACACACGATCATTTGTGTCTTCGCCATGTCCCTAGCTGGGAAAGCCTTAGATTGGTACCACATGTTGCCACACTCATCCATTTCAACTTTGGAAGAACTCTTGACCTAGATTATAACATGCCTCAAGTACAACTTGAAGCTAGAAGCCATGCTAGATCAGTTGATGAGCGTGAAGCAAGACCTGCTAGAACTAGTCCAAAAGTTCATTCAACATTGGAGTGCAACCCTTAACGAAATCTACGAACCCATCGCAGAGGCCCACTTGCTAGCCATCTTTAAGGGCACAATGAACGACTTCATCAAGTATAAACTATACTACCTTGCTCCCCACTCTCTTAGTCAGGCTTTCACACAGACTAAGAGCATACAAGATGTGGTCATGGTAAGAAAAGACCCAACTTACATCACTTACAAAAACACCTTTGTAAAGAAAGAAAAGGGTAAGGCCCCAAAAACCATAGTGGCTGCTGTGGTGATCGAGGCCAAGTCCAAACTTAGCAATAATGGTAGCAAGAACAATAAGAAACTGGCCGTACCTACAGCTAACCCCGCACCCAAGCAGGGCCATGTACCGCAACCTGCTATACCTATGCTTAAGACATCTGCACAACCCAAATCCAACTTTGAGTGTAAAGATCACTCAAAGTACACCCCACTGCCTCTCAAGCCTTCAAAGTGTCTGAAGCAACTATTGGCAGTGGGATACATCCAACACAAGAAGATGTCGGAAGAAGAAATTTTGAGACATCAATGCTACTACGAGCTCCTTAGGAACCCCTCTCTATCCCTACCCAATGAGCCTCCAGTTCCTATGGGTATCAGGCTAGACAGGTTTTGTGACTACCACCAACAGGCTGGTCATAACATGGATTACTGGATGACATCTAAAGATTAATCGACCAGGGGAAACTGGTGCTGGACGAAACCAACCCAGTACGCCCTAAAAACCAATCTATGTATGTCTACATAAATCCCCTCAATGCCAAAAATTTTGGTTATGTAATCAATGCCATCAGCATTGACAGTGATCCTAGGCCACCCCAGCAGCCATTCGTGGTCCATGTGCCTCAATGTAGTGCACCAGCACCACTAGCAGTTGGTGAAAGCTCACAGTAGCCGTTCATACTAAAAGTTCCACCATGGGAATCCACCTTTGCATTGCCTGTTGGTGGGGCCACACGGTCCCGTTCGTCATCATCATAGGGCTGATGCCCTGAATGCTTCCTATCTCACACAACACAGTTGAACAACCTTCTCACCCTGCAAGACAAGAAGTCCACTTTGTAGGCAAGATGTCAAAGGAAAGTACCATCAAAGGTACCCCCAAGACTACATCTTCATCCCTTGCATCTGAACCTTCACCACTAAAGAAGAAGATCGACATGACTACGCAGCCTACATCACTCTGCCAACAAGGATCTGAACCTAGATCTGAAGTCTCCTCTCCTCAAGAAATTTGTCTTCTGGGATGAATAGAAGAGGAGGAAAGCATCAAACAAGGGGGTGGCCAAGACTTCTTGGATGCCCTCACATAGGTCAAACAAGCTCTAAACAAAAAAACACTATGTTGAGCTTGTACGACCTAATCATGACATCTATCCCACATCGCGAGGCTCTGATCCACATGTTGACAATGACTCTGGTCAATGAAGACATGCCAGCGGAGGAAGAAGCGATCTACTCAGTCATGCTTCCCTCTACGCCTGCACGGTCAGAACAACCTCAACTAACCTTCTACGAAGGTCCTGAGAGGGGTCAGGTGACTATGGCATCCCTTTTCATCACAATTTAGGTCAGCCAACACCGGATCCAAAGGGTACACATTGATGATGGGGCCACCATGAATGTCATCCCCTTTCCCATTGTGGACAAGCTAGGCTTGGTTGACCAGATCAAGCCCATGATGACCTCATGCTTGAGGTCATTGAATGGGGCACGGGTCATGGTAAAGGGCACAATTCACATGAACTTCGTAGTAAGGGACCAGTTCCCCATAAATTCAACGTTCATCATGGTCGAGGAAATGCCCAGGTTTAACCTAATCTTGGGGAGATCATGGTTAGCACAACTTAGGGCTGTCTCCTCACCCATACACCAGGAAATCCACCTGCCTTATGCAGGTAGAGAAGTGGTGATCCATGGCGATGAAGTAACAACACAAGTAATCCACAACGTAGGCATGGAGGAAGGCTCAGAGGTCATAACTTTTGAGAACGAAGCACCTATAGCAATCTACACTAACTACTCGGCAGAGGGGTCGGCTTAGCAAGTTTATCCCCAAAACCAAAACACATGGATTGAGTTGCCCTTCCAAGTGGGAGGCGATGACGTAGACGGAGGCCATGGCAAAGCACCTTGGCCTTATGTCTCACTCAACCCACGTTGGGTCAAGAAGCAGCTTCGCCTAGCATAGCAACCCCACTAATTTCTGCCCACACACTACTCATATGCTTCCACACTATGGCCCGAAACAGCCTAAAACTAGCAATGTGAAATGGCTCAAAATGGCCTAAAACTACGCTATGTCTCGAAATGGCCTAAAACTAGTAGAAGTTACCAGTTAGCCATTGTTCAAGTTGTTGATGCATCATCTCTTTGGCATGTTATGCAATGGCCTAAAATGGCCTAAAACTAGCACATGAAAGCATGAACATTTTATACAAAACACACATATGCAATACATAAGTTAGTGCAAAATCCTCTTTCTTTATTCAAAAATATTTTCTTTCAATGTTTGCAAAATTCATTACACAAAAATTGTAAAAAATCCAAAATTTCAAATTTTCAAAAAAAAATCCCATGCAGCCATGGGTTGTCTCTGTTCACATCATTTTTTCCTTCTATTCCTGCATCATTGCCTTGTGCATCGCCTTCCCCTACTTTGTGCTTCACCGTCTCTTCATTCCCTCCCTCTATGGATGTTGTGCCATCACTTGAGGCCTGCATCGTAGGGGTGAAGTGGTTAGTTAGGGCAACAAATGCAAACTACAGCAGAGCATAAACATTAATGCAGTAAAAAATGACTAACCTGAGAAGGGCCCGCATCCATCTCAAAGGGTATCTGGTCTAAATCGAGCCCGATGTGACACTAGACCTCCTCTGCTATGATATCTACCCAATGCCTCTTGCCTGGTGCAGCATTTGCTGCAGCAGCTCTTTCCCTTTTGACGGGTGTCCACCTCGGTGGTCCCAGAGAAAAGGAGACGGTCGTGGTCTCTCCTGTGGGAAGGGCCATCTTCCAATTAGGAGATTTCGTGACCTTGACCTACTCTTTAAACTTGGTATAGGCCTCAGAAGCATCAATGGCATTTACGAATGCTTCATATGTAAATGCCTCCACAACAACGTCTTTGTATAACCTACGATGGGTGGCATTTTCTCATTTATACATGTGCTTATGGTTTCTTTGGGTTTGGCCCCATTCATAAATCTTGGTGCTAAGATCTTTTAGATCTTGACACTTTTGATCCAGCAAATCTGTCTACATCTGCTGCTCTATCAGTTCGCAGGTAGTCTCGCCATTCTAACGTGCAACTGTCCAAAACCTAGCATGGTCTACCATAGCTGTGTGCCAGTCCTTGTTGTTAGTGCTATGGGCCATGAGGAACTCAGTCCTCGACTTGAGGTCCTCCACCTCAGCCCTTAGGACAACATCTCTCTACTCTACCTTTTGGGCTCATTTCCATAGCTCCTCGTTGGTACACTTGCACTCCCACAGAGAGCATGCCGAGTGCAAAGCGCATTTGTAGACCTCATCGTATGCACGATGAGATACCTCAGTCACGTTTGGTGGGAATGTGGACACAACACCAACTTTCAAAGGTCGTGTCGGGTCCCACTTAAGTCAAGAAGCTACCATGACATAAAGAACACACTATTTGCACAACACAAGAGCAAGCAACACTACTACTTACCTGCTTTAGGGTCCACCTGCTGAAGGCGATTAATCTTGTCATCAACAATCCCCTGCATAAACATGAATTTGTTGGGGATTTTAGCCCAGGATCCTGTGTGAACTGGACGGGGTCCTGTGGCATTAGCGGTAGCATCTGTTGCATAACTAAATACATTAGCAATGACCAAAATGAACTAAGATAAGGCAAACATATTACCAAAATCAGCAACACCCGGTTGCGGTCTCTCTTCTAGCTGATGCAAAATGATGATGGAAGCCTAGCTGGAAGTTCCTCCCAGGTCCCTGTGGACCTCCTCTTCATGCGCTGGTGCTTTTCCTTTGAGGAGACCAGCATCTTTTTTATTCAATGGAGACTCCTCAATAGGAGGATTCTCCCTAATAACGAGAACCTCTACCCTAGCTACAGGAGCTCTCTACTATTCGACCGGGATCCTCCTCTCTGAGACTGGGGCCCCCACGTCTTTATTTGTTGTCCCTATCCTAAGGGCCAACACCTCTTTGTCACCTTCTTCTTTTTCTTCTAGTGGTTAAAAAATGCATTTGCATTATCTCAAACCAAGTTAGCCTATGACAGAGGATATGCTACGCTACGCCACCTAGCGTAGCAGACAACAGCAAAGTAAGCATTGAACGAAAGCACTTACCAACAAGAGGTTGCTTCCTCTGTAGTTTAAGCTGTAGTCTTTGCCCCTCCTCCTCCTCCACATGAAGGGTTTCAATAGCCAAGGGAGGCCTCTTCTACAGTAACTTGCTAGCCACCGTTTCAGCTATGAAACTTTCACCCTTTGATACGCTACCATCCACAGCGGGGGACATCTCGCCTATGCTGTCCTGGCCACAAACATTGCGGGCCACCCAATCCTTAGTCATTACAGAAAGTGACTCCCCAATTACTTTTGGGGGATCCTGGGCTTGGATGGTATGAAAGACCTGGAAAATCCATGATCTGGAAATCTGGTCACAATTTCGCACGACCTAGCCTCCTTTCTCCTAGACCACCAAGAACTCTGCAAAGCACTTAAGAAAACCTATGTAGAAGGCATAATGGATGTTGGAATAGGAATCCATTTTTGTATGGTGTCCCAAGATCTCAGTCTGCAAGCCTTTACATAGAAACTCGACCTATTTGTAATGAGTTCCCTCCTTCATAATCTCACACATTATTCAGGCCTGCTCAAGCCCCAGGACCTTCCCCTAGGTAAGCAGCTGAGGGAATACACAAGCATGGAAGATAGGGTAGAACTCCTTGGTAGGTCCCTTCTTTTCTCTCCATGGGGAGCCCCTTACGCTCCTTGGTAAGCTCTAACCACTCCTGAAGGTCCTTCTTCTGAATGGTCAACTCCATCTTGGATTTTGATCCTATCAAAATGCCTTCATCAGGGACACTGAATAGATCCATGAACAACTCTTCATTGATGTCAATGCCCACTCTCACGTCATGCACGTGCAGGCGAAAGTGGCCCACCTTGTCAGAAAAGGATTCGACCAAGGTGAGCATCTCGGCTATAGGAACATTTGGATTCGGGGTCAAGAATAGATCCAGAAGTCCTACCTTTTCGATGTTCTAGACCAGGGAGTCTGAGGCCACACCATTCAGCCAGCATTAGCTCATTTCTACTTCCCCATACTTGAAGTAGACATTCGCCCTTTGTGCTTTGGCAATTACCACCATCACCTCCCGAGGCTTCTTTGCTCTTGCAACAGTTCCAAAAAAACGTTTAGCGAAAAACTCAAAGAATTCAAAAATTGCAAAGACACTTAAGCATGTGGCACTTATTGCTTAACCTACTAGGTTGGTATGGAAGTGGGAACTATTGGAGTACAACCAGAGCCTGTTCAACTATGACCGGTTTAAAGGGTTCTACCCACTCCCCATCCAACCAGCCTAGCCTCTTGCACTGATCGTAGAGGGGAGAATATAAGTCTGGGTAGGTGTGGTATTCAACCCTGCATTGACCAATCACGCCTACCTGTAGGTTCTCAGTAGAAGAGAACTCCTGTAGGGCTAGTTGTGATGTGGCCAGTAGACCTAGTAGGTCATGAACACCATCCTCGTAGAGGAAGAACTTGGTAGCAAATGCATATTGTTAGCATTAGGCCGCTATGGCCAGCATCACACAAACATAGTAGAACAAAGCTACAAAACTAATCCACCGGTAAAGTAGACAGTTCCTGAAGGGTCTTGGAAGTACGTCATCATAAAACATGCAAGGAACAATGTGTTGAAAGGGTGGTAGCAGTTATACTCAGTCATCTCCCAGATCCAGACCAAGCACCTTAACCCTATTGGGTGTTGACTGGATCCATCTCCTCACCCGCTCATGATTTCCCTGTCAATCAGAAACCTTAGAATGCCTCAACTTGCCCTAGGCAAAATGGCTTCTATTATGCCAGCTACCTCTTCCTCCTCTAGGGAGAACCAAATAATCACACTGAAGTGGTCAAGGAGGAATTGTAAGAAGTCCTGTGTCCCTTTCTTGAACCACACCCCCCACTCTCCCATGCATATCTTGGGAGGAGGGGCATTGGCCACAGGTTTGCTCAAATGGCACAGGACCCCTCTAATTTCTAAAATAATTAGCCTGGGCCTCATCCCCACCCTGCACAACACAATCAAAAAATGTTAGCATCATTCCTAAAGGCAATACATGCACAACATAGAAATGCCTAGCAGTTCATGCATATAGCATAGCATAACCCTCTGCCCACAGATAGCGTAGCAAGGGTGTGAAAGCCTAGTGTAGCAAGAACATGCAAATAGCCTAGGATAGCAATAGAACAATTGACAACATGCCCTAACAAAGCACATGTCACACTGTCACATCGCACATGGCCTAGCCCTCCTAAGGGTTCTACGTTATGACATGCAAATGTCAAGCAACTTAAATTGCCCTAGCCCCCACGGTTATGACAATCGCGGCGATGGCGGTTTCAATGGCCTTGCATGCAACTATGATGTATTGTTTATGCATTTTCCATGACCAAAACAGCGATAGCAGCAATCCAAAGGCCAAAATGACGTGACCACAGAAAACATAGGCAGCTAAGAATGGATGCAAAGTGAATAGGACGTAATACAAAAGCAGAGAATCATAGAAAGCAAAAAATGAAAAAGCGAAGGAAACATAGTAACCTAATGGGTCAACGGTGTGCTCTTCCGCATCACAATGCGCGCTTGTGTCACACGCCCTAGGGTCTTCTTCACCTCCTCAACCTTTGTAAGCGCCAGATGAGTCTTAGGAGCCATTTTCCTACTTGTAGATTTACATTCTTCACTATAAAAACTTGCCTTGCTAGTCCTTAACATAATTTCTTCATGCTCCAAAATCGCCTTGTGATCTGATGTCAGCTCTGTGCTCTTATGGTGAGAATGGAAAAATTTTTAGGGTTTAACCCCTATTTATGGTCGTAATGATAAGATAGGGAAACTTGTCACTCTCTCTCTCCAATTAATGTGGAGCATGTTGTACAACGTAGAATGCTCACCACGACATCGTAGCACTGTTAGCATTAAAGCCTTGACATGCTTTAAGCCAACTGTTTTCTTTCCCGAAAACAAAAAATATACTTGTTTTCATTACGGATCCAAAAAGACCTTAAACTAGCAATCCTAGTAATCACAACACGATTGGTCCGAAAAGACCTTAAACTAGCAATCCTAGCATAGTTGCACCTCTAACGGTCCTAAAAGACCCTAAACTAGTAGTTTCAACCTCTTACGTTCACAGTCCGTAATGACGTTAAACTAACAACACCACATGCTTACATGGGTGGTTTTCGCATTTTCTTCCACATTGGCAGTGTCGCAATTTCTAGCAGTTTCTTGTTTTTATGTCAGCAGTTCATATTTTCACATTGATGGTTTTCCGTTTCGCATACTATCATTTTGCATGTTACAATTTGGCAGTCCGGAATGACACTAAACTAGTAGTTTGGCATTTGCATATTGACAGTCTTACAACTACACACTCTACATTAGCATTTTTACACCTTTAGCAGTTCTACACTCTTGCACCTTGGCAGTCCCCCATGACCCTAAACTGGCAAACTTTCAATCTTTACATTATCATACTTCGCAAGTTGCATCTTGTCGTTGCTTTGCAAAATTTTGTTACACACAATCTCTGCCAATAGACGCCTCTTAACTAGCCTTTTATTTTATGTTGGCAGGTTGGGCAAGAGATGGAAATCCATCGCAACCTTTCCACGCCTTTAATGTTAGCAGGGCCACATGGCAAGCTCGCAAGACAGTTGAACCCCAACATGATCGATTAGGCGTCGACTACAACTAGCACTGTAGCAGCCTTAGAAGCATCCCCAGATTGGCCCTAGCATCTAGTCCAAGCCCTAGACTTAGAGGCCAGGGATGTAATTGAGGATCCTCTCATCGAGATGCCTGTGACCACGTTAAAGGGGGAGGTGAAAACTTTAAGACTCAGCTCCCTCCTAGACACACAAATGCACAAAAACATAGCAAAGATTTTGCAAGACAACCTTGATGTCTTTGCATGGTCGTACGACAACATGCTAGGTCTGGATCTATGGCTGATTCAGCACAACATCGTCCTAAACCCACACATGAAGGCAATCAAGTAGAAGGATCACAAAGTTAAGCTAGAAATCACACTAGCCATGAGGGATGAAATCACCAAGCTATACCAAGCAGGTTTCATCTACGTGGTTGACTATTCAGAGTGGGTGTCCAACATGATTATGGTTTTGAATAAAATGAGAGGAATAAAAATCTGTATATATTTCTAGGACTTGAACAAGGTAACGATCAAGGAAAACTTTCCACTTCCAAGCATTGATCAGCTCATTGACACCATGGCTGGTCATGCTTTGCTATTCTTCATGGATGGTTTCTCCGGATACAACCAAATATGCATTAACCCAGAGCACCAGCTGTAAAAAACCTTCATGACCCCATGGGGGACCTTCTGCTACACCATGATTCACTTTAGGCTCAATAATGCTGGAGAAACCTACCAGCGAGCCATGACTTACATTTTTAGTGACTACATCCTAGAAACATTAAACGACTACGTGGATGATATAGTAGTTAAGTCCAAGGAGGCAGCTTATCACCCACGCAATCTAGGGGTAGTCCTCAAATGCTACCAAATTCACAACTTATGCCTCAATCCTAAGAAGTATGTCTTCAGGGTAAAAATTAGATGCATGTTAGGGTTTGTAGTATCAGAGGCTAGAACATGGATGGACCCTGACAAAGTCAAGGCCATCGTCAACTTGGTGCCTCCCACAAACCTTAAGGACTTATGTGGTTTGCAAGGTAGAGTGCAATTCATTTGAAGGTTCATACCAAGGTTGACTGACAAGTTACATCCCATGCAACATCTTCTAAAGAAAGGGATTAACTTTGAGTGGACAACCCAGTGTCAACAAGCCTTCGATGACCTGAAGAAGGAACTCTCATACCTCCCAACTATACATCCACCACAAAGGGATAAACCCTTCTTTATCTACCTCATCACCTCCGACACATCTGTCATGATAGTGCTATGTCAAAAGCAAGACAACAGTTCTAAGATACCAATGTATTATCTGAGCCATGCACTAATAGCGCACGAGGTAAAATACAACGAAGTGGAGAGGAATTACCTTGCCTTAGTATTCGCACTAAAAAAGTGGAGGCATTACCTATTTCACAGTACAACCAACATCATTTGCAAGAGAAATATACTTTGGGCTATCACTAACAACCTATACAAAAGTAGCAAGATAGCCCGATGGAAGGCAATAACCGTGGAGTTCGATTTACACTATGTAAGTCAATCGTCAAAAAAGGGTCAAGCCAAATCTACATTAACCGAGAGCACTAGCTGTCAACAACCTTCATGACCCCATGGGGGACCTTTTGCTACACCATGATTCACTTTGGGATCAAGAATGCTGGAGCAACCTACCAGTGAGCCATCACTTACATTTTTAGTGACTACATCCTAGAAACATTAAATGACTACATGGATGATATAGTAGTCAAGTCTAAGGAGGTAACTTATCACCCATGCGATCTAGGGGTAGTCCTCAAATGCTGCCAAATTCACAACTTACGCCTCAATCCTAAGAAGTGCATCTTTAGGGTGAAAACTGGATGCATGTTAGCGTTCGTAGTATTAGAGGCTAGAACACAGGTGGACGCTGACAAATTCAAGGCCATCATCAACCTGGTGCCTCCCACAAACCTTAAGGAGTTACATGGTTTTCAAGGTAGAGTGCAATTCATTCGAAGGTTCGTAGCAAGGTTGACTGACAAGTAACATCCCATGCAACATCTTCTAAAGAAAGGGGTTAACTTCGAGTGGACAAGCCAGTGTCAACAAGCCTTTGATGACCTGAAGAAGGAACTCTTACACCTCCCGACTATGCATCCACCACAAAAGAATAAACCCTTCTTTATCTACCTCGCCACCTTTGACACACATCTGTCGCGACACTGCTATGTTAGAAGCGAGATGACGGTTCTAAGATACCAGTGTATTATCTGAGCCACACACTAATAGCGCATGAGGCGAAATACAACAAAGTGGAGAGGAATTGCCTTGCCTTAGTGTTCGCACTAAAAACATGAAGGTATTACCTATTTCACGGTACAACCAACATGATTTGCAAAAGCAATATACTTCGGGCTATCACTAACCTATACGAAAGTAGCAAGATAGCCCAATGGAAGGCAATAACCATGGAGTTCAATTTACACTATGTATGTCAATCATCAAAAAAGGGTCAAGCCATAGCGACCCAACTCACGACCTTGCCAGTCGATGAACAAGCAACCATAGACCTTGAATTCCTAGATGAATATGTTAGCAATGTGAACATCATCCCGTCGCATTTCAAAGCCACTTTACACTTTGAAGGTGCCTCAACCACGTGAGGAGGTAGCACCACTGTGGTCATCATGTTCCCCTCTGGGGAAATGCATCCATCCACTTATTGTTTTGTGTTCCCTTACACCAACAACGTGGTAGAATATGAGGGGCTACTCAAAGGCCTCTTAACTGCCCGAGCATCGTGCATACAACACCTGGCAATCCAGGGAGATTCACAACTAGTCGTGAATCAAATCACTAAGGTCTATGCCTGCAAGGCTATGCACCCACAACCCTATTGTGACCTAGCAAAAATCTTGCTTAAGAAATTTGCAACCACAGATGTGCAACACGTGCCACACAATGAGAACACCATGGTAGATGCCTTAGCTACCCTTACGTTAAACATTCCATCACATTCCTTAGCAAACCTGCCAACCTCGATTATAGAATGTGAAGAGACTATCACTTAGGTGGAACACGTGACCTCTGCCAGTGCTGCGGATACCCAGGAGTGGTATGCCAACATTAAAAATTATCTACAGCATGGCGAACCCCCAGGTGGATTGACATCTACCTAGAGAGATGCAATCTATAGGCATGCTCAACAATATGTGCTCATGGGAAATGACGTCCTGTGCCGACGTTCCTATGATGGGATATTACTAGCATGCATGGGTCAGGAGCAAGCCTAAAAGGTAGTCAATGAGGTGCATGAGGGGCCTGTGTGGTGGACACATAACACCTAGGGCTATGGCTATGAAAATTAGATGCCTAGGGTACTACTGGCTCCACATGGAGCATGACTACCTATCTAAAGTCAGGACATGTGAAACATGCCAGAGATACGCAAATCTCATACATGTAGCACCTGTAGACCTACACCCAACACAAATCATGTGGCCCTTCCAATGATGGGAACTAGACCTCATAGGGCCTATCACACCTAAGTCCTTCATAGGGCATAGTTTCATTATCACTGCCACTAAGTACTTTACCAAGTGGATGGAAGCTATCTCCCTGAGGAAGACAACATCTCAGCAAATCTGTCATTTCATCCTAGAAAAAATCGTAACAAGATTCGGGCTTCCAATGACTATTGTGACTGAAAATGAGTCACAGTTCAGTAGTATGAAAACCTGAACCTTCTGCAACAATCTAGGCATTAAGCAATCATTCTCTTCCCTCTATTATCTGTAGGCGAATGGGCAGGCGGAGGCTACAAATAAGTCCATCATCAACTTGCTAAAGTGGATGCTTAACAATAACAAGAGGCAGTGGCACGAGCAAATCCTCTACATTTTGTGGGCCTACAGAATGACATGTAGAACCATGATAAGTAAGAATCTTTATAGCCTTGTTTATGGATTTGAAGCTATGTTGCCTCTTGAGTTGTAGGTACCATCACTCCGAATGATCCTCGTGGATGTCATGAGTGAAGCCTAGAACAACAAGTCGTGGACCATCAACCTTGACTCAATAGAATAGGAGTGCGTGCAAATGCTGAGATGCATTAAGCACTACCAAAGCAAGCAGTAGAAGAAGCACCATGCAGACCCACATCGATGGCTAGTGCAGAAGGGAGACCTCGTCCTCAAGGCTGTCCATGAGCATGTGAGCAAAATCTCAGCCAACTGGGAAGGTCCTTATTTGGTCACTAAAGCCTTTGGGAATGGAGCCTCCAAGTTGGTGAACATGGATGGTAACGAGTTTTCCAACTCGATGAATCACTTGTACCTTAAGCCATACTACTTCTAAAGCACAATGACAACCACCATAGTCTTCTACAATGATAAACTGGGAACGACACGAAGCAACGTTTGCAATGACGTGAAACTAGCAACATTGAGCAGTGTCCACCATGACGTAAAACTGGCATAGCTCATCTTCTATGATGTTAAACTAGCATGTACGGTCCGCTAGGATGTGAAACCAACACAATGGTTCTTTGGGACCTTAAACTAGCCAATGGTCTACCAAGACCTTAAACTGGGTTCACGTCGCATCCCTAGCATGCACCAGCACCAGATACACATCGAACGAGTGGGTGTAATGCTGACATGTAGGTGCATTTTCGTAGCTCCAAAATGTAGTTCACGATACAATGGGAATGCATTCTAGAACATATGCAAAGCCGCCACCCTTGGCATCATGCTGACTCTCTGGAAATGTCGTATGACATCACATTGACCCTCCAGATCTATCCTCGCCATGGCCTATGAACCTGATAGTAGTTCCTTGGCTAGTTCCCATAGCTGGAGTTCTGGAAGTATTGTGGCCCAGCCACAATATTGTTATCCTCTAGCTCCCTACCAATGCCTCAGCTCACTCAACGTTTAGCTATGTGACAGCTGATCTCATAGCTGAACTGGGAACGCATGTCCCTAGTAGGGATTCTAGTGCATCCGCACTCACACTGGCATCCTCGATGCCAACTCCTCCACGCAGATGCTACCAAAATCATTATTGGCCTTCCTGCTTTGGACATCACACATTAGGAAAGGTGTCCAAAGGGCTTGAACAACATCTAAAGTGAGCAAGACCTTTCCCCATGGGTACATCTTGCTACAGAAGCAAATGCTATGGCATCGCGAAGTGAATGCCTTGACTAGCTCAACTACTTCAGAGTGCAAATTCCATGACGTGCGTAACACAAATCACCATATGGAAAGCATTTGTAGGTAGGTCAAAACCCTTAATGGATGTAACACAACTCATCCTTTGAAGAAAGCACCTGTCCTACAAGAGGTTGAAGAATAGCATTAGCCAAATATTGAAATGCGAATGAGTCCCTCATGACCACTCTGACGAGGGACTCTACTAAACATCATCTTTTCTCTCTGCCTTAACCTCTACAAGACCAATGCAACACTCTCAAGCACAGCTAAGTGACATCCTGGCAATCACCAAGTGGCAACATTAGCATCGTGACTTCTGAGGTGTTTCATTTTTCTTTGTCAACATCTATCGAGCCCAATGAAACACCCCAAAAAATTTGAAGTCATTCTCACTTCACCAGGCATTGCAATTTGCGTAGCACCACGACAGTTCTTCAGGAGGATAATGTTCTGAATTCAAGTCAGCCAGTTCGGAAAATTTTCTACTTTAGGTATAAACAGGCTCTACAGATCATCCTTCCTATCCACCTAAGTAGTTTTCCCAGCTGATAGTCTGGTCAGAAATGGTGTGCAAAGTTGATAGCAGGGCTCATGATGCATGAAATAGTTCAGCAAGTTTTCTAATTCATGAAGTCTACTACGCTACGCTACGCCCCTCTATGTAGCATAGCAAGCTTCAAAAAATAATTGCAGGATGAAGTGCCACGCTATGCTATGTTACATAGCATAGCGTAGCATGGCCACAGCTATACAACTAGTTCCCTCACTAAACTTCAAGTCCTTCAACAATGTCCCTTTCCATCAGGAAGTGGCGGACCATGTCTGCTGCTATGCTACGCTGAGCTACATGGCTTAGCGAGGTGTAGCAATCCTACGGAAGAGACAAAAGGTAGCTCAAAGGGCAGAATCAACAAGTTTGCAAGTCTCGCAACACAGGAAGCAAAGTTTGCAAATAGACAAAGTTTTCGCGACTAAGGCTAGTCACTATGCTACGTAGCATAGCATAGCATAGCAAGCATGCAACACACATGTAGCGGAATGCACAACAAGATGCTACGCTATGCCAAGCATGCTATGCTAAAAAGCACAGCAAGGCATGCAGGTGGTTGTGCGACATCAATGCACTTCACCTAATTGGACCATTGGCACACGTCTCCAGATGTTGACGGTGCAATTATGGCATGGTAGGATCACAGTTACAGCATGGAAGCCTCACATTACAATAGTCATGCAAGTCCAACAGTCATGTATGGCACATGCAGCACAAGCAAGTCAACATGGGCCCAAGGCACATGACAACCAAAATTCCCCTTTCACATGTCGTTGGTCCTATAAATACCCCAACAAGCAGCATTCAAAGGGTTCAAATTTTTCCTGATTCTTCAACTTTTCCTCTCTCTAGCACTCAAGTTATCTTCTTGGCACATTGTAACATCAAGCATTGTAAGCTTTCTGTTTGACACTACAAACAGTTAGCACTTTCAACTGTCATTTTATTCCATCCCCATTCTAATACCTTGGTAGAATCCCCGCATTGTCAACACCTAAGTCTATGCCCGAGCACAAAACCTTTTTTTTCTCTACACGTCTTGGTTACTCTCGGGATCTCTGTACTCCACCACACTAAGCAACCGACTATATCCACCTTGATAGAGAAAACTTGTAGCTTCGAAGCGGTGCATTTTTCTAATTGCATTTTACTTTGTTTCCTACTTATTGTTGTGTTTTGCACTATTTTTTGCTTTATTTACTTTCAAGCATTACTTCACATTTTCGTTCCCATTTTCAAAACTATATGTTGCGAAAGGCTATATAAACACTGATTAAGTCCCTGTCTGATCAACCAGACCATTCAAGGTGTCCCATATCCGCTCACACCCAGCACGACCCTCTCATGGATATGGGGTTGAAATTGTCATGCTCATCGATCCCTTGGTGTTTTCTAGTCATCGACATTTTCGGTCGCTACAGTAGACAATCATCACCAGTTTAACATTGTAGCGGACACTGCTTATCGCTACCAGTTTAAGATCATAGCGAATGCTGCTTGTTGCTACCAGTTTTACATCATAGCAGATGGTCGCTACTAGTTTAATGTCATAGCAGATGCTGCTTGTTGCCGCTAGTTTTATGTCGTAGCAGATTGTCGCTGCTAGTTTAGCATTGTAGCGAATGTTGCTTGTTGACTCCAGTTTTACATCGTAGCGAACGGTCGATGCTAGTTTAATGTTGTAGCGGATGCTACTTGTTGCTACCAGTTTTATGTCGTAGTGGACAATCGCTACTAGTTTAACGTAGTAGTGGATGTTGCTTGTTGCTGCCATGCTTCAGATGTAGTACAGCTTGAGGTACGGGTGGTTCATTGGGTTGGAAAACTAGTGGCTGTCCATGTCCATGAACTTGAAGGCTCCATTTCCGAAGGCTTTAGTGACAATGTAAGGGTCTTTCTAGTTGGCTAAGAATTTTCTCACATGCTCATGGGAAACCTTGAGGATGATGTCTCCCTTCTGTATTGGCCGTTGATGTGGGTTTGCCTAGTGCTATTGTTGTTGTTTTCATTGGTAACACTCTATGCAGCTTAGCGTCTATGCGTGCTCCTCCTCTATTAAGTCGAGATTGATGATCTGTGACTCGTTGTTCTGGGCTTCACTCATGACATCTAAGAGGATCATTCAGAGTGATGGTACCTGCAGCTCAAGAGGCAACACAGCTTTAGATCCATAAACAAGGCTATAAGTAGTCTTACTTGTTGCAGTTTTGCATGTCGTTTTGTAGGCCCATAGAACGTAGAGGATTTGCTCATGCCACCCCTCTTGTTTTTTCTAAGCGTCCACTTCAGCAAGTTGATGATGGACTTATTTGTAGCCTTCATCTATCCATTCGCCTGTGGGTAATACAGGGAGGAGAATGATTGCCTGATGCCTAGAGTGCTGTAGAAGGTTCAGGTTTTCGTACTATTGAATTATGGCCGATTGTCGGTTACAATAGTCATTGGAAGCTCAAACCTTGTCACGATGTTGTCCAGGATGAAGTGGTAGATCTGTTGAGATGTCGTCTTCCTTAAGGGGATGGCTTCCACCCACTTAGTAAAATACTCAGTGGTAGTGATAAAGAAGCTATGCCCTGCAGAGGACTTAGACGTGATAGGTCCTATGAGGTCTAGTTCCCATCATTGGAAAGGCCATGTTGTACCGTTCGAAATTGTCGGTCTTCAACTGGAAGGAAATAGAAACTGAGAGATCTCTGGACACTCATAGAAGACCCTACCTTCGCTTGAGGGCAAGCTGGAATTGACGAAGATAGAGTACCTTAAGTGGCCCGCACGTGAGTCATGCAATGATTTCCCCAAACATACATCGAAGTGATATACACTAGGTTATATGTAAACGACGTAACAGGCGTAAAGCAGAGCATAACCAGCGTAACTGATGCGAACGGAGTGTAAATAGAAAGGGCGTAAACAGTATATGTGCAGCAATTAATGCAAAACTATAACAGATTTTAGGAAGAAAATGTAACAATGCTATTTCAAAATGAGAGTTATAATGCACCGGTCTAACGCAGTTGTGGCTTTGACACAAGGTGGACGAATAGCCCCGGTGGATGCAGGGATGACTGTGGGCTGGTTCAAACTGTAAGCACAGCGTAGAGGCTATATGCTCAGCGTACAGGGTTGAAGTCCAGTGTATTAGGTTCTCTACTCTAGTTCTTAGCATCTGTCTTTTCTCTCTGGTTTGCTCAAATTTGCCAATCGACCTCGATCTAGTGAAAAATTGGGGTTTTTATACAGGTTTTGACGTTAGACTCGGGTTGGGTGATACGTGGCATGTTGACTGGGTGCGAAAGAATAAAATTTACAAGTGTACAACATATTACATATGTTGGGTGTATACGCTGTGTCAGGCGGGCGTAGACTCTGGGCGTATACGCTGGGCATGGAGGGTGTATCCTCTGGATGTACTGGGCATATATGCTATGGATGTTGGTGTATACGCTGAATGTGCTGGGCATATACGCTGGGCGTATATGTTGATGGTTACTCTGCTCATGTGAGTTGTTGCCTTATACCAAATCTTGCTCTGCAGTGCTATTTCCATCTTTTGGGATTGCATGCTGGGCATATTCATTAGTTGTACCTGCTAAGCGTACATGTGAGGCGTATACGCTGGATGTGAACTCAAGTATATACGCTGGGTGTATACGCTGAGAATGTAAACTTGAGTGTATACACTGGGCGTATACGCTATGGATGTGAACTTGAGCATATACGCTAGGCGTATACACTGAAAATGTAAACTTGAGCGTATACACTGGGCGTATACACTGAGAATGCATACTTAGTGAAAACTAAGTATCTTGATCTCTAAAGTTACCATGTTCGACACCAGATGTCACCGTGGTCATCTGTGAGTCCCAGGGAACTGCTCCTCGTTAAGTTCGACTCTGCTTGAAGCTGTTTGTGGGGTTCTCAAGCTTTAGTCATGCTAGGAAGCATCGTGACTTAGCTTGACTCTTTTTGGAAAAGTACTAAGCTTGAAATTTTGTGGTGTTTCATTGGCCCCTCTTTGTTGATGCTTGGAGGAATCGACCCGAGAAGCATCGACAAAGAAGTGCAAAACACCATAAGCAACTTGATAAATACTTTGTACTTTGCCACCTGACTAGACATTATCGCACCGTGTTTCGTAGTACATAGGATTGGGAAAGTGAAATCTGTAGCTGGTAGGAAAATGGAGATTGTGGGGACTGGGAACTGACCAAGGGATTGTGCTTGGTAAAGGGGTTGCACTGGTGTGTATCATGCTGATTCTTGTCAATAGCCATTATTTAGCAGACTCGGAATTAAGACATGTGATGTGCATCCTTTGGTGGAACAACACTCTTGGTTAGTGTCCAAGAGGACTTGTTGGCGAGACCAAAGCCACGTGATGATGTGTTGCATTCTTTGGAGGAACAGGGCCCTTGTTTAGTGTTTTAGGGGGAAGCCTATTGGTGGAGAGCCAAAGCCATGCAACGAGATGTCACTCGATTATTTTTGACATGAGTATTTGTTTTTAAGACAATTGTCATCTCGTCTTGTGTTTTATGTGGGAAGAGACAACATTTTTTTTCGGTGTTCTTCTACTTATGCTCGAATGCCATGTTGTGGGTTTGCAACCGCTTAGGAGTGGCACAGTATGCAATGGTATGTTTGATGTTTTGGGTTGTACTGGATGCACTCGGGATATAACCAAGTATAAGGTGTTGAGGAATAGGTAGGATATGAAACAGGGGATGTACTAGTGAATGGTTTGATTTAGTCTTGTCACAGGTGCTGTAAACAACGTCTCACCTTGCTGCTTATGATGAAGTGCATTCTTGTACGAACACCTCTGAGTGTCATCCTGCAAACAAAACTCCAAGAAGACAAGAAAACCATGAGTGAATAAGCAAGCTTAGACTTAAAACAACTACTGATGAAACGAAGGCATCGGATGAGAGTTCAGGCACTATATATGAATGGCGGCAATGTTGGTAGGATCGGCAGATGGTGAGCGATGCAGCGATTCTGATGAAGTTTGAATGCAACCATAGATTGAAGAACCAGAGATGAAATTTCTAGTTTATAATCTTAGTGGACTATCATGGGTTAGTTTTATGTCATGACCCGTTGGACATTTCTTGTTTAGCGTCGTGGCAGACAGTGCATTGCAAGTTTCTAGTCTTGGCGGATCGTGAAGAGGCAAGCTAGTTTATAGTCTTAGCAGACTCTAGTGAATGCAACTATGGTAGTTTAATGTCGTACCAGATGGATGCTATTTTATTATCTTTTCAGACATTCTGTGGTATTAGTTTATCGTCATGATGCCAGGACGAGCTGTGGTATTAGTTTGAAGTCATGATCCAAGACTATTCTATGGTATTAGTTTACCGTCATGATTCCAGGATGAGCTATGGTATTAGTTTATAGTCATGATGCCAGGACTCATGCGTACCTGAGCTTGTATTCAAATATAGAATGGTTTCAGGAACAAGTGATTGGTTGGATTAGCAAGCTCATGCCCTTCCATATCAACTAACTTGAATGCTCCGTTATCGTATGCTTTAGTGACCAAGTAGGGCCCTTCCCAGTTGGCTGAGAATTTGTTCAGGTGTTCCCGAATGGCATTAAGTACAAGGTCACCTTCTTTGATGGGGCACTTATGAATGTCATGGCGAAGGCATTGCCGTTGTTGTCTTTGGTACCACTCAATCTGATCGAGTGCACGTATGCGTTCCTCCTCCACCGAGTCCAGGTTAATGATGCGCAGGTCATTTTTTTGTCCTTAATCAAGGAGTCTGGAAAGTGTGATCCTTAAATATGGTACTTGTAATTCCAGAGGTAAAACAACTTCTGAACCATAAACAAGACTATATGGTGTTTTACCTGTTGAAGACTGATGCGTAGTACGATATGCCCACAATGCGTATACCAACTGTTCGTGCCATCTTTTTTTGCTTTGGGTAATCATCTTTTTAAGTATTGTAATGATGGTTTTATTTGTGGCCTCTACTTGCCCATTTCTTTGAGGGCAGTAAGGGGATGAAAATGAGTTTTTGATCCCCAGACTTTCACAGAAGGTTTTGGTTTTGGAATTGCTAAATTGTGGCCCATTGTTAGTAATGATGGTCATGGGGATGCCAAAACAGGTCATGATGTTTTCAAGAATGAAGTTGCACACGTGTTTAGATGTGGTTTTTCAAAGGGGAATAGCTTCTACCCACTTCATGAAATACTCTGTTGTGGTTATGATGAAACTGTGTCCTGTAGAAGATGAGGGTGTTATTGGTCCAATAAGGTCCAACCCCAACATTTGGAAGGGCCATGTGATTTGTGCTGTATGCAACTCATTTGGTGGGACATGGATTAGATTACCATGTCTTTGACAGGTATTGCATGTTTTAGCCTTGGAGAGATAATCATACTCCATGTGTGGCCAATAATAGCCTAAGCGTCTTATTTTCATTGCCATTGCTTTTGGTGCTTTATGTCCTCCACATAGTCCATCATGTACTTGCTCAACGATGGTTTGGGCATCAACGGTACCAACGCATGTTAACAGTATGCCTTCATAGGATCGACGACACAATGTGTCCCCTACCAGTGCATATTGCTTAGAATGCTTTTGTACCACGTCTTTTTGTGCATTCGTTAAGTGTTGCGGTGTTTCATCGCGTAGAAGGTACTCTTTTATGTCATCATACCATTCTATCACGTGTGTTGTGCTAACAGATGCGATTGGCAAGGTATCAAGAGTATCGATTATTAGTTGGGCACAACTGGTTATGGAGCTTGGCAACGTATGGAACATGTCGGGTGATATGTTTAACGCTAAGGTGGCCAGTGCGTCTGCGATGGTATTATCGTTTCTAGAGACGTGTTGCACATCGATGTTTTCGAATCGTTTCATTAGATGTTTTGCCAAGTCACAGTATGACTGTAAATGTTGTGCTTTGCATCTATAAATATTTGTGACTTGGTTTAAAACCAACTGTGAGTCTCCTCTGACCACAAGTCGTGTGATGTCTGAAGCCAGTGCTACCCAAGACCTCTGAGGAGACCTTCATACTCTGCTATGTTGTTGGTACAGTGAAAGTTGAAACGATAAGCAAAGGGTCTGATCTCCCCATAGGGATAGGTGATGACAGCGGTAGCACTTCCCCCTTGAGAGGTGGATGCTCCATAAAAGTTTAGAATGGTGTCGTAGTCATTGGGTACTATGTCTATTACACTTATATTTTCATTTAGGAATTTTGGCTCTATCGTTGCTTGATCGTGCGTTGGTGATGTGGCCATTTGATTTGCTATGGCTTGATCCTTAACTGATGATTGCGCTATGTAATGTAGGTCAAACTCAACTATTATGGCTTTCCAATGGGCTATCCGACTTGTCTCGTAAATATTTCCAGTGATGGCTCTGAGCACATTATCCTTGCAGATTATGTTAACTTGATTACGGAAGAGGTAATGTCGCCATATCTTTAGAGAAAATACTAGGGCTAAACATGACCTCTCCACCTCATTATACCTTTCCTCATGGGCAACTAATACATGGCTTAAGTAATAGACAGGGACTTCAGTTCCATCATCTTGTTTCTAGCAAAGCATAGACGCAATTGACGAATCCGAAGTGGCAAGGTAGATGTAAAATGGTTTAACATTTTGAGGTGGGTAAACCGTGGGTAGTTGAACTAGTGCTGTTTTAATATTGTCAAATGCTTCCTGGCACTATGGAGTCCATTCGAAATGGATGTTCTTGTGTAGAAAGTGGTTCATAGGCTTCAACTTATCTATTAGTTTTTCTATGAAACGCCTGATAAACTATAATCTACCTTGTAGACCTCGAAGTTCAATAAGGTTGTTAGGTGGTTTTAAGTTTGTTATTGCCTTAACTTTATCTGGGTCTACTTGTCTCCCTACTTCCGAGGCTATGAATCCAAGAATTTTGCCTGTTTTGATGCTAAAGATACATTTCTTTGGATTAAGTCTCAGTTCATATTTTAAACAACGCTTTAGTACTAGGTCAAGATCTTGTACATGTTTTTCTGATGTCCTCGATTTAACCACGATATCGTCCACGTAATCGTTGAGCGAGTGTAGCATGTAGTCGCTAAAAATGAATGTCATCGCCCTTTGATATGTGGCCCCAGCATTCTTGAGACCAAAGGGCATCATTTTATAACAAAAGGTTCACCATGGTGTCATGAAGGTAGTTCGGAGCTAATGCTTCGGGTTAATACGTATCTGGTTGTATCCTGAGAAACCATCCATAAAAGATAATAGGGCATGCCTTGCGGTTGAGTCAACAAGTTGATCGATGCTAGGTAGGGGAAAATCATCTTTTATGGTTGCGACGTTTAGATCCTGGAAGTCAATGCATAAGAGAATACTTCTGTTCTTTTTCGGGACAATGACCATGTTGGATACCCAATCAGTGTAATCGACAACTTGAATGAAACCAGCCTAATAAAGCTTGGTGATCTCATTACGAACTGCCAATGCCACCTTAGGTTTAACCTTTCGTGCTTTGGCCTCAATTTTGGATCAAGGATAATATTATGCTGGAAGATTCGAGGATCCAATCCAGGCATATCTGTGTATGATCAAGCGAATGCCTTTATGTTGTTCCTAAGCACATCCTCTATGTCTTTGGCCAGTTGAGGTTGTAGTAATGTACTTAGTTTTAATATTTTAATTTCTCCATCAGGCATGGCGATGGGGGTTTTGGTAAATGGATCTTCAGTGATGTTTTCAGCTTCTATGTCAAGGGGCTTTGTCATACCTTTGTAGTTATCTATCGTTTGTTGTGTTGAGGCTATGACTGCATTGTCCGTTGATAAACTTAAGTGGATGAGATTTATGTTGGTGTCCCTTGCAATCTTTCCGTGCGGCCCATTGATGATTAACGGTGCGGATAAATGCTGATAATCCATTGGGCTTGCTCCTGCCAATGAATAGAGAGAAGAATGAGCTAACAGGTATTATTCCATGTTTTATGGTAGTGTAAGTCATGTGTACATGCATGATGGTGGTTTATCGTCACACCGGGATGCCTGGCAGTTTAAGACCTTACCAGGCCATGGGTGGCAATTTAAGGCCATACCGGGCCGTAGGGGGTTTGTACGTGGTAGTTTAAGGCCTTACCGGGCCGCCATGGTAGTTTAAGGCCATACTGGGCCATATGTTTATTGTAAAATTTGCACAGGAGAGTCTGCACCAAAATGTTCAGTGTGGACTTTTGAAGTTGACTCACAAGGGAATCAGAATGTGGTAGCATTTGTTTCGTTTTAAATATAATTTTTTTTATATTTTTGAATAATTTTAATTAAAATGAAAATAATAATAATAACAAATAAAAGGAAACAAATGAAAAGAAACAAAGTGCAAGGCGGCGGTGGCGGCAATGATGGTGGTGGCACTCAGCACTATAAATAGGGCAGGGGTGTTATTTGCAAACATTACAAATTTGAAGTGAGCGTAGACATCGAGCGTAAGCGTAAGCATAGACGACCCGGCGTAAGCGTAAACTACTAAACCCTGAGCATAAGCGTAAATGACCAAACCCTGGCGTAAATGCAGAGCGACCAAACCCTGGCGTAAACATAGAGCGTAGAGGTTGAAGCGTCAGTGTAGACGTCCCAACTCAGTGTGAGCGTAGAGACTCCAACTCGGCGTAGAGGCTCAGCATAAGCGTGAGCAATTTTTACCCTCAGCGTAAACCTATCGATCCCAGCGTAGAGGACGCCGAAATGGGCAAGGGGAAGGAAGTGGAAGGCCAGGGGAGGAAGGGACCTAACCTGACTTTCGTGGAGGAGAGTGAGGCCATGCTGCAGTGTCTACCCAGGCCGAGGATTCCATCATGGCCTAGATCGTCACACAGGTAGGCTCTAATCCTGCCTCTGTTGGTTGTTTTCATTTGTATATGTTATGTAGCGTAGACAGTTGCGGTAGCGTAGAGGACTTCGACGTATACGCCCGACATAGACAGATAGTGTAGAGGGTTTCTATACGCTGAGCGTAAGTTCACAGCGTAGAGGATCTCTAGAGCATAGAGCGTATACTATACATAGCCTAAGTTGTTTGTAGCATAATCTGTTTTGTCAATGCACAACGTAAACAATTTTACTAGCATGAAGTGTAGATGATTTTCACAGCGCATACGCTGACTGTTTTTTTCTTACGGCGTATACGCTGACTGTTTACACAGTGTTCAGTATAAACTATTTGCACAGTGTATACCATTTTTGACAGCTTATACGCTGGGTTAGGCAGCGTATACACCGAGCGTAAATAGTTAGTAATCTCTCTAAGTGTTGGCCTATTGATATGAAATTTTGTTTTTCATGTCATTTTCATGTATGGCTGATTTACCGTGGCATTTTGGTTGCTTGCAGGGACACTGAACCTTTTCTTCTGGTAGTTGAGCTAGTCAGAGTATTGGTGTAGTTTGGCCCCATTAAGGTCGATGAACCTACCCTCGATCTGACTGTTGACAACAATGGGGTCTGGTTCAGGGAAGGGGCATGTGAATTCCTTGCCTTCATGCTGGACAAGTTTAAGGTGGTTGTCTGGTCACACCTGAGTGAACAAGTGGCATGGAGCGTGCTTGAGGCCATGTTGCTAGGAGCCTCGAAGGGTGTCATGGTCTTCATTGAAGACATTGACGAGGGGTCGTTTGTAACCGAGGATGGTTCTTCTGGCGGGCCCCGGTCTACAAGCCCGTTAGCGCGCGTGTGGGCCCAATTTCCATGAGGACATGATTATCTCAACAACACCCTAGTTTTAGCCACGCGTGCGCACATGCTATTCCAAAACCCTCTTGGCACAGTGTACTGGGTGGATAGGTAAGATCGTTTAAGCTTGGCGTTTCTTTTCATCGTTTGGCATTTGCTTCTATTTTGACATCTGTTCTTTTGTAGGCCCCAAGTCAACCCAGACGGAACATGTGTTGAGGATGATGGGCTTGCTCTAGCTGGTACCACTCTAGAGACCTTTATGGTGGGTCCCACCCTTCGTGGAGCTGTATTAGCTGAAACCAAGGGTGATATTGTCCACTTTCACAAACGGTTCTCTAGAGTGTTCGCACTGTGCAAAGCTCGTGGATGGTTGCATGGAGATTGGTTGCATAAGGGACCAATTTCTCCTCATGACTCTAACTTGGGTAGCACATCTAAGTCCACAACTGAAGGTAAATGACAATATGTTCTAGATGGGTTAATGTGCCGACCGAAATCGTCGGTGCAAGGCTGGAACGTGACGAACACCGAAAGAAATACGGGCGAGCACGGTTGACCCTGCCTCCGCTTGAGGGCGAGCTAGAGTGGGCGAAGGCAGAGTGCCTTGGATGGTCCGCACGCGGATCAAACAAGGACTTCCCCGAGCGCCGCCGAAGCATTATACGCTGGGTTATACGTGAACAGGGCGTAAGCAATGAATCAGGCGTGCACGGCGTGAACAGCGTAAACAGAAATGAACACAGTGTGAGCGTACGGGCGTGACAGCGTGAACTGAAATAAGCACGGCGTGAACGTATAATCGTGACAGCGTAAACAGAAATGTACACGGCGTGATCGTACAGGCGTCACAGCGTAAACAGCGAATGGATGTAGGGCGTAAACAGGCAGACGGCGTGAACAGAAAGCATGTACGAACGGAGACGGAGCGAAAATGCAAGCGGGCGTGAACAGGGAGTGGGCCACGTTGATGTAAAACTGTAAAAGAACTTGCAATAAACGTAAACAGTGATTATAGAGTTAAAATGTTGTGCACCGGTCTGACGCAGTTGTGTAGGGACACAAGGCGGACGTAAAGCCCCGGTGGACAAGGGGGATGTAGTTAGTGGATGCGGTGGGCGAAGCGCGGATTGTGCTCAGCGTGCAGCATGCATGGGCTTTCGGCGTAAGCGTGAGCGTGCGAGGGTTTCCGCAGCGTAATTGCTCTGGGTCAGCTCTCATAAATTTTCGCCGGGGGCGTAAACGTGGAAAACTGGGCTATTTATAGGGGAAGGGTTACCGGGAAAAGCGGATGGGGAGACACGTGGCGTACAGACCGGGCGTTACAATTTAGAAACTCGGTACACGCTGGGCGCATACATTACAAACCAGCTCTTTGGTGTAATCTTCATGTTGCCATTGGAGATCCTGTCGTCGAGCGTGTACGCCGAGAAGCCGGGCGTCGAACGCTGGGCGTGAACGCTGGGCGTAGACGCTGGGCGTGAACGCTGGGCGTGAACGCTGGGCATAACACTTAAAAATATTTTTGTGGTGTTTCATTGGCCCCTCTTTGTTGACGCTTGGAGGAATCGACCCGAGAAGCGTCGACAAAGAAGCGCAAAACACCACAGGCAGCTCAATAAAAGCTTTATCCCCTGTCACCTGGCTAGACCTCATCGTGCCGTGCCCAATGGTAAATGGGATTGAAAGGGGTCAGAGTGGAAACAGGTGGGAAGGAAGGGATTGTGGGGATCGGTCGTTGCCCGAGCGACCATGCTGGGAGAGTAGGATGTTCAGTATGCTGGTCCTTGTCGATAGCCGTCTTTCAGCCGACTTGGAACTCAAGCGTGTGCGTCCTTTGGTGGAACGGTTCTCTTGGTGGTCTTTCAGGAGAACCAGTTGTCACTACCAAAGTCATGGAGTGATTTTTTTTTTTTTTTGCATTCTTTGGAGGAACAGCTCCCTTCTTTGGGGAAACTGTTAGCGAAGAGCCAAAGCCATGCGATAGGAAGTCTTCTCGATTGCGTTTTTTTTTTTTTTTTTTTTTTTTTGTTTTTTTTTTGCACTCGTATTCATGCGCGAATCTTGTGTTCTATATGTTATGACTACCGTATCCATGCGCGAATCTTGGTTTGGTAGACAAACAGTGGGCTTTCGGGGAACGGGAATGTGCGGGTTAACGGTTCGATTTAGTCTTGCCAGGTGAACGAATGGACATTGCCTCATCTTGCTACTTATGATGAAACGCACTCTTGTACGGGAACTTCCGAGCGTCATCCTGCAAACACAACTCCAAAGAGACAAGAAAACCATGAGTGTATCGACGAGTGTAGATTTAGGCAGCTACAGGTGAGCAAAAATATCGCGGCGATTTTGAGCATTGAATGTGAATGTCGACGATGTTGGTGAAGGATGCGATGATTCTGACGAATGGAGGTGGCTAGGAGATGGGGAGCTGCAGATGAATGCGCTAGTTTATAGTCTCAGCCAACTATTGTGGGTTAGTTTTATGTCGTAACCCGTTGGACATTGCCCGTTTAGCGTCGTGGCAGACGTTGCGTTGCCAATTTTAAGTCTTAGCGGACCATGAAGAGGCAAGCTAGTTTATAGTCTTAGCGGACTCCGTGGTGTCAGTTTATAGTCATAATCCAGGACTGTTCTGTGGTATCAGTTTATAGTCATAATCCAGGACTGTTCTGTGGTATCAGTTTATAGTCATAATCCAGGACTGTTCTGTGGTATCAGTTTATAGTCATAATCCAGGACTGTTCTGTGGTATCAGTTTATAGTCATAATCCAGGACTGTTCTGTACCTCAGCTCGTACTCACGTATTGAATGGTTTGAGGAACAGATGATTGGTTGGATTTACAAACTCTTTTCCGTCCATGTCGGCTAGTTTAAATGCCCCATTGTCGAATGCTTTGATAACAAGGAAAGGGCCTTCCCAGTTGACTGAGAATTTATCTGGGTGTTCCCGAACAGCTTTAAGTACTAGGTCTCCTTCTTTGATGGGACGCTTATGAATGTCATGTCGATGTCG
>MNCI01022754.1:5586-17156 GCA_015680685.1 Gnetum montanum | reverse complement strand
CTTTCTTTCCTAGCACTTACCTAAATAGCTCTATGTTATATCATTATTGATAATGCTTTAAAAAATTATATTAATATTGTTCTTTTATATTTTGAAAATTAAACTTGTTACTTACATCCCTGAGATTCTTGGATAAATTAGATCAATTTCAAAATTTCTTTCTCATTATTTTTTTTAAAAATTTATAACTTAGTGTTACTAAGTAAAATTGAAAATGTGATTTAGAGTTACGAAGCCAAGACTCTTATTGCTAAGCTAGCATCTTATTGTGACTAAATGCTAATATTTCCATCAAAATGAAATTCCTAATGTCAAATTCTTAGCTTCTGTGCATATTTCTAAGGCTCTTTATAGTCCCTCTCCCAAGTAAAGCACCTTAGAATTAGTTGAATTCTTGATTATTTTTTACCTAGTTGTATAATGTACTTTTGATTTCATGACTAATAGATTTTTGCATTAATATTTTTACCTAGCTAAGCTAGTGACCTACTTACATAGGTGACATATTAAATTATTCATTGAGACTTGCAATAATCTACTATCAAGTCACTAGTGTTTCACCTATAATTCTTGTGGTCATTGACTAACATTAAAAGATATAGTTAGTATTTCATTAAAATATAAAATTCTCAATTATCCTTTATGGAAAAATGATAACTCTTTATGTGACATTCAATTTGCAAGATAAAACAAAACTTTTCTCTTCAACTCATTTATATAAATTTAGACAATAACTAATGAAAATGCTTATAATAAGTTTTATAAGAATGATTTTTTGAATAGCTAAAAAATTATTTTCATAAATTATTAAATGAATAATTTCCAAGAGAAGACATCAAAGAAGAAGAACCAAATTTTGGTCTGGTTAATGAACTATCCTTCTCTAAGGCAAAGACAACTTTAACAAAGATAAAAAATGGAAAAAACTATTAGACCAAATAACATTCCTATACAAGCTTGGAAAGCACTAGAAAATAAAGGAGTGTCTTAGATGGTATAAATATTTAACAAAATTTTGAAGGATGGAGAAATTTTCAATAATTAGAGAAAAATCATTATTTTTTCCATCTATAAAAATAAAGGAGATGTAAAAGAGTGTGAAAACTATAGAAGGATCAAGCTAATGAGCTATTCTATAAAGCTTTGGGAGAGATTCATAGAGCAACATCTTAGACTTAAATCAACAAGATAAAAAACAAGTTGAATTTATGCCAAAGAGATATACTATAAAGACTATTTTCTTAATATGACAATTGATGGAGAAATTCAAAAAACATAGAGAAAATCTATACGTGACCTTCATTGACCTAGAAAAAACATATGACAAAGTGTCTAGAAGTATTATTAAGTAGACCCTAGAAAGGAAACACATCTAATGAGTGGTGAGGCACCCCTATGCCCAACCATACGAATCACAAGCATTCATGCACAATCCAGTTTAATTCCATGGATGGGACTAGTTTTGACATCTAGATTGCTATGCCTTAATCACAGTTCATTGTCTTCCCACTTGGACTAGTGGTAGCTTTGTCATATATGGTTTAGTCTAGAGTGAGGCATATGATTTTTATTATTTTATGTATTACAAGTTTAATCACCTACAACAAGAATAATGGTAAAGTAATTAGAGATTCACTTACTACCTATCTTGCCTAACACAAGTAACCATTCCACTTTCCCAGACATATCTTGAACACATATAGTGCTACTGGGCTACCAAACATTGAGCATTGCTAGGTTAGCAAGTACCTTATGTATGCTTGAAGTGGTTGTGCTTGTGTTCATTTACAACTAAAAAGTAATTTCTTAATTCAAATGCATTAAAGTAAAGTGTGTCAAATAAAACATTAATTTATTCTCAGTGCTACAAGGATTATCAAAAGATTTTGTTTTTGTTTTTGTCATACTACTGCACTCAGGTACATCAATGCTCAAACAAAGAATCATACACACTTAGACTCCTTCTGTGGGCACTCAGAAAATATTCTAACTCTAGAGAAAATAAATTGCAAGAGCTTCGCTACTCTAATTAAAAACTAACAAAAACTCATGCCAAATTAAGAGCCCAAGTGCTATATTTATAGGCCAGTGTATAGCCCCTAATGTCAGATACCCAATGTTGCATCTTGGCTCCAATGTTGGATACCCAATGTTAGAGCAGATGAAAACATGCTTCATCATACCCCCATGACTAAATGAAAATTCATCCTCAAGTGAAGAAGAGGAGGAACAATTTCCTTACAAAATATTGGGTAGGTATGGGATTATTGACTGACATACAAACTAACTCAGATGGAACAAATAGACTCTAAGTGCCCAAGTGTACAAAGTTACAAATTTTTACAAAATTGTATGTTCATGATAAGAGAAGTGAACACCTTGAACAACACTAACATCCAACACCTCTTGGCAGTTGAATAATGAGAGAGAAGATCCAACGATCATGAATGATCCTCATTGTGTGGTACTGCCGCATTATCCTCTGTGAAGATAGTCCCACTTTTAGTCCATGCTTCCCACTACAATCACAATAGAATCATGAATTAGTATGCAATGTGTAACACATAGTGGTTAAATGCCTTGTCTTATCGATGGTTACACTTGGCTAGGATGTGATTGTGGTAGATTGCTTCCTTGAGTAGCATTAGTGGGAAGGCTGAAAAATAGGATAAAATAGATAAGTGGTCCATTGTATTTTAAAGAGTTTAACATAGGAAAATATTTGAAGATGGTGTAAGAATTCACAACAATAAAAATGAAAGTTAACTAAAACATGTTGTGAAGATGTGCATAATTGGATGTCATTGATGGGGTAAACAAAAAGAATTTGATTGTAAGAGTGTCTAAGGATAAAGAACTTAACTAACCCAACCAAAAGATATGCAAGTGGGTTCTCGCCAAAGTAGGCATAGGCCTTGTATGCCCTTGCATAACTTCAAACCAAAGAGTCCATGGGCTTTGTGGATGATTAATGGTTATAGAAGGTTAAGTACAAAAACCCGGAAGAAACTAACTAAGAATTCCAACACATCAAACCAAGACATTAAATAAGAACATGAAACTAGTAGTGAAGTGAGACATGGAAAGCATAGATGGATCAGAGAAAGTGGAATGGAGTTCCTGATTAAGGTCACATGAAGTCCCCTGTGGATTTTATGGTTAAATGACTTTGATGAGATCTATCATTAGTCCAAACCAAAACCAACCTCGTTCGGTGACTTTGCATCATCATTCTAAGACCAGTCCATCCCCTTGAGACACAAGAGTGCTCCCACAAAACAACCACCATTTCTTATTAGAGAAGAAAAGAGAAGTAGGAAGTGAGGAAGGGCTTGATTTAGAGGGGATCTTTAGGCATGGATAACATGTCTTTCTAGTCCCATAACTAGTGCTTGTAGCCCATTTATTTTTTCTGAGTGTGCTTTGAATTCCCATCATTTCATTTTTATTTTTTGAAATGGAAACCACACCATGCAAAGATGTATGCATTTATTTTGTCTAAGGGGTGTGCTTTGAATTCCTATCATTTTTTATGAGAACCGGACCATGCAAAGACTTATTCAACTTCATTTTATTAGTTGACATGAAATGGTAAGAAATCCATGAAAACACACATGCACCCAAGCAAACAAAAAGCACAAAGAATGCCAAATCCCCTTGAATTCACACCCTGTTCAAACCTTTGAATCCTTCCCAATTCCAGAAACTACCAAAGTCACAAATTTGTTAAATTTTTGTTAATGAAAAAGGAGCTGCACATTTCCAAAACAAGAAAAACCATAGAGCTTGTGAATGGGTGGATGCTATGGACTCAGTGCTTGTTGCATGGAGAAAAAACCATGTCCTAATTATCTATAACAAAATTCAAATCCAAAATCTAGACACCAATAATCAAATAACAAAATAGTACATACCACCATCAAGCAATGCATTACCACTGTACCTAGCACTATTAATGAAAAGCTAGAAAAAAAACCACCAAAATAAAATAAAAGAGAATATAAAAGAAAGTGTAAAATATTCAAGAAATCGAAAATGTATTAATGATGGTGAAAAAAATTAGAAAATATTAATAACATGAAAATAAGAAGATGTAAAATAAAAAATGTGTAAAAAAAAGTTGTAAAAAAAAGATGAAAAACACTTAAGAATCCTAAAGATTAGAATGGGGAGCGATCTCCACAACGAAACATTTGGCCATGACAAGGATTAATAAGTAGATAATTAGGATCCATGTATGTATGAAACATTGGTAACCATCCATGCCCCAACCACTAGTTGTCTGTTGGTGGTGCAATGGCTTGGTAGAGAAATTGTTGGTCACACACTTAATTGTTAAATGTATGGTGGGTTAAGGTATGAGGTGTGTTATCATTATGGATGTTTGGCTCATGATTCCACCCTTGATCATGATATGGTATGCATGGAGTTTTTTTTCTTCCCACACTATTAGAGTCATTGTTCAGATTCGGGCTTGGAGTAACAATGGATGGTGGCCCTTGTGTATGATCAGAGTATGTTGGTTGAGAAAAGGAAGGTGGTGCACTAGATTGGCATTGTGTTGGCTTAGATGATGTGGTGGGTCCATGTGTGGTTTGCTTTGGCTTACAACCTTTCCTCCAGAAGGGACATTTCCTATATGGTAGTTGAGACCCACTGGTGTTAGCATGTTTATGCACATTTCCAGCACAAGTGGCATTCGTTTGTTGGTATTGTGGTGCTAAGCCTTCTTGTGTCATTGGAGGTGGCATATAAGGAGGTGGATTATGAGAATATAGAGGGTAGGCTAGATGGTAAGAGGCACAAGGTGGTGATCCTTCAGGGGATGTCATGGGTTGATGGTACCTAGGAGAGTGGTAGTGGCAATTTGAGGTAGAAGATGTAGAACTAGTTGGAGAAATAGGGTGTTGAACATAATATCTATGTGGTTTCAACGAATAGGATGGATAGTACTAATTTGGTGGTGGCCTCCACCATGACTATGGTTGTTTCCACTATGATTGATGACCATGTTGAGAGTGGTAATAAGTCCTCCTACGATGGTATGATCGGTCATGGAACTGTCTATAATTACCTTGTGGAAGAGGAAATCTCTTGGGCATGTGTTTTTGCACAAACTTTGGATTTAAGACACTTGCCCAATACTCTTGTAGATGCAACAAGATTGGGCAATGCCCTTTAGATGTTCATATATGTAGATTTTGCATCCAATATCTTCGTTTGTGGTTGATTCTATAGCCTCACTTTCTTTAGTCATTTTTCTTGTTTATCAAAAAGTGTTCCTAGCTATTTCTGGGTTATGTATCCTTTGTTTATTGTGACTTCCTGGCTTATTTTGCATGATCCTCTCCTCAAACATCTTAATGAGAGTTGTAACATGTTCATATATCCATTTGGACATCCTATTAAACTTTGCTTCTAGTTCATCAATAGATTTTTATATTGGCAAGGTTTATTGTAGAATCACCTTATCGAGAGTGGTTTTGTTCTCCTCACCATAGATCTATACCTCCTTCTATTGAAGAGTTGGGTCCCAAAGATATTTTTTAACATTCTTCCATTTTCATATCTCTCCTTATTCTTTTACCACATGCTCGATTAGCTCTTTGATCTAATGGGCTTGGAGCTTGTATAATTGCCTTGGGAAATACATCCCAAGGGTCTCCCTTGTTTTGTTATGAAGCCCATCTATGATGTGGGAAAGTTTCCTATCCTTGGAGAAATCATGACTTGGGAATCTATTTAGTAAGGCATAATATCTATCTAAGGCCATGTCCAAGGGTTCATGTTTTTCTTGCTTCCACTCTTGGATCTGTCTCCTCAAATTGGAAACCCTCACATAGGTTTGGTATCTCTCATTGAAAAGTTCTAGCATTGTAGACCATTGTCAAATGGAATTTGGTCTCAATGATCTATACCATACTTTAGCTCTATCAATTAGTGTCCTAGGAAAGAGCTTAAGCTTTTGCCATCCACTTTCAATGTTGTAGAAAGAATAAGCATCATGGAAGACTTGTAAATGATGTTGTGTGTCTAAATTATAGCCTCTTGCAAATTTAGGAATATTATTCATGTTAAGCTTAGGTAGATTACTCTTTTTGCGAAGCTTGTAGGATATCTTCACTACCTCTATGATACACATTAGGCTCTTAGTGGCCAACAAGGGTTCATCTTCATCAAACAAGTTGTGAGGGAAATTTCTATCTCTATTCATTTGATCATGATGATGTTGTCTTTGACCTTTCCTGTGGGTTCAATTCTGTTCTTTAATCTAACCCTTTAGTGGAGCCTTATCTCCATACCTACATTCATCTTCATCAAAACTAGATGTTGAAGGCAAAGAGGAAGATAAGGAACTAAAAGAATTGTCATGGCTTCTATGATGTTCTTCAAGGCCCTTTCATTTATTGTTTCTAGGTTTTGAGGAGGTCTTAGGCCTTGAGGCCTCCCCAAGTTCAGGACTTATATAATCTTCTCCAAGATTTTCTATCTTAGATGAATGTAGTCTTTGAGTGTCATCAAGGTAATCATGATCATAAGAAACCCTTGTATAAGGTTGATCACTCCAATTTTCTTCATCGTATATCGCATTAGTTCTCCAATGAATGTATTCGCTATATAGTGCATTGTCATTTCTATGTGGGAGAGACATTGTTATTGGTTGATAGTGTGTGTGGTTTAATATTTTTGAAAGATATATCATTAATACCTTATAGTGATCATGTATAATATAACTAATCTAGATAACTAGCATCATCCTTTGCAACGGTGCTAATGATGAGCGACGAGGTACCCCTATGCCCAACCATGCAAATCACAAGCATTCACGCACGATCCAATTGAATTCCATGGATAGGACTAGTTATGACATCTAGATCACTATGCCTTAATTGCAATTCATTATCTTCTCGCTTAGACTAGTGGTAGCTTTGTCATGTATGGTTTAGTATAGAGTGAGGCATATGATTTTTATTATTTTATGTGTTACAAGTTTAATCACCTACAACAAGAATAAAAGGTAGAGTAATTAGAGATCTAGTTCACTTACTGCCTATCTAGCCTAACACAAGTAACCGTCCCACTTTCCCATACACATCTTGAACACATATGATGCTACTAGGCTACCAAATGTTCAGCATTGCTAGCTTACCAAGTACTATATGTATTCTTGAAGTGGTCATGCTTGTGTTCATTAACAACTAAAAAGTAATTGCTTAATTTAAATGCATTAAAGTAAAGTGCATGAAAGTAAAGTGCATTAAAGAAAACATTAATCTATTCTCAGTGCTGCAAGGATTATTAAAAAAGTTCGTTTTTATTCCCATCGCACTGCTATGCTCAGGTACATCAATGCTCAAACAAAGAACCATACACACTTATATTCCTTCTATGGGTACTCAGAAAATATTCTAACTCTAGAGAAAATAGACTACAAGAGCTTCACTACTTCAACTGAAAACTAACAAAAACTCATGCTAAATTGGGAGCCTAGGCACTATGTTTATAGGCCAGCCTATACCCCCCAATGTCAGATACTTGATGTCACATCTAGGGTTCAACATTGGATACTTGACATTGGAGTAGATGGAAACATGCTTCATCAACATCCCTAATAGATATATTAAGTGATTTAAGACATGTATGAAAGAGCTACCATTAAAAATAGCACAACCTGTGGAACAATATCTGATTTTCTAGTCATAGTAGGTCTACATTAATGGTATGTGCTTAGCCCATACTTATTTTTCATTATTATAAAAAATTAATTAAAAAAATACAAGATGAAATCCCTTAGTGTATGTTATTTGTAGATGATATTATGCTAGTAAATATAGCTTGAGAAAATATTGCTTCTAAAATGGAGAAGTAGAAACATGCTTTAGAATCAAAAGGTTCAAAATTTAGTAGAAGTAAGATAGAATATATGAAATGAAATTTCAATAATATCATAAATAGTAATTAAATAGAGATGATAAATCAAAGTTCCTCACAACAAACAATTTTGCTACGTAGGACAATTCTTCAATGAAATGGTGAAATTGATAAAGATATAAGAAATAGAATTAAGGATGGTCAAAATGGAGATAGGCTAGTGATATTCTATGTGATAAAAGAATACTAATAAACTAAAGAAAAAAATTTATAGGACAAGAATTATTCCTACTATAATATATGAAGCTAAATGTTGGGTAGTGCAAAAGAGGCATAAAAAACAAATCAATGTGGTATAAATACGAATACTTAGATGAATATTGAATGTTAATAGAAGAGATAAAATGCTTAATATATGCATTAGATGAAGATCTAGAGTGGCTCCTATTTTAAATATGTTATGGGAATAATAGCTTAGATGGTTTGAACATGTGTAAAAAAGATAAGATAATAAGCATATAAGAAAATATTATTCCATCACTATTCCAAGAAAGTGATTGAAATGAAAATAAAAAAAGATGTGAAAAAATAATTGAATATGATTTGAAGAAACTAAAAATAAATAAAGATCTAGCTCTTCATAAAGGAAAATAAGAAAAAAGAAATCATGTAGCTAACCCCATAATGTTAGGATAAGGCTAGGATGATGATGGTGATTTTATGAATTAAAATGAAATGAAATGAAGCTTTATTATGTTCAAAGATCCATAGGAATTATTTTATAAGAATTAACTACAGGGGCTGTCAACTTACAACTGGCTTCTCAACTGAGTGAACCAGAAGTGAAACCATGAAAATGTCCCTTTTTTCAGTCTAATCATCCAAACATACCCTCACACACACCTGTGGCTAGTGCCTCTAAACCTCCAATTGCCTCCACCATCCAAACCTTCAAGCAGCCTTCAAACCAAACACCTCCTAAGGTACAAACCATCATGCTCACACATGCTATGATAGACTAGATAAAGGTAGGCCATCTTCCTTGGAAATTGACTGATCTAGGAAGTTCCCTCATCTATCTTCAAGTGGCAGGAAATGAGCCATTTAAAGCTCTTTTGGATTCAAGGTCAAGCATCAACTTGATATCACATGACATGTACAAGACTTGGAACTCGTCCCTGTTGAAGAAAAGCAACATTCAACTTGAGCTGGCAAACCAATCCATTACTATTTCCTTAGGATTGGTGGAAGATATTGTGACCACCATTTGTGGGTGGTCCTATCCTATAGACTTCCTAGTCATTCATGTTGAGAATTGCAAGGAGAATTTTCCAATCATAATGGAAAGAGCTTGGCTTAACATGATGGATGCACGATTAGGACTCTGAGATCTTTCCCTTGAAATTTCAAAAGAAAATCCTTTTGGAACGGTTTTGAAGAAGCGTGTTCTATGCATCGTGTACAGTGACTCCGGGTGCAACTGTGTGTAGCAACTGTGGTATGCTAAGCAGACATCTATTCAAGCATACAGCTGGTGTGCCAAATAATCACAAGTTCAAAGATGCCTGCATGTAGCAGCCACAAATTAAGAAGGCACCCAGTGGCTAACCAGTAACTCTAATAGCAGCATTTTATGTATGGAATCATCTAAGGGGCTTGTATGCACCTATATAAAGAGCATGGATGAATTGGAAAAGGTCCATCAACAAGTCTCCACTATTAATGACAGTGATGATTGGGAAAAGCTATAGATCCTTGAAAGTTTTAAATAGGAGCCTCTAGAACTCAAATCCTTACCAACCAATTTGGAATATGCATTTTTGCATAATGGCAAGCTGGTAATTATCAATGCCACTCTTGCTCCTGAATAGAAGAAGTAGTTGCTAAAGGTGGTAAACAAATGGCAGGCCAATTTTGCATGGTCATACCTTGAATTAATAGGACTTGATCCCAGGGTATGCTAACATTGGATTTATATCAACTCCTTCATGAAGCCATGATGACGACCACAAAGGTAGTTGAACCCCAAACTGAAGTAAGTAGTTAAGGATGAAATTGAGTAGCTGCTAAAAGTGGGGTTCATCTATTCCATTGTAGATAGTGAATGGGTTAGCCCACTCGTTATTGTGCCAAAGAAGGGTGGCAAATGGAGGCTCTGTATAGATTTTCGACTACTAAACATGGCTACCTTCAAGGATCACTTCCCACTCCCATTTGTGGACCAAGTGTTGGATACCATTGTAGGGCATTGTTACTATAGCTTTTTGGATGGTTATAATGGCTATAACCAAATCCAAATCACACCCAAATACCATGTCAAGACAACATTTACAAGTTCCTGGGGAACTTTTGCATATAAGAAGATGCCCTTTGGCCTATGCAATGTGCCTGCAACTTTCCAATGCCTTGTCCTCAACATCTTTCAGCAACAAATAGGAAATGGGATAGAAGTCTTCATGGATGACTGCTCTACCTATGGAGCAATGTTTGAACAAGCCTTGGACCACCTTGAGCAAGTTCTGAAAAGATGTGTAGAAATTAATCTATGGCTTAACTAGCAAAAGAGCCACTTAATGGTCCAAGAGGGCATTATTCTAGGGCACTGCATTTCACAAGCACAGATTAGTGTAGATCCTAAAAAAATCAGGTGATGAGTGGTGAGGTACCCCTACACTCAACCATATGAATACAAGCATTGCATGCACGATCTAATTGAACTACGTAGACTAAGTGCCTACATGCCTTATGGAACACCTAAGGTTAATCATTCGTTATCTTCCCAGAATTAATTGTATTTGTCACAATTGTATGGTTAAGTAAGTTTGAGGTATGTGATTTTTATGTCTTTTGTCTTTTATTGCCTATGCTAGGAGGAGAAAGGGTGAAGAGACTAAGTAACTAACTTTAACTAATTAGGTTCTAATGCCTAGCATCAGTATCCATCCCACTTGTCGTTCACACCCTGAACCAATGCAACCTTTTGGGATTACCAAACACTATTCGTTGCTAGGATTACCAAGCATAATGCATGTGCTCAAAGCGGTCGTACTGAATGCACTTAACTAGGAGTGATGAGGGTTGAGAAAAATTAATGAACTAATAAAGCATTTATCCATTTAACATTAATTAAAGTCTTATTTAGCTACGTCCATGAATGGCAAGATTTATCCAAAAGTTCATCTTTATTTCCATACACAAACTTGTGCTCAGGTATAATATTTGCTTGAATAAAGATCTATTCACTTTGGGACTTCTACTGTGGGCATATGGAAATTATTCTAACTCTGGAATGGAAAAATGGCAAGAGTTTGGCTACGGTCTAGATCTAGATGGAAAAACAAGGGAGAGCCGCATCTTATTTATAGATTTGGTAGCGCATTATGATATCACGTACGTGATATTGCAGGGAAGGATGCGATATCATGTATATGATATCACAGAAAATGAAATATTGCATCCCATCATACTCCCATAACTGAATAAAAACTCATCCTCAAGTTCCTTACAAAACATTGGGAAGGTATGGGATTATTAACTTGAATGGAACTAATGGTGAATGGGATGACATGTGAAAAGATCATCATTATAGAATATGACAAAAGTGGTGTTCACGACAACAAGAGTGAACACTTTATACATTTTACATTAGGCCTTATTTGGCAGTTGAAAGAGAAGAGAGAAGAGAGAAGAGGTCTGCT
>MNCI01022748.1:158264-211014 GCA_015680685.1 Gnetum montanum | reverse complement strand
CCTGCTTGAACCCGGAGTGTTCAGTTTAGTCTTGGGGGAGAGACATTTGCCGAAAAGTGCCTAACTTTTTTGAAATTCTTTATCACCCAAAGGACATCAGTTAGGGTAATTAATACTAACACTTAGGAAATTGCACCATAAATCATATGATCTTAAGTATACCGGGATATTAAACCGCAAATCCACCTTAAGGCATAGGACCCATCATTATAATTTTCAGGCACGATCACACAACACTAAACGATCTTTAATTAAGACATGTAGTAAGGTATAACTTGAATTCCTAAACAACCTTACTAATGTTGGCCCGTGTGATTGTAGATGGCCCCGAAATGCACCCAGCAGAAGAGTCCAACCCAAGGTGGAGCAAAACAACCTAGGAGAGGTCGAAGACAAGTCCCTGTTGGACAACATAATTAACAGGAGGTGCATTCATTCAGTATCCATCAAAAGGAACCTCCTACCAGATGGTCCGGACAGGCAGAAGGAGGAGCTGCTGTGCCTGAACTGGGACAACAACTCACGTTGCTCCCGGGATGTGTTCAGGCCATCCACACGAAGTCCACAATTGCTTCGGTGATTGTGGAACTCAACTTCGAATCTTTTGCAGAGTTCGCTCCTGAGGCTGTTAGGGATCACCTTAAAGGGTCTCCCTTTTGGCCTGTCCTCTCTGAACAAAGTGCCTGGTACTTAGGAGAAACGTACTTGTTTTGGCACAATAAAGAGCAAGGCACCACATTAAACATCGGTGGTGTGTCAGTAGATTTTTCTGCACAGGCGATTTCGGAAGTGTTAAATCTTCCGAATTCAGGCCCCCATGTTGCTCGGTTATCCACCCGATCCGACCCTGATGTGCGAAAGGATTGGCTAGAGAAGGCGTTTGGCAGAGATAAGGCTTTTGGTGAGCTGACCACGGAAGAGCGAGTCTATTTTAAAATCGGGACCTATCACCTCTTCCCCACAAAAGGCTTAAAGAGAATATCAACGTATGCGGCAAGAGGATGTGCAGTGTTGATGGGAAAGGTTAACGCTAACCTTCCTCATCTATATTTGACGGAGATCCTAAGGCGATTCGAAGAACGGAAGACAGGAAAAATGGCACTCCCTTTTCCCTGTCTTATCAGAAAACTGTGCCGTCGGGCAGGTATTCGGGGATATACAAATGACGTCCTCCGAAAGGCCCAAAATGCTTCTTATGCTGAATTGTTAAAGGCGCCAGCTCCAAGAAAGAGTACTGGCGAAGAGTTGGGACCAGATGAGGAAAATGAAGAACAGGTGACTGAAACCCCTGCAACTCAGCTTGCAGGACCCAGTCAACCTCCAGCCACAGGTCCTAGCCAACAACAAGAAGCAGAACCCGGCACAGGCCAGGATCAGCCGCCGCCGCAAGACTATAGACCGTCAATGAGCCACTTGAGGGCTATTGCTGAGACGGTCAGTTGGGGAAGTCGTGATGACACCAGTCTCTTCCGTGTCATCGATGATGCCAGGCAGCCTACAATTTCAATAGATCGCACAAGGGGTGAGTTGTCAGTGCAAACAGGAGGAGGGGAAAGTAGATGGTCACAACAGATTTCTGGACATGCGGCATCTTTTCAAGTGCAATTAGAGACTGGTGAAGGGGCCACAGTGGTGGTCATGCAACACCAGGATGCCGCAGGAGCAGCTGATGTGGTAGCTGACTACATCAAGGAATCTTTTCATGTACCTGTTGTGCCACCGGCAGATCTTTCAGGAGCACAGGATGCTCAAACCATTGCCGGAACCTCAATGACTCCTGCAGAACATGAGGATGCATTGGACAGATTGCTTCAAACAGGACAAGTTTTAACGTCTCTGTTTGACATCCCTCAGGATGTAACCGCAATTCAGTCAGACCTCATTTCAACCAAGGGGAAACTGGTCATATCCGAAGTAAGGGCTGAGCATGCTGAGGCTGAAGTGCAGAAATTACAAGAGCAGCTCATCGCCTTACAAGCAGCACAGCGGGATCCCTTGCGATTGGTTCCCGCAGACCAGTTAGACAATTTTAAAACCGAGCAATTAACCAAATTAATTGCAGAAAATAAGAAGGTGGCAGAAGAAAAGGAGACGGCCACTTGGGATGCCTCCGCAGCAAAGGCGCAAACTCATGCGCATCTTAAGGCACTCAAGGCCTTATAAGAAGAAAACAAGCACTTGGTTGTCGATAACCTTCGGTTGACTTCTGTGGAGAAACAAAAGAATGTTCTCGATGAGCACTTTCGTCGGCTGCGAGAACAATTCATTCGAGTTAACCAAGATGTAAGTCATTTAGCCAGAGAAAATCAAACCCTCTCAATGGAGGAGGTGCGCGCTATTCGACAGAAATTAGCCATCGAGATTAGTGCATGGCAGAATGAGGCTAAACGACACGAGAAGCTGAAGGAGCACTTCCATGACCAGGTGGGGATGTACAAACAGATCCTGGAGAAGGAGATCCATATGGCAAAAGCCCAAATCAACAACATCAGTGCCCAACACACTGATTGGGGGGCCATATTGGACACTTATGCCTATGCCCACTAGGCGGAAATTAAGAACCAGGACCTGCAGATCCAAGACTTAACTGAATTCATGGAGTTGGCCAACCTTCGATATGCCAACTTGGCCATGTTAACAGCAGGACTCCCGAGGTCAGAGCTCGAGTATCAGGTAGCTTCCACCTACATCAAATATGAGGCAGAATTTGCAGAACGAAAGAAGTTAGCTGAAAAATTAGATGTTGCAAATTCTGAACTCGTGGTGGTAAAAGAGAGCTACCAAGGGCAGAAAGATGTGGCAACCGACTTGGCTCGACGGCTAACAGAACTTCATGAATACAAAGACAAATCCAGAGCCTTTGAAGAGGAACGACGGGTGTTTGCGGCGTGGTACGTCAAGGCTAATCAGATGTTCCCGCAACTACCCTATCCGTGGGAACTGCCGACTCCATCAAACATTGGAGCATCAGCATGGACGGCACAAGACCCTCGAACTGAAGAGGAGAAGCTCCGGGCTATTCTTCAGTGTCATCAATCTTCAAAACTTGGAGCACATGACAAAGGGAAAGCACCCATGGAGGAGCCACCGCCACCAGGAACTACATGAGTTCCCCATTTTTGCAGTTGTAGCAGTTTTTCTCTGTGTTGTGTCTTCCCACACTGCGACATTAGTCCATTTCTTTTTCTAGTTAATAATTCCATACCTATCCACTGTGTAATCACTGAAGCTTTTTCTCCTTGTAACTCGAGGATGAGTTTTTATTCAGTCGTGGGGGTATGATGAGACGCGGTTTGCGTCGGCCGCGATATTGCGTACGCGAAATCGCGTCCGACGCGATATCGTATCCCCCGCGATATTGCGTACGCGATATCGCATCCTTCCCTACGATATCGCGTACGCGATATCACAGTCAGCCGTCATTTCTATAAATAAGAGGCAGCTCTCCCTTATTTCACATCCCAGTTTTAGGTAGCGAAGCTCTAGCAGTTTGATTCCTCCAGAGTTAGAATTTTCCCGTGTCTACCTGTAGCGTGGTGAATGTAATTGTACGGTGTCTTTATTCGAGTGTGCCGTACTTGGACATGCACATGACTGGCAATAAAGATCAAGATTACTTCATCATTGCAGCATTCACTTAGTTTATTTATTGTTATTTATTTCATGTTATTTATTGCTTTCATAGCGCGGTGTGAGTACGACTTAGCTACGAGCATCTACGGGTGTGTACGGCTAGTTAAGGAATCGGTTGCTCATCGCGATTAGTCTCTCAACCCTAAACTCCTAGAAGCGGAACAAGTACAACTTGATTACAAGCATTTAAGTGTGACTGCTTGGTAGCCCAGTGGTGTAGCTAGGGGGATCTACGCTTGGTAACCCAGTGGCATATTTGGTGTCTGCGCTTGGTAATCCCAGTGGCGTACCTAGGCCTATGCTTGGTAGTCCTAGTGGCAGTCGTGCACGAGGTCCAAGATGTGTACGGTTGATCAAGGAATCGGTTGCTCTTCGCACTTAGGCTAGATTAGATTTTCTTACCCTTTCCCTCTTAGCTTAGAATTAGTTAATATTATTTTCCACTGCCTTCAGGAGTAGCATTAGATTAGAACACATCATACACCTCATCTAGACTAAACCATACGTGACATATGCAAAACTAGTCTAGATGGGAAGACAGCGAACTGCGACCTAAAGCTAACTAATCTAGATGCCACAACTAGTCCATCTGCGGAGTTCGACTGGATCGCGCGTGCACGCTCGTATTCATATGGTTGAGTGTAGGGGTACCTCGCCACTCATCAGTTGGAAACTAGACTAAACCCATATATAATGAATACAAGTTGGTTTCCTAATTCAATTTTTCTCCTTAAAGATCTTGTTGCATTGCTACTAGACTCTAGGAGATTTACTTAATTACCAATAGAGACTTGATTACTTGCCCACTATCTTTTACCTTGGTTACCCATAATCGACCTTGTGGATGATAGTCAAGAGAATTCAATTGTTGGTCATGATTTGGACTACTTCTAGTTAGCCATCGATTAGGGTTCTAAGGGTATTCTTGAGAAACATGGTTCCTAAAGTAAACAATACACCATATGCTATATGCTTGAGAGGGTTATTCATAGGTCCTCCAAAATGTGGATGCTTATACCCAAATCTATCATAGCCTTCGAGAGCCAATAACTTTCCATTACCCTAGTAAGAAGCCTAAGAACTAGGCGTAATGGTAGGACACGAACCTTGAAAATCATCCTTAAAATTCCTTCCATCAGGTTCACCTAATCTATCACTAGATATTTTTTCATGTTAAGATGCATCAGCTCCAATCTTTTCCTACTTTTGAGCCTTTGACTCAACTACTAAATTAGCTACCAATTCTAGTGATTCCTTGTAGTTTGAGATCTTGTGCATTTTGATCTCCCACTAGGCCAAAGGTTTTAGGCCATTAAAGAAGAGGAATAAATTTGACTCTTCATCCATTACTAGGATTTGCAAGATTCCTTCTTGGTATTCACAAAGATAGTCTTGTAGCTTTCCTGTCTACTAGAGTTCTTTCAACTTGCATCATTTTCTACATTGTTAACCTACAAATAAAATATTTTATGTTATTTTCTTATTTTCCTTTGCTTATATAGGATGATAAAATGATATTTATTCTTGAAAAAGTTTAACTTTTGACATATGATGTTTTGACATTACCTAGTTTTAACATTGCATCTCATTTCTTTTCTAAATATCTTCATGGACTTTAACTACTCTTATATTGATATAGGTCAACATGGCTACCTATCCATCATCCTTCTTATCTTAGATTATCCTACAAATTAGGTGATGAGGGATGGAGTAGTCCAACACCCAACCATATGAGTTATGAGTGTTCACAAGTAGCCCAGTCAAATTCCATGGACAAGGCAATGTAATTATGCTAGAGTTCATGATTGTTGTCTTCCCACATGAGTTAGTAAAATCAATTCATATGGTTTAACTCATGGTGAGGCATATGATAATGATGTTAAGTAGGCCATGTTGCTCCTAGTAAACATAAAGTAAGTGGAATTGTTTCTAAATCTAAGTAATAGTAAACAAATTTAATATAGGCTATGTAATGGAAATCCGTTCATGATTCTCCAAACACGTCTTGGACTCATGCAATCATTATTGGGATTATTAAGTATTATGCTACTAGGCAAACTAAGAAATAACACTAGTGGGTTACCAAACGATTATACTTAATGCTTAGAATCATTCGTATGAATTCTTCTTAATAATAGTAATGATAACTTGCATAGAAAGTAGATCAGTAACTAGAGAAAATGGTAAACATTAAGCTAAGTCAAAGTAGGAAAATTATTCCAAGTGTAAATAGTAAAAACTAAGTGATGTTGTAATGATGTAGAGTAATCTTGATCTTTATTTCCATGCATGAAATGTTTCCAAGTACATTCCACTCAAGTAAAGACTCCATTCAATTACTAAACATTACACTATGGGCATACACTCCTAAGTGCTAAGTGCTAAAATAAATAAATAAAAAACTAACAAACTTTTGCTAAGTGTGAAATGAAACTATATGTGGACAGTGTGCCTATGTGTTGTATTTATAGGCCTACACACGTTCATGATATTAGATATGTGACATTGTATCTTATGCATTGATATTGGAGATCTAATATCAGATACCTGATATCGTTGCCAAGAAAAATTTGGATTTATGATACCTTCACAACTGATTGAAAACTTGTCCTTGAGTTAAAAAAATGATGATAGAGTTCCTTACAAAATTTTGAGGTAGATACATATGACACTAACTCTTATATACATGACTCTCTAATGCCATAGTGTAGTTTACAAAAATGATGTAACTCATGACATAACAAGTTTACAAAAAGAACAAAATTTGGTGAAGCTAGATGTAGCATTATGGTGTTCTAGGTGGTAGTGGCTCTTCCATTAGTTTCTTCCCCTTATCTTTTGGATTCTAAAATATGTATTGGTTTAGGAGTGCCTGAAGTTTTTCTTCTTCTGTTTTATGATTGTGAACTATTCATACTAATGAACCAATTTTTGATGGAGTCGGCATGTCCAATGGGTATGGTAGCTATGGAAACATTTGATTTGGTTTGACATACCAAGTTGCAAACTTTCTCCACTCCTCTTCAAATGCTCTAGCCTTTTCATGGAGTTCATGATAGTCTGCTAATTTTCTGGCCAAGTTTTCTACTACATCCTTTTACCCTTGGTAGCCAACCTTTACTACTTCTAATTCAAAGTTTGCCACTTGAAGTTTCTATAGGGAATCTTTACAATCCACAAACTCTTTCTCATATGGTGCATATGTGACTACTACTTGTTGTTCTAGCTCATTTTTGGGCCTACCTGCTATTAACATGGCCAAGTTAGCATAACACAAGTGAGCTAACCCCATGTACTCTTTTAGGTTCTTAATCAATAGGTCTTTGTTTTTTACTTCTACTTGGTGGACGAGGGCATAACTATCTAATATGGATTTCTAGTTAGGATTTTGTACTAAAATCGTGCTAATTCTAGCCTTTTCCATTTGGATTTCTTTTTTATTTATCCACTTGTACATGCCCACTTGGTCACAAAAATGTTCCTTGAGCCTCTCATGTTTCTTTGTCTCGTTTTTCCAAGTGTTGATTTCAATGGCTAATTTTTGTCTAATGGCGTGTACCTCCTCCATAGAGAGGATTCTATTTTCTCTTGCAAGGTAGCTCATGTCTTGGTTGGCCCTCACTAGTTATTCCTTAATTGGTGAAAACTCTCTTCTAAAATTTTTTTCTATTTTTTCACCATGGTCAACCTCATGTTGTCAGCAACAAATTGTTTATTCTACTTTTGTACTATGATAAGTGCCTTCACATGTGCACACGTTTGTGCTTAACTTATAGAGGCATTCCATATCGCTTTCTCCTTTTGATCTTTCAATTTTTTATTCTACTTAATCAATTTGATGATCGACTCTATTTTAAATTGTTTGATTTGGTCAAATGCAACAAATTGTGTGGGATATCTCCTTTTAGTTCTTAGGATTATGAGCTCTTCATGTAGTTTTAGAACTTTTGCTTTCACATTCTCTACCCTAGTCTCTGCAATGAGCATATTTTCTTTGATAGTGATGAGTTTAGATTGTATTGTAGTGACATCATTGGGGATGTCAAATAGTGTTGTCATGACTTGTCCAATCTATAGTAGTCTATCAAGCACATCCTCATGATCAGTAGGAGTCATTGAGGTTTTGGCTAATATTTGAGCATCTTTGGCTCTAGTAGATCTGCTGGTGGCATAACAAGTATGTTGAAAGATTCTTTGATGTGATCTATGATCATCTCCATTGCTCTTGCTGCATCCTAGTGCTGCATTACCACAACTATCACTCCTTCTCTAATCTCTAACACCACTTGGAATGATGTAATGTTCCTAGAGATTTGTTGTGACCATTGATCCTCTCCTTCGAATTGTAATGAAATTTTTCCACTTACTAGATTGGCTAAAACTATGAGTCCGATGGCACTATTAATAAATTTATACAGATTAGCTTCTTCCCTCATTCCCTAGCTAATTATTTCTACAATTTGGTATGGATGGCTCATCAATGGTCTATAATTTTGTAGTGGTGACAGTGGAACTTGATGTTGCTATTGTTGTTGCTATTGGCTACTAGGCCCTACTCACTATTACTATTGATATTTCTATTGTTCTTGTTCTTACTCTTACTATTCACCATGGTCTTTCCTTGGTGGAGTTGGTTTGAGCAACTCAACATATGAAGCATTTTGGATTGTCTTGGGAATGTAATTGGTGTATTCTAGAACTTCGACTTGGTTACATAGCTTTCTGATAAGGCAAGGGAATGGAAGTGCTAGCTTTCCTACCTTCTTCTCTTCAAATTTCCTTTGGATTTCCATAAAGTACAATTGTGTGAAGTTGGCATTATATTTGCCCATCAAAATCGCACTACCTCTAGTTGCATAAGTTGATAGTTGATTGAGTCCTTTTGTTGGGAATAGGTGATAAGTGTCAATTTAAAAGTATATTCTCTCCTCTAGAGTTAGCTCATTATAGCCTTTATCATCTCTACCATAAGCCCATTTTAGCCATTGCTTTCTAGTTTTAGGATCAGATCGGGTGGATAGATGTACTACCTGTGCTCCTTTGTTGGGTATGTTTAGAGTTCCTACAATTTCCTTAATTAAGAATGACGTTGAGATTTCTCTAATGTTGATAGTAGTACCCTCATTGTGGAAAAAATGGTAAGTCTCTCTAAGGTACTATTTGCTATTTTACGACAGGATAGGCCATAGTGATGACACTTGATGTTGTATCTATATCGCTTCAGGAACAAATTTCATAAATGGGCCAAAGTAATTTCCATGATCACCATGCTCATGATGGATCTTTCTTGCTTGAAGGTAGTCCTGTGACAACATGAGATGTTGTCCTTCAACTTGTCATTCATTTGCCTCTCCTTGGCCTGATTTTCCTATAGTAGGATTGTCTTGATGAATGCTAAACAATTGTGCTTCCTACTCATGTTCTTGTTCTTTGCCTCCATTTTAGCCTCTAACTTGGCCTCTTGGTCTCTCACTTGCTCCTTGTGAAGGTCCTTCTTCTACTCCTCCACTTCTTGGAATCATCTACAATCATTAAAGAATTATAATTACTAATCTTTTTCCATGTATTCATAACAATTTCATACCTTACTCATACCCTTAGTTTCATTAAGTTCTTAGTTACTAAGATTGCAAAGTTAGAAACTTTTTAAGAAGTTACCCCATAGATATTAATCTCTTGATAACCCTTCACAATTACTCATTTTGTCCCTATGTATGATGGTTATTGGTCCTTAAGATTATTAATTGAGTGTTTTGACTTTAGTATGTTTGCTTATTCTTTAAAAATTCCAACTATTTCTTCATAATTACCCTTAAAATACCTTTTGGGCGTTAGAATTTTTTGAAACATTGGCGACTTAAATTTTCCTCACTAACACCTCCCACAACTAAGTTGAGCACTTCGTGATCAAATAGGTTCTAAAATCATGAAAATGGGAGTGATATTGATCAAGTTATGGCTTGGGAAAGTTAGGAGGTCATACCTTAGATTGAAAAATAAAATTCAAAAAATCTCCCTTGTTGCAAATGAAAAATGGTGAAAAAGCAGCTAAGTCCTCACAATATATATAGTTTTTGAGGACTCGATATCTCAGCATATAGAAGCTTAATGGATTCATAAATTTGGAATGGATAGTGTAAATGATATGGAAAGTGTTTATTGATATTTGGAAGGTTCAAGATGATGTGGAATTGCTTGGCAAGTATAAGAAACAATAGTTATACAAGTGGGTCCTCCCCAAAGTAGGCTCCAGCCCTTAATGCCCTCGTATAACCATGCCTACAAGTGTCCTTAGTCACTTAAGGAGTTGAATGTAATGCATACTTATTTATCAAAACAAACATGTTAATACCACCAAATTTGAGAAAATAACTCTATGTTACACAAAATTACAAGTTATGACTATTCAAATAGTGAGATGAGATGGACTTAGAAGGGATTGTAGAAATCAGGACATGAGGTGTCTTACCATAAGCATAATGAATTGTTATGTCTTATTAGTGGTTAAAGAAAACACTAGCCTTTTCGTCCAAGATTCAAACCAAGTCTAGACCACATTTTAGTGACATTGCATTGTTTTATCTCTTGGAATTACAACTTTGAGAATATCAATGTTGCAAGGAGTATTGTCACTTGGTGTATTGTCCAAAGGATGAGTTTTATTCATGGAATTTATGATGATTTTTTTTAGATTTTTGAGAAGTCACCTACCTTCAAGCATGGGTAACATGTCTTTCCAGTGGAATCCCCAAAAATTTATTTTGTGCTCTTTTATTTTTATTTGTATTAACCCTTTTAAGGTAGCTCTTATTCTACTCTTACTTCCATTTTTTGTTAGATCTACAAGGATGTAATACAACCTTAGCAATATAATATAACTCACAATAGTAATCCAAAAAGAATCCACAAATCCCTTGATGTCACATCCTTTACATTCCCCCTTGGTTCTTTACTTTTTTGTCTAGGCATAATGATCACAAGTTTATTCTTAGTTTTATGATGGGAAAGAATATCCTTATGGTCATGGTAAGAATCTATTATTAATGAAATGGATGGATGGATGATGTGGGCTCACTATTTAAATAATCAGTCTTTAATGACTTGATAACATAGAGAAATATTCACCTTATTGGAATACATCTTACCTTTATTCAATGTGTCTTATTAGTATTCAAAATTATTTGCAAATGGTTTAAAACGAAGTATAAAAGAAATTGAAAAGATAGTAAAAATTGTGAAAAAAGTGTAAAGAATGAAAAATGTTAAAAGAATTGAAAATGTAAAAGAATATTAAAAATTTAAGAAATGAAAAGTATTAAAGAATGAGAAAAGATTAAAGAATGTGTAAAATAAAAAGAAGATGAAAAGTATAAAAGAATGGAAAAAATTGTATCAAGAAATAGGAAAGAATGAAAATAATTGTAAAACAAAATATGGAAAATCACTTATTAATTCTAAAATCAAAGGCATCTTTCCCATGACTGAACTCATTGGCAAGTGTTCAAGAAATGCTCCTTAAATCTCCTAGACCATACACTCTAGGTGGTTCACTTAAAATCATTATTATTTTAACTTGTCTATTATTATCCCATGTGATCTTGATGGTCATGGAGTTATGATCAACTAAGTCCTTATTTTCTTTTTCCTTTGGTGTATGATTATGATTTATTAGTTTCATGTTAAGGTTTTTAGTTGGAGTCATTTCTTTAGATTGGGAATTAGTAAGTGATTCAAATGTTTCCATGCATGTTTTACATGATTGTTGATTCTTAGTTAGTGGCCATAGGATGTCTTTTGGTTTGGTGGCCCCTGCTCCTCCTTTTGCACACATTGGTTTTTCAATGTTATTGTGAACTAGTGTAGTAATTTTGTTAACATTCTGGAATGTTAGTCCATGATTACACCCATTACTTTTAGTAATAATGTATGGACTACGCTACGCATGTATGGCTTTGTGCATTTTTTCCTTGGAGATCTCAATAGAAAAATCCCTCATACTTAGCTTAGCATCAATTTTGCTAAGCCATGCCCTCCCCATGATTATTAAAAATTCCTTATTAGCATCCTTTACATTGATTACCAGAAATTCTAATGGATAAGACCACCAATTGACAGTGGTCACTACATCATCTATTTGTCCCAAATGAATGGCAACAAATTGATCTGCAAGCTCCAACTTGATGTTACACTCTTTCGATGGTGGTAGGTTCCATGCTTGATATGTTTCATAAGAGATCAGATTTACTTTGAAACCTAAGTCTAATAGAGCTTTGCATGGTAGATTTTCAGCTTCTCATAGATAAAGTGAAGGAATTCTTGGATTAATTCTCTTCTAAGGGAGTGACCCTGCCTTTGTCCAGGTTGTGATGATTTTAGTGAGCATGAAAATTTGAATGTTTTTGTTGATTGATATCAAAAGCTTGTTGGTAGTAAGAGAATCTTTCATAAGGGAAGTTGGTCTCAATGAAGCTCTAATTCTACCAACCTTTTCAAGACTTTTCCTAAAGAATGGACACTTCTTTGGTTGGCCCTTAGTATTGTTGGTAAGTTCCTCTTTCTATATGTTCGCGACCCTTGCAACTTTTCTCTGTTGTGGTTGTGATGAAAATTCACCTTGCATAGTAGGTGGTGGCACTAGTGGCAAAGGATTTGTATACTGATTTGAAAAACTAGCTATTTGTGGATGCACATACAAGTCTGAGTTGGTCCTTGATGGCATCAATCTATGTTATTCATGTGGATAGTACTATGGAATCTGAACAGTTGCATTCACTAGTGAGATTGGACATTAAACATAGTATCCATAAGGATTAGATTATCGATATGGAAATTATTGCCTTGGTGGTGGCATTGCCCATGTTTGTAGTTACTACTACTACTATTGATATTACTCTTATGATTGAGGGTAAGCTCCACTTGGATAATAGGTCAGTTAAAAAGGTTTCTAGATATTCCCTTGAGGATAAGGAAGTTTTCTAGGTCCTTGCTTTTTGACAAAGCTTGGATTAAGTGCATCTACCCCAGATTATTGCAAGTGGACCATAATAGGACAACACCCCTTAGGATGTTCATACTGGCACATCTTATATCCATCCTCTTCCTTTAAACTAGAGTTAGCATATCCTTCAATGGTAGCAACTATTCCTTTTTGCTTATAATTGTCTCGTTCATAATCTATTATCTTCTTCTTTTCTTTGCCCCTGTTCAATGCTTATTTAGTCTTTTCCTCCATGATCTTTAAAGTTGTTGCAAATTTCTCATTCAATGAATCCCAGACTCTTTCTACCTTGCTTGCTATCTCACTTTTTAGATTTTTGAATAGGTAGAGTCTTTTACTGAAAGGTCTATTGTAACGTTTCTTTCTCTTGTGCTTCATAAACTCATGCATCCCTTTTTCAGATGGATGGATATCTCTTGTACTCCTCAACTAATTTCCTTGTTATGAGTTAACCTTCCTCTTTTGCCACTTGATCGATTAGCCTTTGAATGTGATGGGTGGTCAATTCTAATAATATTTCTTGGGTGTAAACCCCAAGGGTCTCTTTGTTCTTTCTTTTTAGCCCATGTATGATGTTCTTGAGCTATTTCTTTGATGAAAATATGTGGCTTAGGCATTTATGTAACAATGAATAATATCTACCCATTGCTACATCAAGGGTTTTTTGAGTCTCTTGCTTCCATCCCTAGATTTATTTTCATAAGTTTAACACTCATGAATATGTTTGGTATTTTTCATTAAAGACTTTAAGCATGGTATTATAGCGTTTGATGGATTCAAGTTCCAATGACTTGTACTAGCTCTTCACTTTGTTCACTAGTATTCTAGGAAACAACTTCAAATTTTTTCTAATCACTCTCTATGTTTTGAAGGGCATAGGCATCATTCAAAGCTTGAAGGTGATGCTATGGACCAACATTGTAGCCACCTTTAAATCTTGGCATATTGTTCATGTCTAGTCATTTGATTTGACTATCTCTCATGTGCCTGGTTAATATGTAGATAGCTTTCTAGATGTTTATCATGCTTCGGGTTGCCATTAGAGGTTCATCATCATGGTTGGGTTTGTATGCTTTATTGTAGTAGTGATTCCTTTTATGCTCGGATCCCTCTTGATCCTTTCTTTTATCCCTTCATCTCCTTCATTCATGTTCTTCATCTTCTATGTTAGAGTATCATGAATATCAGTCACGATGACCATGAGTCCTTCTTCTTCCCTATCAAAGTCCTGGTACTTATGTTGTCTCTTGTCAAAGTCCTTCAATAATTGTGATGAGGTAGATGAGGTGTTAGGAGAATGGTGTCAGCTTATTCTCATTTCATGAATCTTGTATGATTCTTTGTAGGATTTAGTAGGAACCCTTGGCCTAGAGTCCCACTTATATCTGGAGTCAATAGGCTCCTCCTTGTGTCTCTTTGCTAAAGTTGAATGAAGGTGGGCTTTAATAAGTTCTTCAATTTTGATGTTAGGTTTCTTTGAAGGATCCTCATGTTGTTGGTGAAGTTGCTATGAAATGAATATATTAGCATCAATTTCTTTTATGATAACAAAAGTATTAGCCTACTTCCCTTTACTGTGTATATGTTTGATATCCATGGTAGCATCTCTTCTCATCTTCTCCTTTGTGGATTTGTAGGGTCTTGTCATGTGTTGAGTCACATGATACCCTTCTTGGATCTAGTCCAAATTTATTCCCCTTAAGTGTTGCACACTCTAGAGGTAGAACTATGTTGCCTTGCATGACCCTCCACCTTAGTTGATTATCCTAATGGAAGATGAAAGTAAAGTTTGGATAGTAAGGATTAGTGTGAGCATAAGTGATTCTTATCTGCATTAGCATTCTCCATTCTTCTTCATCAATAATTCTATCTACTTCTTCATGTCTCCTTGGAAGGTGATGGTTGATCTTTTTGTGAAGCCATATTATAATTTTTAGACATTATGTGTTAAGTATGCTTTACTTATAGTTGTAAGGTTTGACTTTTTGTTTCAAACACAATGAACCTTGAGACATCAATTACTTAGCATAACATTGATGAGTCCATGGCAACAATGCCAATGATGAGTAGTGGAGTAGTCCAACACCCAACCATATGAGTTACGAGTGTTCATGCGTAGCCTGGTCAAATTCTGTGGACAAGGCAATGTAATTATGTTAGTAATTGGTTAGAGTTTGTAATCATTATCTTCCCACATGAGTTAGTAAAATCGATGCGTATGGTTTAACTCATGGTGAGGCATATGATTATGATGTTAAGCACGCTATATTACTCTTAGAAAATATAAAGTAAGTGGAATTATTTCTAAATTTAACTAATAGTAAACACATCTAATCTAGCCTATGTGATGGACATCCATTTCTAATTCTCCAAACATGTCTTGGACTCATGCAATTGTTATTGGGATTACCAAGTATTACGCTATTTAGAAAACCAAGCGATGATACTACTAGGTTATCAAATGATTACACTTAATTCTTGGAATCACTTGTATCCATTTCACTTTATAACAATAATGATAACGTGCATAGAAAGTAGATTAGTAACTAGAGAAAATGGTAAACATTAAGCTAAGTAAAAGTAGGAAAATTATTCCAAGTGTAAACAGTAAAAACTAAGTGATGCTACAATGATGTAGAGTAATCATGATCATTATTTTCATTCATGAAAAGTGTCCAAGTACATTCCACTCGAATAAAGACTCCATTCAATTACTAAAAATCACATTGTAGGCATACACTCCTAAGTTCTAAGTGCTATAATCAAGAAAAAAAACTAATGGAATTTCGCTAAGTGTGAAATAAAATTGTGTGTGGATAATGCACCTAAGTGTTGTATTTATAGGCTTGCACATGTCTACAATATCGGATATGGAACATCATATCTTATGCCTTGATATCGGTGATCCAATATCAGATACTTGATATTGTTGCTGAGAAAAATTTGGATTTATCATTATGTATGTTAGGCTCTACATATATCTTTTATTGACTTTAAGTCAAGTTCAAAAATTGTAGCTTCTCTTCTATCTTCCCTAAATGTCATTGAGGATGAACTACTTGCTCAATTTGATCTCTCTTTTCTTGATCATGATCCCTCTTTGATAAATGATCATCTAATTGATCTGCATATACTTAATCATATAGGTGAACAAAATACATTCAAATTAGTTTTTATCTCTCTTAAGACTACTAGGAAGCTATCCTAGCTACTTTACAAAAGCACTCAGTTGCTTTGGCTTGAGGCCATAGTGATATGCCTAGTCTAGATTCAAACCTAGTATAACAAAATATCATTCTAGAAGAAGGTTCTACATCTATTAAATAGAATGTTAGGAAAGGTTTTTCAATCATTTATCTTGCCATAAAAGAAGAAATTACTAAGCATTCTAATGTTGGGTTTATCCATTTTGTCAACTATTTTGATTAAGTCTCCAACATGATTGTGGTCTCTAAGAAGAATGATGGAATTTGCTTATGCATTGACTTTCAAGACCTCAAAAAAGTTACACTTAAAGATGATATTCCACTACCATATACCAATTAGCTTATGGATTGGACAACTAGTCATGCTTTCTTATTCTTTACATGTGGGTTTTTAGGTTACAACCAAATTTAGATAAATCTAGAGCACTGGTACTATACTACTTTTATGACTCATTGGAAATCATTTTGCTACACTAAAATGCCCTTCAGGCTCAAGAACACTGGAGGAACCTACCAACATGCTATGAATTTCATTTTTAGTGACATGATGTTCAAAATTTTATTTGACTATTGATGATTTGACTATAAAATCTACTTTAGTATTTGACCATGTTTCTAACTTACACTAAGTGTAAACTTGCTATGATAAATTTAACCTCCATCTTAACCTAAAGAAATACATTTTTGATGTTTTTATAGGTAATATGTTGTGTTATCTTATATCTTAGGATGAAATAATAGTTGATCTTGACAAGGATAATGCTATTTTGAATCTTTCATCACCCAAAAAATTCCAAGACAAGCATGTTTTACAAAGTTATCTCTAATTAATTCACCACTTTATCACCAATATTAATAATCATCTTCACCCTTTAACTCATCTACTTTGCAAGTATAACACTATCATCTAGGATGAGAAGTATCTAAAGGCCTTTGATTCTATCAAAGACGTGTTGAATTATCTTTTCATCTTTGCATCCTTCATGATTCAACTAACATTTTTATCTTTATCTCTCAAAATCCCATTCCATAGCTACCATGCTCTATCAAACACAAGAAGATAGAGTTTATTTTCCTATCTATTATATATTTCACCCCTTTTTGGACTATGGGACTAGGTATTCAAACATCAAAAAATCTAATCTAATTTTTGTCTTCACTCTTAAGAAGTGGAGGCATTATTTCTTAAATGCTAAAGTGTTTATCATTTGTAAGGACAACATTGCTAAAATAGTTGTGAATTGCCCTTATGATAGAAATAGCTTAGCTTGTTGAAAAACTTTTCTTATTAAGTTTTAACCTTGTTATCTATCTCAACACTCTATCAAAGGTTAAGATATTATTGATCTAATTTCCTTTTCTAAGTTTAATGATATTATTCACAACTTACATGACGACATGAGTAACTCACATGTTGTCATTCTTCTTGAGGAAGCTCAAAATTCTTTTAGATCTAGTTTAGTTTGCATTCTCATTCTTCCTACTAAAATGATTCTGTATAAGGCTTATAGACTTGACTTTCCATTATAGAGTTTATAAACTTGACTTTCCATGTACTAACAACGTAGCTAAATATGAGCCTATAATTCATAATCTCTTGCTTCTTTACAAAACTAAGTCAGAAATATTATTATTTATGGTGACTCCTAGCTTAGCATAAATCAATTCAATGGTGAATATAACTATAAAGCTCATCATCTTATTCCTTATCTAGAGATTGCTAAGGAACTTATTTCTTTCTTTTTAGCTTATACCTTAAGTTATATTCTGCATTGTAAAAATATGCTAATCAATGCTTTGGAAAAATTTATAATTCATAATGATCCAGATGCCATACATGATCAACTTGTGTAATCTATTTTCTTAATTCCTATCACACAATCTCCTAATACCTTGATCAATGCTATTTTCTTAATGCCTATCACATAATCTCCTAATACCTTAATCTTCTTCATTATCTCACTACTAGTAAAACTCCTAGTCATCTAAAACCTCTTTAAAAGGACTCTCTAGAAAAACATAATAAGCATTTTTATTTCGTAAATTTCAATATTCTATGTCAAGTATTTGTTACATGTGTTCTTCTACATTACCTTAACTTAGCTGAGTCTAAGATAGTCCTTGATTAGGTTCACTTAGAAGTTTGTGGTGGATAATTAGGATCATGCTCCTTGGCTACTTGTGTTATTTCTTAATGCTATTAGTGGCCAACCTTAGCTAAGGACACCCATGATGTAGTTAAAACATGTGATATTTTCCAAAGACATGCACCACTTATTTATGCTCCTTCACAAGGACTTCATATGTCTCAGATCACATGGCTTTTTCAAAAATGAGACCTAGACCTCATTTATGGTGTTACTTCACCTTCATCTGTAAAGTACTAATTTATCCTACTATAATAAAATACTTTACCAAATGGGTAGAAGCTATTCCTTTGCATTCTACAATGTATCATTTCATCTCTTGTATTATTCTTGATCATATCATCATCCACTTTGATATACCTCTCTAAATTATAACTCATAATGAGTATTAGTTCAAAAGTAAAGAGGTAGCTAATTTTTATTCTATGTATTATATCATCCAATCATTTTCTTCACCTTACAATCCTTAGTTTAATGGTCAAGCCAAATCCACCAATAAAACTCTCATTGACTTTCACCATATCATGATAAAAAAAACTCAACATAATTGACATATTCAGCTATTCCATGTTCTTTGGGTCTATCATTCCACTTTCTGTATGTCTACTATTCATACCTCATATCTTTTAACCTATGGTTTTAAGCCAATCTTACCAGTTGAGCTTCATATCCCATATCTCCATCTTACTTTGCATGATTCATTCTTAGATCAGAACAATAATAGCATGTGATGCATTGAGTTGGATCTTCTTGATGAATAATGTCAAGCTACTCTTAAACGTCTATTTGAACATCAAGAAGATATTTGGTATTATCATTCTAAGCATATCAGAATCTAGGAGATTCATGAAGATGACTTGGTCCTTTTCCATTTTCTGAACTCTACAAATACAATGTTCTCTTTCAATTGGTAAGGTTCTTTTGTGGTGATTTAATCTATTGTGGTAAAGATCTTCATAATATAAGATCTATCACAACCTAACACAAAATTAAGCCAGATAATTTTTTGGCCACCAAACAATCTAGGAAAACCAATCTCTTAATTAATTTTCCTTAAATTGAAAGGGGATTTACACTTAATTATACTTAACTATATAATTATACTTCACAAGTATAGTTGAGAAGACAAAAATTGTCATGATTATATTTCACATCCTAGAACCAGTGTACTTAAGAACTTAAGGTCTACAAAATTCAATCAGATCATGCGTGAATGCTTGTGATTCGTATGTTTGGACGTAGAGGTACCTCGCTTCTCATCATTGGTGCCGTTACCGAGGATGGTACTAGTTATCTAGATTAGTTATATTATACATGATTACTATAAAGATATTAACCTTCTATCTTTTAGAAAATATTAATATTTTAAGTCACACATGTTATAAGGTAAAATTATGTCTTCTTCACATAGGACCAAGACTACATCACATGATGAAAGCTCTCATAGGAGAAATAATAGGATCTATACTAAAGAAAATTGGAGTGAACAACCCAAGCAAGGGTTTCCTATGCTTATTTAGACCCTTAATACACTCAAAGGCTACATTCAACTGGTGAAAAAAATCCTAGAGGAGATGAAGTAAATCATAGATTAAGGAGGGCCTCAAGGCCTAGAACCTCCTCTAAACCTAGGCAAGATAAATCAAAGGACCAAAGGGAGAACTATAGAAGCCATGGCAATTCTCCTAGCTCCTCATCTTCCTCTTCCTCTTCAACGTCTAGTACTAACAAAGATGAATGTAGGTATAGAGATAGAGCTCCACTAGGGGGTCAAGATAAAGATAGAAATCGAACCCAAGGGCAAAATCAAAGACATCAAAATGAGCATAGACAATATTGTCACAATCAAACAAATAGAAATAGAAATTTTTATCAAAACATGTCTGATGATGATAAACCCTTGTTGGCCACTAAGAGCTTGATGCAGATCATGGAGGTAGTTAAGATACCTCACAAGAATTACAAGGAAAGTCACCTACCTAGGCTTGATATGAATAATATCCCTAAGTTCAAGGAAGGCTATGATTCTGGTCCACAACATCATCTACAAGCCTTCCATGATGCTTGTGCCTTATACAACATTGAAAGTGGGTGGCAAAAGCTTAAGCTATTTTTTAAGACACTAATCGATTAAGTTAAAAGTTGGTATAGATCATTCGAACCAAGTTCCATCCACTAATGGTTCACAATGTTGGAACTTTTCAATGAAAAATACCAAACCTATGTGAGAGTGTCCAACATAAGAAAACAAATCCAAGAGTGGAAGTAAGAAAATCATGAATCCTTGGATGTAGCCTTGGATAGATACTATTTGCTACTACATAGATTTCCTAGCCATGATTTCTCTCAAAAAGAGCAACTTTTCCACATCATAGATGGGCTTCATAATGAAATGAGAGAGACCCTTGGGATGTATGCTCAAGGTCGATTATATGAACTAGGAACCTATCAGTTACAAAGGCTAATCATGCAAGTGGCAAACAAAGGAGAGCTATCTAAATGAAAGAATGTAGAGGAAAATAATTGGGACCTAACTCTTTAAAAGAAGAGGGTCCATATCTATGATGAGGAAAAAGAGGCAGCTCTCAATAAGCTTGAAGCAAAGCTGGATAAGATGTTAAAATGGAAAAATGAGAAAGTTATAACTTATGTAGAAACCATAAATCAAGTGATCACAAAAAAAGGAGGAAAAGGAACTAAGAAATAGCTAGGAACACTTATTAGCAAAAAGGCAAAATGACTGTAGAAGAAGAGGCTATAAACTCAACCACTAAAGAGGATGATGGATGTGACATTTGCCTATATGATCATCCAAAGGGCTATTGCCCAGTCATGTTACATCTAAATGAGTATTGGGCTTTTACATTGAATCCAAAGTTCATACAAAAGTAAATGCCTAAGAAATTACCTTACTCACAAGGTAATTATAGATAGTCTTACAACCAACCATTCTATCCTAGTGGGACTTCTTATCAGCCTCAAAACTACTATCAACTATAGTGGCAAAACCCATAGTTATGGGGGAGGCCATCATCAAACCAACACTACCGTTACTACTAGCTAAACCCATACAGATATTTTATTCAACAACTTATTTCCCCAACTAGTTTCACTTCCTCTACCACAAACTACTACTACTACTCACCTGAATATCATCAACCCATAACATCTTATATAAGATCACCACTTCACACCTCTCACCCTCCATCATATCCTCAATATTTTCATACCCACCTCCACCATATGTCACTCCAACAACATAGGAAGATTTGGTGCCACAACATCAACAAGAGAATACAACTTATGCTACAAACATACACAAAAATGATAATGCCAATAAATCTCCACCACAATTTCAAAAATGCCCTTTCTTTAGAAAAGTTTCCATGCATAAGCACAAAACATGTAGATCTACTAGCATATCAAATCCAGCACAAGGCCAATCTGGTGCAACATCCTTCCTTGTCAGAATAATGTCTCCTAGTCATACGTAAAAGTCAATAGCCATCACCACTCCAACACAAGGCATAAACAAGAAATTTATCATTGTGGAGAGATAGAAAAATCCTTGCATCACTAATAGTAAAGGGTGTAGTTGTGGGCTAGAAATTCAAAATATTAACATAGCCCACAACAAAGTTCAGGAATCAGTATGTGAGCAAAAACCAATCTACGTAGTAGCCACTCAACCAGAAGATACCTAGTGGCTTGAAAATGAGAATATAAAATTGTTTCAAAGATGCATGGACACAATTGATTTGCTTATTAGTTCTAGACTTAATAAAATGGACCAAATAGAGGACTTAGACACAAATATCTTACATTTTGATTATACACTAGAAAAGGATATTAAACATGAAGACTTGGGAATTAAAATAGAAAACCAAGAAGAAGAAGCAAACACATATGGACCCCCAAAAATGGAAATACCTTGAAGTCTAGATGAAAATACATCTCCAAATAATCCAAAAGAGACTATACCAATGTTAGATATGCTACCACATGATTAATTAAATCAGTAATGGTGATAGATGAGAAACTGGTGGTGTATAACAAGGGGGTTTTGTGGTCCATCTCCCAAATGTGCAACCATAAGATTAGTCATTGGGGACATGCTCCATCCTGGTTCAAGAACTAATAAGTAGTTTTCACCTTTTTTACATATTTCTATCATTTTCCTATTTCTTCCAAAATTTTTTGATTCTTCATATGTTTTCCATTTCTTAATATTTTTCTTTTCTTTATATTTTTATCTTTTTTTGAGTCATTCTCTTTTTTCTTTGTGAATGTATTTCATGTTTTGTTAATAATATTGCCAAGTCATGATGCATAATTCAATGTTATGTATTGGGTTTTAGTGATATGCTATCAAGATGATTGAGTAAGTAATTGTGTAAAGCAATGAGACCATCTCGTCCATCCCTCCAGTTCTCTAAATAAAAGGTCTTTTTCATGGAAATAATTTGGTTCTTCTTTTATGAAACTAAAATTAATCAATGATCATTATATCTTGAAAAAAGAGGCAATGACCAAGTGGGAATGGCAAAGGTTGTGACATCAAGGGAACTTGTTGGGTTCTCTTCTTGACTTCCTTCATGTGGTTTATGACTCCTTGAGGAATGTATCCTCACTCCTTCTTTGACCAAAAAATAGAAAGCTTTTTCTTTACATGGTATGGTTCCCATCCAAAAACCTTTTTAAAAATAAAAAAACAAAAAAAAAGATAAAAAAATAATAATAATGAAAATTCAAAGCACACACCTTAGACACAATAATGGGCTACAAGCACTAGTTATGGGGTTGGAAAGACATGTTACCCATGCCTGAAGGCACCTCTCTAACTAAGGCCCTTCCTTCATTCTTCTCTTTTCTTCTCTTTTTGGAGTGATGATTGTTCTTTGAGGTGGTTGTCAACTCATGGTGGTTGGTGGGATGGAACACATCAATGCAAGGTCACTGTTCATTGTATGGATTTGGTCTAAACATGGATGGATAGGTATGTTGATAATTTTAATCAAATTTTTCACAAGAACCTATTCTGGACATGATCAAGTACCTTGCATCCCAATCTCTACAATCCCTTCTCATCCCATTATTCACCTCATTACTTCATGTGATTATAAGCCTTTTGGTTTTGTGTAGTACAGTGCAACATCCCAGTCACGACAGTTGTGTGTTGTTTGAAATAATGGCATGATGTACATTTAACTTCTAGGGTGCCCATGGACATCTACAGAAGTGGTTATGCAAGGGCATTATGGCAAGAGCCTACTTTGGAGAGGACCCAGTTGCATAACTTTTGTTGATCATGGCTTTGAACTAACCTTCACATCTTCTAGAACATCAATGATAGTTTCTCTGAATTTATGCATAATTTTGGAACTACTCATCCATTTCATCATTTTTTCCTACTTTTCTATTTCCATATCCATTAATATTTATTGGCCATCTTCTGACTTTGACCTTTGGTTTCAATTGTTCAAAAACTTATGTGCTTACTAGAGTTATGCTTATTAGTCATGGGGGCTAGGAATGTCTACTTTGAAATTTTTCTAACATCCTATTTTCAAACATCATGGTAACTAATAGTAATTGATCAAAATAATGTAAATAGCTTGATGGGTTTAGTTACCTCATAACCTTGGGCATAGTATGCTATAATCATCTTGTGCTTAAACACAAACTAAGGGATGTAAAAAGGGTTAATTATTAAGAAAAAATTTACCAAAACTAATGTTGATCCTTTGGTGACTACAAGTGATGCTAAAAGAAATGCCTATGGAAGAAGGTCTTTTGCCAAGCATGAAAACAAAGCCAAGAGGGGGACAATGGAGGATATGCCCATGGACAAATCGTAGCACATATAAGATACCAACTCAAACTTCACATGTTTGGTAGATCCATGGGATGATGAGAAGAAATTTTAGTTCATCCTTCAAGAATGTTTTGCATAATCAAAGAAGCATCGACATAACAATCAATTTTGGAAGTCTTCCACCACTAGTGGCAACAAGAAGAATCACCTTTAGAAAATTCTTGAAGACCTTTAAAAATATTGTAATCTTCAATGTTTGTCTAGTCTTTTTATCACTTTTTCATTTTGTATGCACATAGTCGAATAAAATTTTATAATGTGGCACTCAGAGTTAGTCAGTAGTTAGCATCAGTCAATAGTCCCATCATTCCCAATTTTTTGTAAAGAAAGCTCGATCCTATCTTGTTAACTTGAGGAAAAGTTTTTACTTAGTTGTTGGGGTATGACGAAGCTTTAGTTGGCTGCATTGATGTAGCCATGTTGAGGCAAATGCCTCAATGTAGATGCCTTAATGCATGTTGTTGCATTTGTTAGTTGTGTTGATGCATCTGTGTTGAGGTAGATGCCTTGACATAGATAACTCGATGCATGTCATTGCATCTATTTGAATAAAAAGTTAATTTTTATCAACTATAATATCAAATATTTGGTATTAAATCCCTAATATCATATATCCAATATCAGGGGCCAAGATGTGATGTCAGATATCTAATATCATGGGATGTGTGCTAGCCTATAAATATAGCACTTGGGCATACTTTTGCCAATAGAGTAGTCAGACTCTTACAGTTTAATTTTGTAGTCTTAGAGAGTAGTCACTGAGTGCTCATAGTATGGATCTGAGTCATTTGTATGCTATCTTATTTGAGTGGCAATGTACCTAGACATATTCCATGAACAATAATAAGATTGAGATTGATTCTTATTCATTGTAGCACTTTAACTTAGATTAGATTCACTTTCCATGTAATTTACTTTTCATGTACTTAGTTAATATTTACATTTTCATACATATTAATGAATTGGTGAAATGAGAGTGACCAGTTTCTAGTGTAAACACGTATTTGCTTAGTAACCCCAGCAGCATTATTGTTTGGTTTGCCCAATAGCATAGCAATTGGTAATCCCAGTAGTGGATACATGGGTTTAGGACTTGTACAACAAGCTAGGAATAAACACTCAACACCCATAGGCTGGTTTAGACTTTACTTTCCATTCTTAATTAGATTAAATAATTAATTTCTCTATTATCTTTAGGAATTGCATAAGGCCACAACAACATCAATCATCATATGCCTCACTTTGGACTAAACCATATGTGACAAAGCTACCACTAGTCCAAGTGGAAAGACAATGAACTATCATCAAGGCATAATGATTTAGATGCACAACTAGTCCCATCCATGGAATTCGACTAGATCATGCATGAACACTTGTGATTCATATGGCTGGATGTAGGGGTACCTCATCACTCATCACCTATAAATAGGATCATACCTCTAATTAAGAAGGGGTTGGACATCTTAGAGAAAGAAATAATCTTTGAACAAGATCAATCTTATAAATTACTTTTCAAGCATTAGAATCTCTAAGTGCTTTCAGCCATTTCAAAGTTTTTGATTTCCTTTTTCTTCTCCTTTCTAGCATATTGAATCCCCATCATGTTGTCCTCTTCACTCATGTGGTTTCATTTGAATTTGAATCCATACATTGATTTGATTCAACTCTTTCCATTTTTCACTAGTTTCTCATCTACAACAACTTTTGTTTTTGGCTAAAATCTTCCTTAGGCACATCTATTAGAGAGAAACTAGGGTAACATAGCTCATCATTAGCTACCTCTAATCCATTGATTTCATCTTTGAGATTTTTATTATTTTCTTCTAGGCTTCTTCCCTAGTCATTTTTCTATTCAATTGTTTCAAATTCTTACTTTTGGTCTCACTTTGTAAGGATTCTTCCCATTTTATGCTAGATCTATTAGTCTATTTTCTTTTCTAGAGCTAATATTTAAAACACCTTATATTCTTTGCAACTCACATTTATTTTCTGAATGCTTACCCTACCCATTAAGGTAAGGGTACCTTTCTAATATGTATGTTATTATTTACATCATGCTATTTGCTTTAACTACTATCTCACATAACTTAAATACTTAAATTTAACTTATGTTTAATGAAACCATAGCTTAGGTTGTTAGTCTTCTAACTATCTAAAAGCTCCCTTTCAATTTGAGGTCTACCTTTAAACCATTTGATGACCACAGGATGTCTAACTCATTTAGTGTAAGGTTGTTGTAAATTCAATTCATGATGATTTTCATAACAAAAAGAATAATCATTCTTGCATCACTATTCCTCTAAGTGGATAGGTTTGATATTTAGCAGCATTTCCCATGTCTACACACTCCTCATCATTTAACAAGCATCATTATAACTCACTTTGACATTAGTTTGGACACCTTGAATGCTTGGGAGTCCAACTTGAAAAAATGTTTGAAAAAATTCCAACACTTAGCTAATGCTGACACTAATGCCTCCATTTTTAAAGTCATTTTTAATGTCATTGAATCATCCTTTTTCTGAGGAATCTTATTGTAGTGACCAAAAATGTATACGGCTAGAACGGAACACCAAGAGGTTTGCAAGTGCATAGTTTAACCTAGAGTTCGCATGAGGGCCTGCTAGAGGCAAAAACAGGGTGCCCAAAATAGTCTTTTCGATTGAACAGGGACTTACTAATGTGATGCCAAAATAATGCTATGTGTCTGTAGGGTGTTTCATGGTGTCAATAGTGTCAATGGAAGTGAGCATAGTCAAGGGTTTCAGCACAATGCGACGGTGCAAACGTGCAAAGTCAGCCACCTAAGCACAACTACACATGGAAGTAATAATAAATGCAAGTAAAATGCAAAAAAATGCAATAAAAATGCCAAAAATGCATACAAAGAGGGCAAAAGAGAATGGAACACCACCCCAAATGGGGTTGAGCATAGTTAACTCCAAAAGGGATGAGAAAGTACGTGGTGTATAATAGGCATAGTGGACAGCGTAGTCACAATCTTGAGGTGTCTGGGTTGTGAAAATTGATGTCTACCGTGATGTCTATGCCTGCCAGGTTGGTCGCTATGGTGTCCCATGGGCTGAAGTGGTCTACAATGTCCTGCAGTGAGCTACGATGGTGTATAACCTTGCCAAATGCTAACCTACAATTTGCCAAAATGCCAAGTGTGCTTCAAGTTTACTAGCTACCAAAAATTCCAACTTTCAAATTTGCCAACCCCTAAAACATAGATAATGGAGGTATTTATAGGGTTAGGATTGTCGTGAAATGCAGATCAACTACCGCATGGCAGTGGGACAATTGGGACTATGCTACACCCAACTATGCTCTCCATTGAGGCAAATGGTGTTCTGCTCTAGTGTGCTCCAATGGACTCTGCAAGATTGCTAGACTGTGACTATGCTACCAACTACATGTTCATGTGCTAAAATGACTGCAATGTACCTAAAAAATGCAAAAAAACGCAACTTTGAAGACTACGCTCTAGGACTATGTTGTCCACTGTCTTGAGTGGTGTTAAGCGTAGTTACAATTTGGGGACAAAAAAAGGAGGTACAAAAAAGATGCAACTTGCTGATCATGCTTGTCGGAGGTGTGTTAAGGCCAAGGTGAATGTCGGTGCTATGTTTTAGAGGCCTTTGGAGGTTGTTCTACATAACTACGCTCTTAACTAGGGGAGAGCATAGTCACACACTTAGATAATTTTTTGCAAAATATAGCTTCTAGTTGACTACACTTGACTACACTCTAGGGCAGTGGAGAGCATAGTCTCAATAGATAGAAAAAATTTGCAAAAAAAAGAAAAAAAAGAAAAAAAAAAGACTAGGACTCTATGTTGTCTACACTTAACTACACTCCAGGGTGGTGGAGAGCATAGTCTCGATACTTTGAAAAAATTCTACAAAAAAATGAGCCTCCATGCTAGGTATGCTCGACTACACTTCATGATAATGGAAAGCGTAGTCCAAGCACTTATAAAAATCTATAGTTGTTGGCTTGACACGTAAAACAATTTGCGAAATTGGCTATTTGTGTTGACTAGCTCTCTACTAAGCTAACTACCCTTTGGGACAATGGAGAGCATAGTTCCAACATTTAGAAAAATTTGCAAAAAATGTATCTTCGCACTAACTATGCTTGACTATGTTTTGAGGTAGTGGAAAGCATAGTCTCAACACTTAAAAAAAAATTTCCTTGTGCCAACACTTAGACAAATTTTCCATTGAGATGCTATAGTCCAAATTCGGTGGTGTTTCACTTATAAACTTCTATAGATAGGTGGATGCCAAACCTAGCAAGCATCTTTTACTAAATTTGTAGAAATTATTGAAGAGTTGCAATTTCTATAGGTAGCATATTTACTTTTGCTAATAAAATATCATATGGAGTTTGAGCCTTTACCTAAAGTGCCTGAAATGATAATTATTTTTGGACATATTCTAAACATTTCCATTATGCTGCAAGTAAATTGAATCCCCAAGTTTCACAGACATATAATAGAATTGGCTAAACAAGTTGATTGTACATTTGCTTGCAAACATCCAATATTCAAATCTATTCTTGTACACATTTACTACAAACTAAATATAAAGTATGCATATTGTTTGAATCCCTTTAAGCAATATATTCTTGTTAAGAAAATCTATTTGAAACTAAGATGCCTAAATACTTATATGAGAAGACAATTTCAATTTTCTTTGACACAATATAAAAATCATCTACAAATGATCTTGTACCACACATCATCATTTCAGTTTTATTAATATTGACTTCCATCCCTAAGATAGTACAAAATTCATCTTAAATTTGAAGCATAAATGCTTCATTTGAACTTTAGTTTTTGCTATAAGAACTACATCATTAGTAAAAATTAAAATATTCATGTAAAAATTTTAAATTTTAATAGAATTCAATGCAATAGAGGACATTCATTATTCTAATTTTTCAATGAAGATGCCAAATAGAGTGGGTGAAAGTGAACATCCTTTAACCCAATATTACTATTTAGAATAAATTTTTCTTGTATGTTATTATTAAAGAACATAATTTGTACTAAACTATACAACTTTAGAATAGCATATACAAGTTCTCTTAGAATATTAATATCCTGCAATGACCTCCACAATTTATACCAAATAACAAAGTCATAAGCTTTGGAAAAATCCACAATGCAAACATAAACCTTATTAGATAGTCCTTTAGCCTGGTTCACACAATACCTTAATGTAATCAAGTGAACAACTATGGAGTGATGTTGCTTGAAACCTATTTGCAAACTTGCTCAAACATTGTTAATTTTGCCCAACTATTAAGCCTTCTCTTAAGGATATTGCCTAATAATTTTGTGTAATAATAATCTATTTAATTATTTTCAATGCAAATAAGTTAAAAATGTTATAACTTGCATATTTGATTCCTGTTTTAGACAAATAAATAGTCATTTCTAACATTTTTTTGTCTTTTGGATTCCATGGTAATGTTAGATTAGCTATAAAGAAACTTCATAAATAGGTAATAAATTGTAGCCCTAATTCACAAATAACTATAAAAGTGTTCAAAAATTAGATAACTTGATTAACCTTGTTAAGGATAAAATTCATGTATAAGTGAGGGTTTACTAAATATTAGTATTTGAGAACTAGGAAATTAAACATGTATTCTTACATTGTAAAACTTTTAGACTTTTGTGATCCCTTGTTTGTAATTAGTCACTATCCTAAGTGGGTTAGAAAGGTCATTGAGAGTTAGGGAATAAAGTCAAAAGCATTATTTAAAAATCAAGAAGTTGAAGGATTAGTTGGTAAATAGATAGTGGAATGAGGACTTAAATATAGATACACCCTAGGATAAATAGTCCAATTAAAACTTTATAATTTAGTATTGCCCACTAGAATTGAATCCATGACTTGGAGCTTCCAAATCAAGAGTTTTACCACTAGGTTAATGCCTCATTATTATCATAGCCTTGTTTGGACAAGGTGTATGATATCTATAAGTAGGAATGATTTGAGATCAAATATATTAATATGTATCAAGGTCACAGTATATAATGTACTATTAAAAACTCCAATAGAAAAAGCAACATTTGGTGTGCCCATTGTAAACCTTAGACTAGCATGAATACTAATTCTTCTAAATCACCATGTTGTNGGTGCCACTTCTCTAGTTTAGTTATATATATATATATAATTTGTTCAAGAAAATCTTTTTCTTTTTAAAGTTAATANATCATCCAAATTATGGCCATTCTACCATATTTCCATTATGGTTAAACTAAAACTACATCCTTAATTTCCATAAAGAGATGAAAATCAAGGAGTTTATTGATTTTCATTCTATTTCTTATTTTAACCTTTAAAGCTTTAAAAAATAACATTAATGTTTTAATAAAATATTTATGGTGCCACTTCTCTAGTTTAGTTATATATATATATATAATTTGTTCAAGAAAATCTTTTTCTTTTTAAAGTTAATAAAATTCGAGAGCTAATTCACTTAGAATTTATTCATGTTAAAAAAAATAAAAACTAGCTTTAAATAATTCTTGTAATGGTAGTTGTTAAGCCCTAAATTTTGTGTTGGTAATTGACCATGCCATTATGTATCCATAATAATTCCCATGAAAAAACTCTCTCTTGGATCACCATTATAAGCATAATTATTTATTTTTTGTGACAAAACCGAGGTGGTATATATATTCATCATTCTAACAAGAATTCATGTAAAAAAGTTCATCACTTGGCCTAGCATATGGTAATAATTATTTATTTTTGTGACAAAGTCTAGCTGTGATTCATTATGCCAAAACCAAGTAGGGGACTTCTCCCTTCCAAATAGGTAATGAAGCACTCATTTTGTTATCTAGCCCTTGGGGAGAATGGGAACCATGTTAAAATATGTTTGCTACATTGGCATTTTGCTCACTACGTTTCGGGCCTTCAAGGGAAGGGGCCACCTCTTTTTCAAGGACTTAGAGAAAGGATGGAAAATAATAAAACCTTCTAGGATGTTTGGAGGACCTGGATTCTCGCGTAATCATGGTAAATATAAGAAGCGGCTACCGGTCGGGAGCCGCATCAATCACTAGAGAATTTGGGATGAAAAAGTTAAAACCATCTAGTGGTAAACATTCAAGCACAAACCTCCGGCTATCCCCATTATGTGTGAAGGGTAAGTTTTCTATGAGCAATTTTGTTTTTCTTTTGAGATTTAATTCTTTGAAAAATCTTAAAACTAACACCGGTGAGCTTCAAAGTCTAAGGCTGCACTATGTTCTCCATGTATGTTTCTTGTCCCGTCCTTCTGTTTCTCTTTCCTTTTTTTCATTATGAGATATTATGTTTTGGCTGTGATGCAATGCCATGAAATCAATCATCAAAGTAACAATTGCGGAGGTGGAAAACTTATGGGGTCGACAGCGTACGGTGGCTGGGCCAAAAAAAATTGTTCCTTGCCTTGTGTGGTCATCTTGGTGAAGGCAAAAGGCAGTATCAACATTTCCTAGCAACAACGTTTCCCAGCAACAAGCAAATACCAAGCCAAATCCTATTACTCGGACAATTGAGGTAGCCAACCAAAGTATCAAACTGGTTTTTCATTTTTTTATTGTATTTTGTCTCTTTAGCTTTATCCCTATAGTAAGGACTTTCAGCGTGAATATGTTCTCTATCCATCAATCACAGTGAAAGGTAGAGGACAAAAGCCACATCCATAACTTAAAATCTTGTTACGACTGGAGGTAGGTGATTAAAGTTTCAAACTGGGTTCTATTCTTTGGTCTTTTTAACTTTATACGACCTCCAGCGTGAATATGTTCTCTATCCATCAACCACAGTGAAAAGGAAAAAGTAAAAGCCACATCGATAACTTGCGGACTGGGTATGCATTTATTCCATGGCGATGTAGTGTTGCTCTGTACATTTAACACCTGGCATGCTTCGTGAAGCATGCAACAAAACAAAAGATCTTTGGTTGAGAAACTGATTCGGCCAGAGTAGAGAGCATAGATAGATTTACAGTACCATTACTGCCTGCAGCTGAAGGTGGTACGCTACTCTTGAGATTTGTTGTCAAATAGTTTTTTTTTTTTTTTCATAATGATTTTCAATGTGCATTTTCTTTCTCCGCTAGAGCACATCCTGCCATCATGGCTAGCATCCAGCAGGTTACAGTGGCTCTGCTGGGCTTATGCTTTATGGCAGCTGGTTCGCACTAAGAAGTGCGTCCTGTGGATTTTGAGTGTTATTCCTCATCTCTTGCGCATCAAACTTACGTCCAAACGAGATATAGTTTTAGTATCTCCTGTTTCCTCTGTGACACATGTCAGGGACAAGGCAGCCATCGAAACCTCAAAAACCTACAGCAGCCAAGATGAGGAGAAGACGTTTTGGCAGTGGATTCATAGACCTACTACATTTGAAATGGTGCCCTGGGAGCAGCGTCAAACATGGCCTTCCTCATGGAGAGCGGTAAAATACCAAGGATGGTATTACTTCACTTCTGAGCAAGCTCTGCGTCGTATGGCTTGTTTGATGCATTGGATGCATCTCTGCCGTTACCAAGAACACAATCTCATCTTTGCAGAATACTGTGAATTGGGGTCCGTAGCTGAAAATATCTCGAGAGACGATGCTTACCGCAAGATCCTCTCCGGTGATTATTTTTTTGATACACTTTCGGGAAAAGCAGGTGAAGCATGGTGGCTTATGGTAACATGGATCAAGCACGTGGAGGTGAATCAGATTTGGTGGGGAGGGTTGAGCATCATCCCTCCGCTGTTGCAGGTTTGGGGTTTGAACCGCCTTTGCAATGCTTTGACTGTTTTCATCATTCTCATTGACTTCAACCGCAACTTCCTTCACTCATTGTACGAGAGCCTCTTTCTCCGCTTCCGAATCTGGCTCAAATCCACATTGCCTCCCTTCAAACTTCCTGGTATTACATGCTTTGTTCTATTCTGTTTCTCCGCCATGTGCAGCACGCGCTGGGCACCTACTGTCACGATGTCCAAAGGCAGTGAAATCACGAACGCATGGGGAAACGTTGCAGGGAAGCATATTAAGTTGTACAATTTTAGTAAAGTCAAGGATCTCGAGGATGTGACCATTCACAATGACGGTGGCGGGCACTATGCATACGCCGACTACCGTAATACTGAGCAAGCTGTAGTATGTATTCAAGGAAGAACCGGATTCGTAGTACCTACGTGTACGTTAAAGCCTTTCACTTACGCGAATGCTACTGTTAATACAGATATTTTTGTAGAATGAGTGGAGTGGAGTACAGCCGATGGCTGCACGGATCAACTTTGACCGTCTATAATTAATGTTCTGTATTTGAAGCACAAAATCTTGTTTTCGCTTCAAAAGATGAATTAAAATTTTTACTTTTCGCTTGAGATGAGTGGAGGAATTTTTCAAATTTTTATTTAAATTAAGTTTTTGAAAAATACTTTAAAACATATATTTTGAACTTATTAATTCGTTAATTTATAAGTACATTTAAAGTGGACGACACGAAGGCTGGGTTCAATACGGCAAAATCTCAATAGCAACGCATAACATTTAGATTTGGATTTGAGAACAAATTTGGTAATTAAATCTATGTAAATATTCAAACAGTCATTCGGATTTCAAGATTTTGAAATGGGATCTAGGCAATAAAATCCTGAATTGTTTAAGTTTGTAAATATAAAAGTAAAGTAACAAAGGCTGCAATGTACATAGAAATGATGGTAAAAAATAAAGATTTACCACTATGCGCAGAGAAGATCATTGCATTATAAGCCAAGTTTGCTAAGTTTGCTACTTAGCAAGCCAAGACCAACATAAATCAAGATAATGATAAGAAGAAATAAATCATTGAGATAAAAATCCACCTAAAAATTGAAATAGCTATATTTTAAAGTGGATCTAAGGCACATTGTTGTCAAATTTCATAACAAAAATTATAGATCTAAGGTTGGGGAACATCATAATCACTTCAACAGTTGTAAAATTTGAATGAATGAAGATCTTGCCAAAAGGAAACTTGCAAAAAGATTTGTGGAATAGAGGAAAGTGAAAGAAGTAAGAGTATAAGGTTTTGTAGCATTTTTGAATGCAAGAGGCAATGTAGTAATTACCAAAACTAAATGGTAAAAAAAAAACTTCACAAAGAAGATATAAAATATTTTCATTATGAATTTTTAGACATTGATGAATTATTAGCAAATAAAAAGAAGGCATTATTTAACATTTTTTTTAGCCAACCCCATTTTATTTAGATAGTGCTAGGGTGGTGATAATGATACATTTCTTTAATAAATTTGACATTTTTAGTATTGTTGATGTTGGTTCTAGTATACACTTTGAAAACTCTTACTTCACTCACTCTAAATGCCTATGTTGTAGTTTAGAAGCAAGACAAAGAAATGAATTTAACAAGCCCAAATTCAAGGTAATAGAAGACCATATCTACATATGGAAATATAGTAAAAGTACATAGTCAAAGCTCAAATCTCAAGAGAAGATAAAGATCAAGTGAAGCCAAAATAGTTTTTTTGTAAAATAGGGATCAAAGCCATGTAATTTATATTTGAATTATTATGCCACATAAGACAAAATAGGAAATTCTATTATTTTTACTTTTATTAAAAAATTGCTAAGTACATGTAACTAGAGAATGATCCCAATGTCTCATGTCTCTTGAATTTTCAACCTAATTTTTCATAAAATAAGCTTGTTCCATTATATTCTATTATGACCCCATCATTTGGCTATAAATATGTGGGAAAATCATGATTGTATGGGATGACAATTGATGTCATTGAGGCAATTTAATGCTAAAGCAATAAGATAGTCTATGTTACGAAATTTTTCACTCTAATAACTTTTTTAATCCATCATCAATTCAACATATTCGGTAATTCATTAATCTAAGAAGTTGAACAATTATATGTAGGGCTACTTTTTTGTAATAGATTTCAACTATTAGATTAATTCAAATTAAATCAAAATTTTGTAAGAAGGTAGACTACTGAAATATCTTTGTATCAAGTATTTACTCACTCCATGTGTCTCTCGAATTGCAGAGATATTCATTGTACAAATCACCAATTTTATTCTAGATGTTGAACAATTTTATTCAAGACCCCTTTTTCAAGATAGGTTTGAATCATCAAAGAAGTTCCAATTGATCAAAAATTTTATAAGCTTATAGATTATAGAATGGGCTCTTCAACAAGCCTAATATTATCCAAAAATTCATCTAAAATTGCAAAGATATCATAATTACAAAATTAAAAAAAAATTAGTTTTTGTTAATTGAGCCACCCACATCATTCAATATATTGGGCTACCAAAAATCTACAAAATAAAAAAAAATGAATCTTCTTACATCTGAAAAATCAACAATTGAGACATGAAAAATTGAAGACTCTATAAATTGTTGTTCTAATATTTTCTATTTTATGTTTTTCTTATAAAATAAATGCAAACCTTTGAAGACATTGGAGGTTTATCTTTTCTTTCATAAGCAAGTCCAAATAGAAAAAGTAGATGAATATAGGAATTATGTTTGACTGAAAATATGATAGCAAAAGATCTATTCTTAACTTTTTGCTACTTTGTGCCTAGAGAAGTTGCTCTCTATCAATGAGAAAGTTCATCATGGATTTTCCTTTTCAATCCCTTGGTATAAATATTACTAATTTTTCCTAGAGGAAGATAATTTACATATGTAGTGACTTTAACGCTAGAATTAGTCATGATCATATCTTTATTAATCACAGGAATCCTCATGGATTTTTAGGATATGAGAAAAGTGTAGAATGGAATCAATGCTTTTTAGATAAACAATATAATCATAGGAGAAAACATTTGTTAGATTGGGGACAAGGATTGGATCTATTAGTTCTAAATAGCATCAATAAATTTTCAAAATCAAGTGGTTTCACTTTTGTATGAGCACAAGGTAGCTCTTGTATTGATTTTCTTCTTTGTAGTCTAAAGAAGGTTAGCAACATCAAATGTTTTGAAGTAGATGAAGAAATAATGAAATCTTGTTATTGCCCTTTATAGTTCATGTTACTAATAGATACACAACATATTAGATATTCCAAAAGGCAAAAGCACTTCAAAATAATTGTAAAAATAAAGGAGGATTTTCAAGATGAAATTTAAAAAGATTTAGAATCCAAGTGTAAGTCTTACAAAAACTTTAATTACAACTACCCTAAATATTTTTGAAGGCCAAAATATAAGCAATCAACAATGATTTAATAAAGAATGTAAGATAACTAGAATTTTATTTAAGACCTAGAAGTTAGCAAAGACTATCAAGTTATATAAAAATTAAATTTGAACTAAAAAAAAAGAAAATTTGTTAGGCAAAGATAGAATAGTTTATTTAATAAAGAAATATCCCAAATATTTTTATCATTCATTTTAAAGCAAAAGAATAGACTATGCTTTCTTTTTCCAAGATATTGAAAATTTTTATGAAGTCTTATTTCATATCAATGATAGAATACAAGATTTTCGTAATAATGGTAATACAGTATTCATTTCTTTTGATGATAGAAAGTAGGGGATAAAAAATGGCATTATGAAAAGCTACTAATGTAAATAACTTATATGGAAAAATGCTTAAATGAGGACCATTAGTATGGAATGCCATCTAAAAAAGTTAAATTTGGCTGTGTAAGTAGGGTTAGAAAAGGAATAATGCGTCAATAAGAAAAATTATGTTCTTTACAAAATAAGACAAAAAATTATCTAAATAACTATAAACTCATTGTAATTAGCAATATTTTTGCCATGCTTTTAGGTACTATTCTAACATCTATGCTTAGAATATGGGTTGAGGAATATTGAAAACATGTAATTTTCCAAACAAAATTTAGGTAGTAGCACTCTACTATAGATTATTTCATCACTTTAAAATATCTTATTAATAGAGCAAAAGGTCCACACATGAAAACTGTTATCTACTTTGTAGATTTTTCTAAGGCCTATGATTTTATCATTCAAAGCAAATTATGGAGGTGTTTGAAAAATTTAGAAGTTCCCAACACATTTTTATTTGCTATTAATGAAGCATCAATTAATCATTTGCATCAACAGGCATGCATCAGTTAATCAACTGGATTGATGAAGGTTCAATTACTTGAATTTTAAGTGTTGTTGAATGATCTAGTGTTAAATTTATGGTGGTAGAGATGTCTGATTATGTGTAGAGATTCTATATATTTAAATTATGAGAGAGGTACAAATTAACTTCTTTTTACAAGTTCCCATTGCTAACTATTAGGGTTGTTTGAGATTTAGTTCTATGATTGCATGCTTTCATGGGATCTTTCTAAGTTGCTGGGATGTTTCATGGGTCGCTATTATATGTGCTTTTACAATAAATGTGATAATATATAGGTTGTAGACCATCCAAAACCAAGTTGCAACAAGGGATCTATAGGTCACAAGTCATAGCGTCATCATGACATGAAGGTTTTAAAATATTTTTTAGCTAATACATGAGGCATGACATCCTCATGACTAGTTGCAGTCACCATTTACTTAGAAATACAAGTAACACCTAGGACATGCTGGGGCCACAATAGAGAACTCAAGAATTTTATATTATGCAAGGTTGTAGTGGAACCATAGTAAGGTCATGATGTTGATGTTAAGCATGGATCATAGAGTGCCAATAGTTAGGTCACAGTAACATTAGCTTAAAAATTTATGTTAATTTTTTATTTAGGGTAAGCAATGAGGCAAACATAGGTAGCTCATGGTGCTTGATGCAAGATTAGTGTGAGCTATGTTGAGACTTTACTCAATTGAAAACTAAGCACCATGAGCCATGCTTAAGTTGGGACAAGGATAAAAGCAAAATCAATTGTAGTTCTCTGTACAATAGTGAAATTAGTAAGTGTTGCAGTCCTTAAGGCAAGTTAGGATGCTATCATAAGCTATGATTTGAGTCTTGTTATGTGTGTGTACTAGTTATGAGACATATAGAAGTTTTTGATATGTATGCTTGATGGTTTAAGCATTTGTAACCCGATATATGTTACTATTGATGAACATATAGCACATGTCATGATATGTATTGATTGAGTACATACCTATGCTTATGATATAATTGGCTATAATGGGATTAATTAATAGGGATGGTGCATGTAGCATAGGTTGCTTATGATTGTGTGGCAAGTGGAGTTTCTTAATTCTACTTAGATTTCTTGTTTTTTATTCTTATTTATTTACTTAATTTATATTTTTAAATTAGATAAGTAAAATACATTAGGATGATATAAGTAGGGAATGAGGATTTTCCCTACCTTCACTTAGATAACCAAAGATACAAGATGTGCATAATGTACTTTGGTTAGGATTGAAGATTGGTGGTTAATAGACCTTTAATTTACCTCTTGTCATTACTGATGAAGTTTGAGTTAGGTAGCTACATTGATGCATGCTTGTTGATGTATCCTTGGATACACTAGCACATATGCATCAATGCTAATTCACTCGAAGCTTATATAAATGCATGCATCATTCACATTTATGACATCTTTGGTCATTTGTGTAGTGAAGCTCTTGCAATTTGCTTTCTTAGGACTTAGCTAAAATTCTCTCTAAGTGCCTGCAACATGAATTGAGTTAATTGAAGAGAATTTTATTCAAGTGCATATTGTACTTGAATAGTTCTACATGATGGCAATAAAATCCCATTGTAGCACTTGGATTAGCACTTAGTTTATTCTCAAGAACTTTACTTTAAATCCATTTCACTTTTTTATCTTAGGAAATTAATATTTTATTTGGTAACAACATAAGTATGATCACTTCAAACATGTTATATTAATGCTTGGTAATCCCAGTAGTAGATACTTGGTACATCTAACAGTAAACACATGGTAACCTAGCAGTGTTTGTATGAGTTTAGGATGGGTTAGGAAAGTGGGTGATGAAGCGTGATTCATCGGGTTGTGATATCAGACCCACGATATCGGGTATGCGATATCGCATCCATCAACGATATCGGATATGCGATATCATGGTTCCTGTGTGAGCCTATACATACACATGAAGACACATGGGAAAGGAGTCTTTGGTCAGTTTTTAGAGAGTCAATTTAGTGTAGGATCTTTTTGTTAGTTTTTTTCCTCTCAACCCTCTCCTAGTGCATGCCTATTGTGATGATTGTAATTGTACGGCATCCTTTATTTGAGTGTGATGTACTTGGACACGCACATGACCAGCAATAAAGATCGAGATTACTTCATCATTGCAGCATCCACTTAGTTTAATTATTTAATTATTATTTTTATTTATTGCTTTCATAGCTAATATCTCTTCACCCTAAACTCCTTAATTACGAAATGAGTACGACTTAATCATGAGCATTTAAGTGTGACTACTTGGTAACTCAATAGCATACCTAGGATTTGCGCTTGGTAACCCCAGTGGTAGTCGTGCACGAGGTCCAAGATGTGTATGGATGATCAAGGAATGGATGCTCATCGCACTTAGGCTAGCTTAGATTCTCTTCCCTTATCTCTTATTAGTCTAGATTCTCTCTCCCTTTTCCTCTTAGCTTAATTAAAGATATTTTCCTTCACCTCCAGGAGTAGCATTAGTTTAGGAACACATCATACATCTCACTCTGGACTAAACCATACATGACAAAGTAAATACTAGTCCAGGTGGGAAGATAGTCAACTACGATCAACAAGTAACTATCTAGATACCACAGCTAGCCTATCTACGGAGTTCGACCGGATCATACATGAAATGCTCGTATTCATATGGTTGAGTGTAGGGATACCTCGCCACTCATCATTGGCACCGTTGCCGAGGACAGTGCTAGTTATTTAGATTAGTTACATCATACAAGATCACTGTAACAAAGTATTCATGAGATATCTTTTAGGAAAGAAAATTAATTGCAATTAAGTCACACACAAATTCACACACAATGTCTCTCTCACAAGACTACGATAATGTAACAACCAGTAAGGCAATTCATTGGAGAACCAATGAATTATATGATGATGAAGGTGAGGTTTGGAGTACCCAATCTAATGTAGGGGTTTCCTATAAACAGAAACGAAGAAAACATCATCCCAACTCATGAATGCATAACCTACCTAGTGACAATGAACCCTACTGGCCACTACAAGCCTAACACAAATACAAGAGGCTGTTCAAATATCTTGTAGGCATCGCAAAGAAAGTTATCTACCCAGGCTTGATTTAAACAACTTTCCTAAGTTTTCAAGAGGCTATGATTTATATCCACAACAACATTTACAAGCCTTCTATGATGCCTGTGCATGGAACAACATTGATAATGGATGGCAAAAACTTAAGCTCTTTCCCATGACACTCTTTGGCCAAGCAAAAGTATGGTATAGGTCCTTACGACCAAAGTCAATCCGACGTTGGCCAACAATGGTAGAACTCTTCAACAAAAGATATCAAACTTATGCGAGAGTGTCAACCTTGAGGAGACAAATCCAAGAGTGGAAACAAGCACAATGTGAACTTCTAGACATGGCCTTAGAAAGATATTATGCATTACTAAACAACTGCCCAGGCCACGAGTTCTCCAAGGAAAGGCTAATGTACCACATTATTGATGGACTCCGTAATGAAACAAGGGAGACCCTAGGGATGTACGCCTGAGGTCAACTATATGAGCTATGAACCCATCAATTCCAAGAGCTTATCAAACGGGTAGTAAAAGAAGAAGGAGAAATGGCTAGATGGGAGAATGTTGAAAAATCTCAACAAGCCCAAAACTTTAAATCAACAAGGACCCATGATAATAACGAGGAGAAATCAACTCACCTCAAGGAGGTGGAACCATCTTTTCCAGTACTACAATCATTGGATGAAATTGAGGCAAAGATCAATAAGATGATGGAATGGATGCATAAAAAATGTGAAGAGTATGCCAACATTATTGGAGATAGAGTTATGATGAACTAAGAAGCAGGACAAAATACCCGTAGGCAATCAGAAAGAAGGGTTGAGAAAGATAAGAGCTCAACTACCAATCATACGTACCAGTGCAACATTTTCTTGTACGATCACCCCAAGGGCCAATGTCCAATCTTGTCACATTTACAAGAGCATTGGGGAAGAGTGTTACATCCAGAGTTTGTACAGAGATACTGTGTGTAATCACAGTGGCAACAATCCTAGTCATGGGGGAGGCCACCCTCAAACTGGCTACACCCTTCATACCATCTGAACCTAAGTGCTTATCAAGTTCAACATCTTGTTTCTCCAACTGGGTCAACAATCTCTATCTCATTACACTATTATTATTCTCCTCAATACTATCAATCCATGTCCTCTCCAACACAACCACCACCTTGGATACCTCACACTTCTCGTCAATTTTAACATTCTCATTGTTCACCTCCTTCTACATCACCACCAAGTGTTCCAGAAGGTTTTGTACCACAGAAGCAACGCACAGATATTACTTGTGCTTTTGCTAACAACAGGAGTGGGAATCCTCCACAACATCATAGGCGTCCCTTCTTTAGATGTGACCGTAAGAAGGGACATCACAATTCTGAGCCCACTGCACCTTCCAATCCAACACAAGTCCAACACTGTGGTGCAGCTTCCTCCTTGAATCCAATGCCTCATGTTACTCTCTCTAGGCCACCAACCATCACTCCAACAACCATGGGGCCCAATGAATATAGCCACTGAGGGAGACAGATCGATCCTTGGATACTATCTTACAGTCATAGGTGCCATAATGGGTCAACAACTCATCAATTGACTACACCTTATAAATTACCCCACGATGTTTACTATAACCAAGTGTGTGAACCCCACTTGGGGTACATTCCAACCACCACATCAAAAGACACCCAGTGGTTCGGATATGACCGGATCCCAATATTTCCAACATGCAAGGATCCCAACCTTTCATTTATTAATCCTAGCCATGCTCAACTATTTAGTTATGGATGATATCCCCCATTCTAATAACAAGCAGGATTAATAAATATTTTTCATTTCTTTAATTTTGAAATTTTTATTTTTCAGTTTTTCACTTTTCAACTTATTGTATTTTTGTCTTTTTATCTTTTTGTGAGTAATCTCATCTACGAATAAAACACTCATGTGACTCGTTGGTTGAGGTGTTGTTCTATGCTATCAAGTCTCAGGTGACTAATTATTTAAACAATGAGCCCACAACATCCATTCACCCATTCTATTAACAAGAGGTTCTACCCTGGGTACAATGATATTCCTAATCATTAAAACTTAAAGTAATTTTGTGTTATTGTGCCCAGAACGAAGAAGGATGGAACAAGAGGGAATGGTTAGGATGTGACATCAAGGGGATTTGTGGATTCTCTTTATGAAATTAGTAGGAGTTATCATGCAGCTTGGTTGTACTAAGATCCTTGTAGATCTAATGAAAAATGGGAGTAAGAGTAATCAAAAGGCACTCAACCAGAAAAAAATAATGCTATTCTAAGGGGTCCCACTAGAAAGACATGCACCCATGCTTGAAGGCAGGCAGCTTCTCTGGATTAAGCACTACTTCAAAAAAAAATCAAGATCAAAGTGCTGCAAAGCAATTCCAAATCACTCCTCCCTCGACAAAACACCAAGTGATTGCACACCTTGCTATCATGGTGCTCTTATATTTTTCTATCATTGGGATGAAACAATGCAATGTCACTGATTAGAGGCATGGACTTGGTCCTGATTTTTGAGTGAAGGATTAATGACACATTAATCATGCCTTACACTAAGGAGTCATTGTGCCCGAGGTCAGTTATCTGATGTCCCAATCTCTGCAATCCCTTCTACAACTCGCCTCATCTCGTTGTTCATGTATTTGTGACTCATGACTTGTGTAGCATTGAATGTATACCTCATCACGGTGGTATTTATGTGTGTGTGTTTTATGAAATTGGTGTTGATTGCATTTAACCCTTCTAGTGCCTATGGACATTTTAAGGTGTGGTTACGCAAGGGCATTATAGGTAGGAACCTACTTTGGGAAGGACCCACTTACATAATCCATGTAATTGCACTTATAACACATATCCCACACATCATTCAATACCCTCTAAGTATTACCAATGACTCTTCTTTCCCTTATTATCCTTCCCATTCAAACGTTCCTATGAGCTAACACATGTCCTTTTTCCCCTACTCTTCATAATTTTCATTGTTAGATTTTACATCATTATACTCATTGTGCTTTTAGGACTAGTTTGTATTACCCTGGACCTCTTTACATTGACCGACACGTCCTCATTTTATACCTTGGAGTTTCAAAAAATTTAAAAATTTGGTAACTTTTACAAGTGCCCCATTTTTGGTAGGATGTGATATCGGGTATGCGATATTGCATCCTTAAAATATATAAATATATGGACCCCCCACACCTGTCACCATCATGTGCAACTGTTCACATGGGGGAAGTTTTTCAAATTTTCTTCTACGACTTGCGATTGCGCATCTCTTGATTTGATAACCATAACTCGCTCGTTGGTGCTCCAATTTTCATCCCATCTGAACCTACTTGAACCTGGAGTGTTCAGCTTAGTCGTGAGGGAGGGGTACACATCGAATTATGCATAATTTTTTCAAAATTTGTCATCGGCCAAAGGACACTGTCAAGGGTAATTAGTTATGAAAATAATAATAAACATGTGCCAAAAAAAATTTCATCTCCTTACTTATATCAAGAAATTAAAACTCTGAAACCACCTAAGCAAAGTGGACCAAATATTAAAATCTTGTGGGGACACTTCCATAAAAAATTTTAACTTTAAAATCACACAGAATCAGAATTAACTAGTTAAGGCAAGAAGTAAGGTATAACTTAACTTTGGTAAGCAACCTTACTAATGATTGGCCCCATGTGATTGTAGATGGTCCCAAAGCATGCACAACAAGAAGGTCCCTCTCAAGGTGTGTTTAAGCATCCCAGGAGAGGTAGAGGACAGATGCTTTCCAAACAACATGCAGAGTAGGAGGAGCAATCGTTCAATATCCATCAAGAAGACCCTACCACTATACAATCAAGACAGGCAAGAGGAGGAGCTGTTGTAGTGCCTAAATAGGGATGACACCTCACGTTTCCCCTGAAGTGTGTCCAGGCCATCCACAAAAAGTCCACATTAGCTACCGTGATCATGGAATTGAACTTTGGACCTTTCATGGAATTCGCTCCTGAGGCTGTTAGGGACCACCTCAAAGGGTTCCCATTATGGCCTATCCTCTCTGAAAGTGGTGCCTGGTACTTAGGAGAAATGTATCAATTCTAGCACAATAAAGAATAAGGTACCACAGTTAACATTTGTGGTGTATCTCTTGATTTCTCCATCCAAGCCATTTCGAAAGTATTAAACCTTCCGAATACAGGGCCAAAGGTTGCTCATCTGTCCACTTGCTCTGATGCTAATGTACAAAAGGTTTGGTTAGACAGGGCGTATGGTAAAGAGGATAAGACTTATGGAGAGTTGACATTGGAAGAGAAAATCTACTTTAAAATTGGAACTTATCACACCTTCCTTACAAAAGGGTTAAATAGAATTTCAACATATGCGGTAAGAGGATGTGCGATATTGATGGGAAAGGTTAACGCTAACCTACCTCATCTATATTTCATGGAGATCCTAAGGTGGTTTGAAGAACATAAGACAGGGAAGTTTATATTTCCCTTCCCTTGTCTCATCAAGAAGCTATGCAAGCATGCTGGTATTCGAGGATACACCAATGATATCCTTAGGAAAGCCCAAAATGCTTCATATGTTGAACTGCTAAGGCCACCAGTTGTAAGAAAAATTGCTGGTGAGACATTGGGGCTAGGACAAGAGCAAGAATAGACGATGAGGCCCACTACAACTCAACTTGTAGGGCCCAGCCAACCTCCAAGCATGGGACCTAGTCAATAGTAAGAAGCAAGGCCTAGCATGAGTTAGCGAGACCAACTGTCGTCATCGCCATAGGATTATCGACTATCGATGAGCCATCTGAGGGCTATCGCTGAGACAGTTAGTTAGGGAAGTTGTGATGATGCAAATCTCTTCCGCATCATCGATGATACAGTACAGCCCACTATCTCTATAGATCATGCACGGGGTGAGGTGTCCATTCAAACAAGAGGAGAGGAGAGTTATTTATCACAACAGATTTTAGGGAATTCTACATCCTTTTAGGTGCAACTAGAGACTAGTGAAGGAGCCACAGTGGTGGTCATGCAGCACCAGGATGCAGCAAGAGCTGCAGAGGTGGTCACAGACCACATCAAGGAATCTTTTAACGTCCCTATTATGCTACCAGTAGATTTCACAGGAGCACGAGATGCTCAAAATTTGGGGTCCCTCAATGACTCCTGCGGAGCATGAGGATGTGCTTGATTGACTGTTGCAAACAGGATAGGTGATGACATCCTTGTTTGACATCCCACAAGATGTTATGGTAGTACAATCAAACCTCATCTCCACCAAGGAAAAGTTGGTCATGATAGAGATGAGGGCCAAACACACAAAAGCAGAAGTTGCAAGACTATAAGAAAGGCTCGTAACCCTACAAGTAGTGCAGCAGGATCCCTCTCAATTCATTCCTGCTGACCAGTTGGACACCTTTAGGATGAACCAACTCAACAAATTACTAGCGAAAAATAAAAAGGTGGCAAAGGAAAAAGAGAAGGCCAAGTGAAATGTCTCCATGGCACAAGCACAAACTTATGCGTATGCCAATGCACTTAAGACCTTACAAGAAGAAAAAAAATAGCTTGTTGTTGACAATCTTTGGTTGACCTCTGTGGAGAAACAAAAGAATGTTCTCAAAGAACATTTTCAGTGGCTACGAGAATAGCTGATCAGGGTCAATTAGGACATGAATCGTTTGGCTAGAGAAAATCGAACCCTCTCAATGGAGGGGATACACACCATCCATTAGAAGATGACCATTGAAATAAGCATGTGGCATAATGAGGCCAAGCGACACAAAAAGTTAAAAGAGCACTTCCGAGACTAGGTGGGAATGTACAAAAAAATCATCAAAAAGGAGATCCATATGGCCAAGGCCCACATCAATGCTTTCAGTGCACCACATACTAATTGGCAAGCCATATTGGATACATATGCATTTTCCCACTAGGTGGAACTTAAGAGTCGGGACCTGCAGATTCAAGATCATACAAAATACATGGAGTTGAAAAATCTAAGGTATGCCAATCTAGCCATGTTGATAGTAGGGTGCCTAAGGATAGAGCTCAAGAAGCAGGTAGCTACCACCTATGCCAAGTATGAAGTAGAATTTGCAGAACACAAGAAGACGTTGCAAAAGTTGGAAGTTGCAAATTTTGAATTGGAGGTGGTTAAAACAAGCTACCAAGGACAAAAAGATGTCACAAAAAACTTGGCTCGAAGGCTTATAGATTTTTAGGAGTACAGAGATAAAGCCAGAGCCTACGAGGAGGAACGATAGTTGTTTGCGGCCTGGTACGTCAAGGCAAACATAATGTTTCTGCAACTACCGTGCCCATGGGAGGTGCTGACTCTATCAAACATTGGAGCATCAGCATGGATGGCATAGGAACCTCGAACTAAAGAGGAGAAACTCCAAGCACTACTTCAACATCATCACCTCCCAAAACCTAGAGTTTAGGATAGGGGAAAGCAGCCCATGGAGGAGCCACCGCCACCAAGAACCACATGAGTTCCACCTAGTTTTGTAATTTTAAGAATTTTTCATTTTTGTCGTGTTGTGTTCAATCTTGTTCTATTGATTTCTCCACTATGGCATGAATAGCTCCACTGTTAGTCAATAATCCCATACCTATCCACTGTGTAATCAATGGTACTTGTTCTCATTTTGACTCAAGGACAAGTTTTCATTCAATCGTGGGGGTATGATGAATCGTGATTCATTGGGTTGTGATATCAGACCCACGATATCGGGTACGCAATATTGCATCCAGTAGTGATATCGGATATGCAATATCGTGGTTCCTGTGTGAGCCTATAAATACACATGAAGGCACATAGGAAAGGAGGCTTTGGTCAATCTTTAGAGAGTCAGTGTAGTGTAGGATCATTTTGTCAGTTTTTTTCCTCTCAAACCTCTCTCCCAGTGCATGCCCGCAGTGTGATGATTGTAATTGTATGGCATCCTTTATTCGAGTGTGACATACTTGGACACGCACATGACTAGCAATAAAGATTGAGATTACTTTATCATTGTAGCATCCAATTAGTTTAATTATTAAATTATTATTATTATTTATTGCTTTTATAGCTAATATCTCTTCACCCTAAACTTCTTAATTGCAGAATGAGTATGACTTAATCATGAACATTTAAGTGTGACTACTTGGCAACCCAGTAGCATACCTAGGATCTACACTTGGTAACCCTAGTGGTAGTCATGCACGAGGTCCAAGATGTGTACAGATGATCAAGGAATGGATGCTCATCACACTTAGGCTAGCTTAGATTCTCTTCCCTTATCTCCTATTAGTCTAGATTCTCTCTTCCTTTTCCTCTTAGCTTACTTAAAGATATTTTCCATTGCCCCTAGGAGTAGCATTAGTTTAGGAACACATCATACACCTCACTCTGGACTAAACCATACGTGACAAAGAAAATACTATTCCAAGTGGGAAGACAGCGAACTGCGATCAGCGAGTAACTATCTAGATACCATAGCTAGCCCGTCTATGGAGTTTGACTGGATCATGCGTGAAACGCTCGTATTCATATGGTTAAGTGTAGGGGTACCTCGGCACTCATAAGTGGGAATGGATGTTCTATGCTTATGATAGTTTAGATCACTCTTAATTTCATAAGTTAGTTGGAAATTAATATTTCAATCACTTTATCATTTTAATATTTTAATAATAAAAATAATAATAATAACATAAATTCCTTATGCCTCAATTACACTTCACCATATGAATGTAGTTAATACAAGTGATGATTAGGAAGACAACAATGAACCACATCATGCTAAATTAGCTAGGATACTAGCCACTCAAGGGTTCCTTAGAATTTAACTAGATTACATGTACGTACTTGTGATTCATATGGTTGGCATAGGAAACATTCATTACTCATCATTGGTGCGATTACCGAGGATTCATTTTGTTATGTGCTAAGTATTTTAGATAATTAAATCATACAAGATCATGGTAGAAATATAGCGTACCATTATTAAAAAAATAATATATTCTATTCAAGGCACATAAGAGAAAACTAAAAGATGTCTTCTTCTCATAGGGCTAATTCCCCACCTATCGATGATTCTACAAAGTAACATGATAGAGCAAGAAGAAATGCAACTGAAGTATCCTAATAACTTAAGGTTTTCTACACAAAAATGGTTCCCTACTATCCAAATTTCACTTTCATTCTTTACTAGGATGAGAAACTATAGTGGAGAGACCTAGAGGGTAACATTGTATTAGCACTTAATTTTGCCATTCCCTCAATGTTCAAGGAAGCATCAATGAAGTTGGAGCTCAAATCAATAGCCCTAGAGTACCAAGTGATGGATCACCTCTCCAAGGATTATCATCCTATAGAGGCTTAACTTCGAAAAGACAAATTCATGGAGGTCCATCATGAAGCCTCCGAGGGCAAAAAGGTTCCAATCACACTAACATCATAGTCAAAAAAGGAAGATACTAAATATCCATTAAGACGATCTTAACACCAAGGTCCTCCTTACTTCAGTGAAAATAACACAACTCATCAATGGCTACGTTTAGCCTTGGAAAGCAATCAAGGTAAGGGAAGAGCTAAACCCAAAACTAGGGGGACCTCAAGGCCAAGATCTCCTAGTCATTAGTTAAGCGAATAACTAAGGGACTAGAGGAGGAGAATAATATAACATAACTCTCATAGCTCTTCATCCTCATCATCCTTTTCATCATATAGCTTTGATGAGGAAGGATGTGATTAAGACCTAAGAGGGAATGATCAAAGGCAAGTTGGAGATGATAGAATCCCTCATCGTAGAGATGGGAGAAGGGAACATAAACAACAATAATAAGAAGAGGGGCATCATCAAGCAAGAAGGCATAGCAAGTCACATCATAGGAGACATGAACATGAGAGAGCCCACGATGAAGAAGATGATTATGATGAACCAATACTTGCTACAAAAAGCATGATCAACATTTATGAGGTAGCTTACATTTCCACCAAGCATCAAAGAGATAGTTAGATCAAAGGGCTTGACATGAATAATATTCCTAGATTTGAGGAAGGTTATAATGTTGATTTATAGCACTATCTACAAGCCTTGCATGATGCATGTGCCTTACATAATATAGAGAATGACTAGTAGAAGCTTAAGTTATCCCCTAAGATACTCATAAAGGAAGCTGAAAGTTGGTATTGGTCCTTTGAATTAGAATTTATTCATAGATGACAGATGATGTTGGAGCTATTCAATGACAAGTATTAGACATACTCTAAGGTGTTCAATTTAAGGAAATAGATTTAGAGGTGGAAATAAGGTAACCATAAATCCCTTGATGTAGCCTTGGGTAGGTACTATTCATTTCTACATTGATGTTGAGGTCATGGTTTCTCTTAGAGTGAACATCTTTTTCATATCACAGATGAGCTTAGAAACAAAACTACAGAGACTCTTAGGATCTATGTCCAAGTAAGACTATCAAAAATGAGGGCTTACCAAATTCAAAGTCTCATTGATCAAATAGTAAAGGAAAAATGAAAGTTAAAGAAAAATAAGTGTATAGGAGTATAACGAAGATCCCTCCATCTATTAAAAGAAGGTATGTCTATATGACCCAAAAGAGAAAGCACCATTAGAGAAGGTCATGTAGAGAAAAACCTTGCCAATCCAAAAATATGTTACTAAAATATTGACTAAGGCACACAAGATGTAGGATTCTCTAGATGAGCAATTCCAAACATCACTTAAAATTGTGAAGGTACAATAGAATAGGGGAACAAGAACAAGGAAGAAGGATGCAATAAAGGACTACCATCATTAGAAAGATAAGGTTATAGCAATAGATGAGGTTGTAGATTCAAACAAAAATAATGAAAGGTGTAACATATGCTAATATGACCATCCTAAGGTATGTTACACTATTTTGTCATACTTGCAAGAATCTATGGTCTATGCCTTAAATCCAAAGCTCACTAGGAGGAAACTACCTAGGAGGCTGTCTTATCCACAAGGCAACTTTCAATAATAATTCCACCACCAACAATACTATCTAAATGGATTGCCACCTAAACATCAGGATTACTATCATTAGTGGTAAAACCCATAGCTATATGGGATGCCACCACTAAGGTAGCAATACCATTACTGTCAACCATCTTCACATAGCTACTATGTCCAACAAGCTGTGTTACCAAGTGGCTTCATGGTCCACACTTCTTCCCATCATTACTATCCTCCCAAATATCATCAACCTGCAACCTCACATGTTGAATCTCCTTCCACATACACTTCTCATTACCCTCAAGAGCACCTTACAGCTCATAAATCCACTCCCTTATCACTTACACTACCTATACAAAGTAAAATACCTCCACAGCCTCAACAATGCAACTCCAAGGGACTAGTAAACTTACAAGTAGATGACAACTCAAGAGGTTCCAAGTGTAAGTCTTAGAAAAGGCCATTTCTAGGCCTAATAGTTCACCTAAACCATTGTAGGCATCTGTGGCTATGAATCCCTCTCGAACTACCCAAGGAATATCTACTAAGTCACCTTCAAATCAAAGATCCCAAATTGTTCACACTATCATGTTAACTCATGTAGTCATAGATTAGATAAAAGCAAGACACCTTCACAGGAAGAGAACTGACCCTTGAAGTCACCTAATCTATTTGTAGATTGTAGGTAATAATCCATGTAAAGCTCTATTAAACTCAAGTTCTAGTATGAACTTAATCTCTTCATAAATGTACAAGACATGCAACATTCCTCCACTTAAGAAATTTAATATCAAGTTAAAGCTTGCAAACTAATCTAATACTATCCTATTGGAATTGGTAGAGGATATTATGATCATTATTAGAGGATGATCATATCTAGTAGACTTCCTAGTAGTCCATGTAAACAACTATAAAGGAAACATTCCAATCATTATGGGTAGGGCTTAGCTAAGTATAGTTGATGCCAAGTTAGGAATCAAAGACCTCTTCTTGGAAATCTCCAAGGAAAATGAATTTAATAAGATAGAGAAAAAGAGGGTTTCATGCATTGCATACAATGACACAGGGTGAAATTGCATGCAAAAAATATGGGCAATCAAAAACATGTTTATTACAACATGTAAGATGTATGCTAAAACCACTAGTGTTCAATAGTGCTTGTATGCAATAGTCACAAAACAAGAAGGCACATAGTGGTTAACTATAGATAATAGTCCTAGTTCTACAATGTGCATGGAATTAACAAAGATCCTCATAAGTGCATATATCGATCAAATGGATGAGATGGAATAGATCTACAGCCACCTTGCTAAAGGAAAGTATAAGAAAGAATTAGAGATTTTGAAAGAGTTGAAAATCCCTAATACTTTTAAACATGATCCATTGAAATTGAAATCCTTACTAGCTTCTTTAGAGTATGTATTGTTAGATAATGGGAAGCCAGTAATCATAAATGTCCAACTCACTAAAGAATAGAAGGAAACATTGTTAAAAGTAGTTAACAAATGGTCAAAAACCTTTTCTTGGTCATATGATGAGATAACAGAACTAAATCCATGCATATGCTAACATTGGATCTACACATACTCTACTATCAAACCCAAGAGGTAGCCACAAAGAAAGTTAAATCCAAAGTTGAAAAAGGTTGTTGAGAAGAAAGTTGAGAAACTTCTCAAGGCTAGGTTCATTTATCAAATAGATAATAAGTGGATAAGTCCATTTGTTATTGTACCAAAGAAAGGGAACATTGGAGGATTTGTATAGACTTTAGATTGTTGAACATGGCCACATTCAAAGATCATTTTTTATTGTCATTTGTGGACCAAGTGTTGGACACTATTATAGGATAAAACTACTACAATTTTCTAGATGGATATATTGGTTACAATTAAATCCAAATCACTCTAAAATACTAGTCCAAAACAACATTCACAATCCCTTGAGGGACTTTTGCATACAAAAAGATGCCCTTTGGCTTGTGCAATATTCTTGCAACCATTCAATGCCTAGTCCTCAACATCTTTTAGTAGCAAATTGGCAATGTATTCATGTCTTCATGGATGACTTCTTTACCTATGTTGATAATTTTGAACACGTATTGGACCATCTTGAGTAGGTACTAGAATGACATGTAGAAACAAACCTACAGGTCAACTAGAAAAAGAGCCATTTGATGGTCTAGGAGGACATTTTCTTGGGGCACTGAATTTTAGTAAAAGGAATTGAGGTGGATCTTGAAAAGATAAGGGTCTTCCAAGGAATTATTAGATAACCTCAAACAATTAAAACATGAGGTTATTTTTTAGACATATTGGTTACTATAGGCATTTCATTGAAAACTTCTCAAAAATATCCAAGTTGCTTGTTGAGCTTACCAAGAAGGATGTAGCATCTGAATAGACCAAGGAGTGTGAACAAGCATTCTAGCACTTGAAGTAGAAACTAGTAGAAATACCAATTCTACATGCCCCTGATTAATCCAAACCTTTCTATATCATAATAGATGCATCCAAATATGCATTGGGAGTAGTGATTCGTCTTGCGTTTGCTGAAAAAGCTCAACGCAAACATGAATTTGTCCAAACAGTTGTAGAAGGGGAACCTTCTGAGCACGTTTATACATTACATACAAAGAAAGCATCTGAAAAACCATCCGATACGATTTGTATGCTTAACTGGACAAATACAACTCTAAATGATCT
>MNCI01022748.1:129329-157116 GCA_015680685.1 Gnetum montanum | reverse complement strand
GATATCGAATATGGAGTAGAGATCGATACTGAGGATCTTCCGATCCATCATCAATACCCCGATCTGACCAACATGATTGATTATTATTTTCGCTTAGAAAAGAAACGGGGTTTACCAACAAAATGTCATTATAAAGTCAATCTGTTACCTCCTAAATTCACTGATATTGATAATCTGGATCATCTACATAAAAAATCAAAGCCAAAGCTGGTCCAAAAACCTTTAACAATCCATGAACAACCACAAATACCTAAGCCAGAGGAAAAACCAGATCTAGCACTCTTACAAAATACCATCCTAGCCTTACAAGCCCAACTTTCCCAATCCATGAGAAAATCTGATACCTTGCATCTAGAGATGGAAAGATTGAAGAAAAAGGAAAAGGCAAAAATTATAGAAGTTGATCCCGATAGTTCAGATGATGATTCTATCGTATCTTCTGTAAAATCTACGCTTTTTCAGAAATCTTCAGGAGATCCTTCCTGCCAACACAGGATACTCAAAGAAATAGGTAGTAAGTACCACTGTACAGAATGTGATGCTTTATTAAAAACATGTAGTATAGAAATGAATACTTTGTCTGACAATACATTTACACAACACCAAGAACGTCTTGCGTCTGCTGAAAAAGCTCAACGCAAACATGAATTTGTCCAAACAGCTGTAGAAGGGGAACCTTCTGAGCACGTTTATACATTACATACAAAGAAAGCATCTGAAAAACCATCCGATACGATTTGTATGCTTAACTGGACAAATACAACTCTAAATGATCTGGTGTATAGTAATAGAACTCAGATGAGTGTTCTTGAACGTATGTATAATTTAAATTTAAATACAGATTTAAATTCCGGTTTAATTTATAGAAAATTAGAACGTCTAGCAGGCTCTAGTAGTACACCTATAGCAAAAGTCAAGCCAACTGCTCCTCCAATTCCATCTTCAGCCTCTGAATTCTCTTTTCAGTTCCCAGGATCACCTCCTGCGGTAACCTTAAAAGACATAGAAGAATTCAAACAAAAACAAAGAGAGAATAGAAGTAGAAAAGGAAAATTTATCTCAATGAATGAGGGCCATTCTAATCATCAATCAGAACAAGGATCTCCTCAACATCCTCTCTCTGAACTAGCTGATGAACACATAGAGGAAGCCGTCTTACTAGCCCGTACAGGTGAACAAGTCCAAGAAGCCACGGATGCCATGTTAACCCAGTCCAGAAAAGCTGGAGACATTCAACCTAAGTTTAACATGGATAACAAGGATCTAAAAGAACGTCAGGATGTCTTAGATGCCATCCAATCGTATTTAACAATCCAAATAGATTTTGCCAAAAAGTCCACATTACAAGCCATAGTAAATGCCACTTATAACTTCCAAGGCAACTTGCGAAGATGGTGGAGTCATATTCCAACAGCCATTAAAACCAGGTTGATTACACAACCAACAGTAATTTTCTTAAACGCTATTATCAAGGAGTTCATTGGTTTTAAAGCCAATCTAGTTGATGTTTACCGAGACCGCTTTTTCAAAGCACGATTACATAAAATTCAGCAGTTATCAGGATTCCTTGATGCTATGGAATCTTGGTATTACTATGGTAAACTCACACATGAAGTAGCTGCTAAAGAACATCTGTTTGGATGTCTTCCTCAACCTTTCTGTAATACTTACATGGCTGAACTTAAAAAGCAAAATCTTTGTGTAGCAAACATGAGCTTCGGACAAATTAGACAATTCTTAGAACAGACCAATAGAGAGTTGTGTTATACACAAGAAACACAACAATTAGTTAAACGATTAAACAATCGATTAGGTAAGAATTTTTGTTTAGAATTGTGTCCTGAAGAAAAATACAAAAACAAAGAAAAACAACAAAAAACTCAAAAAATATGTAAATCTTGCAAAGGATCATCTTCACGATCCAAACCAAAGAAACAATGGCGAAGAAAACAATCGTCACCACCACCTCGTAGGCATGTACGTAAATATCCTGGATTCTTTCGTAGACGTCCCCGTAGGATGTCACCAAAAAATATTAAGTGCTTTATTTGTGGAGGTCCTCATCTGGCAACCAACTGTCCCAATAAAGATAAAGACAAGAAAAAGGTTCATTTTATTACAAAGCATAATATAAAGGAAACACACTTTGAGTGGATATCTGATCCCGAGGACATAGAAATCCCCTATAATCCTCAAAGTGATATATGTCCGTCATCACCCTCTGAAGCAGAACATAGTGAGGATGACTATTGGGTACAATATAATCAACAACAACCGTTAGCAGATGATCCCATAGATCCATCCGATTCCTCCGACGGAGATATATATTATTGTAATATGAATCGTGGTTCCACGTCACGACCTACACAACAAAATAAAGAATTAATTAGAATCCAAGAACAATTAGTATTAGTAAAAATACAACTAGAGAAACTAAAAACAAAATTAAAAAGGACTCCTCTAGAGGATTTAACTGTTTATATACAGCTAGATAAACAAGTAACAGAGAAAAAAGCCGAAGTAAAAGCATTAAGAAAACTAGAAAAAGAACTTCATGCTAGTTACGACAGTCAACCATTAACAACCGAATCAGAACAACAAGAAGAGCTTGAAGAATGGTTGCAACAAGAAGAAGAACAAATGCCATCTCAAAAAAAAGGGTTGGAGAAACATCAAATCAGATTATTACGTATTAACCAACTCAAACTCTTCCTAACAAAAGCTAGCAAAGAATTAGAATCTTTGGAAGAAGAAGAAGAGAAATATCAACAACAAGCTTATGAAGCTGAAATATCTCAAATACATATAATTAGGATTAATCAGAATCAACATCGACAGGTACAAACTCCCCTTTGTACTTTTTGGATTAAACTAAAAGGATTTAAACCCTATCCCATCGATGCCTTAATAGATTCTGGTGCAGAAGTCAGCTTGGCAAACGAAGCTATCATTCCTTCTTTCTTATGGAAACCCAGGGAGAAATTAATTGTCAGTTTTAACAAAACGGCAACAACTGTCAACCGGGTATTTTCTCTTCCAATACTTTTACCTAATTCTGAACGCTTAGAATTACAAGTTAATGCTATCAACTGGCTTTCTTATGATATGGTTATAGGAGTCGACAACCTAGCAATTCTCGAGCCATACACCATCCATACTAATTTTGTTACATTAGGAAATCATAAATTTACTAGAACATTTACTCCAGTAAATAGGTTTACCCATACAAAGTATAAGGTGCCAAAAACGCAATGGCTTATTAACCACATCCAATCTCACAAAGAGGTCTTTGCACAATTACGCACTAAACTCCTCACTGTTGCGAGCGATGATCCAACAGCCTTTCGACATAAGAAACAACATTGGTGTCGTATTGAGTTATTGGATGGAATCCAACCACAGTCAAAAGCTCATCATATTGGGATGTCCCCACAATTAAAAGAAGAATGTGCCCAGGAAATAAAACAGCTCCTAGAGAAAAAAATGATCCAACCTAGTACTAGCATGTTTTCCTGTGCTGCCTTCTATGTCAACAAGCGTGCTGAACTAACAAGGGGAAAGAAGCGGTTAGTAGTTAATTACAAACCACTTAATGCTATTATTAAATCAGTACAACATCCGATCCCTAGTAAAGATGATCTTTTCCAACGCCTGCAAGGAACTCATATTTATTCAAAATTTGATTTGAAAAGTGGTTTTTGGCAAATCCAAATAGTCAATGAAGATCGCTGGAAAACCGCCTTTACCGTACCTCAGGGTCTATACGAATGGACTGTTCTACCTTTTGGTATTAAAACAGCCCCATCTATTTTCCAGTCTTGTATGGATCATATCTTTAAAGAATATCCGTTCATACTAGTATATATAGATGATATTTTAGTTATGTCAAAAACGGTAGAAGAACACCAACAGCATCTCAACACCTTATATGAATTACTTGATCAAAATGGTCTTGTACTTTCTCCATCTGAGAAGAAGATGCAAATTGCAGTTGATGAAGTAAATTTTCTAGGCGTAGTAATTAAAGACGGACATATTAGTCTGCAACAACATATCTTAACCGATATTAAACATTTTCCTGATATCATAACAGACAAAACACAATTACAAAGATTTCTAGGGTGTTTAAATTATCTGTCGGGGTTTTACAAAGATCTTGCCAAAGATCGAAAAATTTTAAACCAACAGCTAACAAACAACCCTCAACCATGGAGCCAACATCATACTGATGCAGTCCAGAGACTAAAAGATCAATGTACTAAACTTCCATATTTACGATTACCAACCAATGGAACCTTGATCTTAGAAACTGATGCATCTGAAGAATTTTGGGGAGCGGTCTTAAAAGAAGAAATACATGGTATGACCTATATCTGCAGATATGCTAGTGGTAAGTTTATTTCTGCAGAAATGAATTATCATTCCACACATAAAGAGCTCCTTGCGATTATCCGTGGTATCGAAAAGTTTCGTCTGTTCCTACAAGAACAGGAATTTATTATTAGATCTGACTTAAAATATTTTGATAAATACTTACAAACAAAACATTTAAATAAAGTTGCCCATACACGACTCATTCGATGGTCTTTATTTCTGGCTAATTTTACATATAGAACCCAATATATTAGTGGCAAGGATAATAATCTTGCAGATTATTTGACTAGAGAATTTCAGTATTAATCGTTTGTTTTATGTGCAGCAACATACTTGCATGAAGGTTGGGAGCTTCGTTCAAGTCATAGAGTCCTCCCATGTTGTTTCTCTCGCATGTTTCTTACCCAACAGCAAATTAGTAATATTCAGAATAGCCACCTTAATGACTGGTTATGTTATTCTTATAACTGTTATGCAAGATCTCCAAGTCCACAGATTTCATATACCTTTTTCGGACATCCTCAAGAGGTTCTTGATGATTTATATCCGCCTGTACATATTAAAACCAGTCTCCATGCAAATCATTTCATCAATGAGTGTGTACAGTTTGATGAAATAGGATATCCTGAAGTAGCACCATTAGTACATTGGCCTAGGTATAAACCCTCTGGTTGCCATTATTATCATATTGATTTTAATACGCCAATAGATTGTCCTCCAGAAGAACATCCATTTTGGGAATGGTGGTCTCTATATGGTCATACTGTCAGAACCTTTCCTGACCATTTTGATGCATCCTATGTCCGTCGTTTGCGAGCCATGACACATTCTGATTTTCGTTATTTCTCCTGTTTTGAAACAATGGCTCACTTCGCTTTCCATGACTATAACCCTTCCTATTTTATCACTACGAGTCTAAGCCGAAGAACCGACTGGCAAAATCCATGGACCCTCGCTTGGTACCAAGATGTTCTTACTGCCACGGCACATGAAATTATTATCTTTTGTGAAGCTAATCACCGGGTTCCCACTACACTTGAACCCTATAATTTTGATCCTGCTTTTCAACTACTACAAAGAGAAGGTGGACACTGGCGAGTGCGTTGGCATAATCCTGGTCCGGTCATCTCCTTCCATCCTGATTCGTCCGATTCAGAAGATGAGGTATCCGAGGCACCTACCACACCACGCCATAATGATGATTCCGACACAAGTGATGGTGAACAGTAAAAGTAATCCACTAACTAAAAATAAGATTCCATCTACAGTATCCGATGAGGTGTAAGACATTATAACCTAATGCGGTCTGAGCTGGATAACACCAAGAATGTACAGGAAGGGCTTTCCTCTTCCTATAAAAAGGAACCCTTACCTCTTCCTCAAGCACCGCAAGAAAGAGAGAGCTATCCAGTAGTTTCAGTCTGCAAGTGTCAGTCCTTCTGTCTGCAAGTCAGTCCTTCAGAGTCCTTCCCTTTCTCTTATGCATTTCCATTCTGTCTGTATTTCCATATCAGAGAAATCTGCAAGTGATGCGCTGTGCTCCTTGTAAAGCATTCCTAGTATGAAACTGTGTAATCTAGCAGAGAAATCGTAGAAGTGATGCGTGNTGATATCATAACAGACAAAACACAATTACAAAGATTTCTAGGGTGTCGGGATCAGATATCCACTCAAAGTGTGTTTCCTTTATATTATGCTTTGTAATAAAATGAACCTTTTTCTTGTCTTTATCTTTATTGGGATAGTTGGTTGCCAGATGAGGACCTCCACAAATAAAGCATTTAATATTTTTTGGTGACATCCTACGGGGACGTCTACGAAAGAATCCAGGATATTTACATACATGCCTACGAGGTGGTGGTGACGATTGTTTTCTTCGCCATTGTTTCTTTGGTTTGGATCGTGAAGATGATCCTTTGCAAGATTTACATATTTTTTGAGTTTTTTGTTGTTTTTCTTTGTTTTTGTATTTTTCTTCAGGACACAATTCTAAACAAAAATTCTTACCTAATCGATTGTTTAATCGTTTAACTAATTGTTGTGTTTCTTGTGTATAACACAACTCTCTATTGGTCTGTTCTAAGAATTGTCTAATTTGTCCGAAGCTCATGTTTGCTACACAAAGATTTTGCTTTTTAAGTTCAGCCATGTAAGTATTACAGAAAGGTTGAGGAAGACATCCAAACAGATGTTCTTTAGCAGCTACTTCATGTGTGAGTTTACCATAGTAATACCAAGATTCCATAGCATCAAGGAATCCTGATAACTGCTGAATTTTATGTAATCGTGCTTTGAAAAAGCGGTCTCGGTAAACATCAACTAGATTGGCTTTAAAACCAATGAACTCCTTGATAATAGCGTTTAAGAAAATTACTGTTGGTTGTGTAATCAACCTGGTTTTAATGGCTGTTGGAATATGACTCCACCATCTTCGCAAGTTGCCTTGGAAGTTATAAGTGGCATTTACTATGGCTTGTAATGTGGACTTTTTGGCAAAATCTATTTGGATTGTTAAATACGATTGGATGGCATCTAAGACATCCTGACGTTCTTTTAGATCCTTGTTATCCATGTTAAACTTAGGTTGAATGTCTCCAGCTTTTCTGGACTGGGTTAACATGGCATCCGTGGCTTCTTGGACTTGTTCACCTGTACGGGCTAGTAAGACGGCTTCCTCTATGTGTTCATCAGCTAGTTCAGAGAGAGGATGTTGAGGAGATCCTTGTTCTGATTGATGATTAGAATGGCCCTCATTCATTGAGATAAATTTTCCTTTGCTAATTCTATTCTTTCTTTGTTTTTGTTTGAATTCTTCTATGTCCTTTAAGGTTACCGCAGGAGGTGATCCTGGGAACTCAAAAGAGAATTCAGAGGCTGAAGATGGAATTGGAGGAGCAGTTGGCTTGACTTTTGCTATAGGTGTACTACTAGAGCTTGCTAGACGTTCTAATTTTCTATAAATTAAACCAGAATTTAAATCTGTATTTAAATTTAAATTATACATACGTTCAAGAACACTCATCTGAGTTCTGTTACTATACACCAGATCATTCAGAGTTGTATTTGTCCAATTAAGCATACAAATCGTATTGGATGGTTTTTCAGATGATTTCTTTGTATGTAATGTATAAACGTGCTCAAAAGGTTCCCCTTCTACAGCTGTTTGGACAAATTCATGTTTGCGTTGAGCTTTTTCAGCAAACGCAAGACGTTCTTGGTGTTGTGTAAATGTATTGTCAGACAAAGTATTCATTTCTATACTACATGCACAAATAGATGATCAAAAATGTTCATACTGCATTCATTGTGCAAGTAGGAGCATTATGGATGCATAACTTAAATACAGCACTATAGAAAATGAACTCATTGTAATGATGTATGCTTGAATACCTTATTTTTATGCACATTGATCATAATGCAGTTTGCTTCCTTATGAATAAGCTAATAGTAAGCCCTTGTGTTATAGGGTGGTTGATGATCTAACAATGATAGACAAAAAGGAAATCAAGAACATGATGGATGATCATTTATCTCAGTTAAGATGGAATAACAAGGCTAATGAAGAGTCCTTATTTGACCAATTTCCACATGAGCTTCTTTTGTCTAAGATAACCAAAGTTCAAGCACCAAGGGTTATAAATTAGTATGATGAATTCCTCTTCTATATACTCACATAGATGACCCCTATTAAATGGGATCATAGAAATAAGCAGCAATTCCTCCACTAGGTTAAATACTACTTTGAGATAGAGGAAAATTTCTATAAAATATATGTTGATGGCCTAGTACGATGGTGCGTACTTGATATTGATCAACTAAGAGTTCTCTAATATGCTCACGAGGGACCTTGTAGGGGCCACTATGTAGGAAGAAGAACAACCATAAAAATCCTAATGGAAAAATATTTCTAACCTATAATCTTCATGGATATCCACTATTTTGTCCATTCATGTGAGTGATGTCAATGAAATAGGGGGATGATAACCAAGATGAAAGAGCCCTAACAGTGGATCCAACCACTAAAGCCTTTTGATCATTGGAGAATTAATTTCATGGGATCCATCACTTCCATGTCCAATAGAAAGTCTTACATTATTGTTGTTTTTGACTATTATATTAAATTTTCTAAATCTGTAGCTATTACAAACTATACTTCTTCATTTGAAACTCATTTCTTTCAACAACAAGTGATAAACAGGTTTGGTATGCCTATGGCATTAATTTTTGACAATGAAACTCATTTTCATTGATGTTATCTTTCAAAAGTTAATGCAACACTTGGAGGTAGAACATAAACTTACAATCCCTTATCACCCTCAAGCCAATAGTCAAGCTGAGGTAACTAATAGGGAGATCACAAGAATCATAACAAGAACCATTAGTAGCTATAAGAAAGATTGGCATACTACTAAACATAGAAACTTTTTATAGGCTACTCTCCTATGAGTTGGTGTACAAAAGGTTACCTAAACTTTTAATTCAAATTGAGCTTGGTACATTCACAACTACATGTGACCTTAACCTAGAAATAAACCTAGCACAAAAAGAAAGATCGATGATCCTCAACATGCCAAATAAAAATCAAAGGGTAGTCCTTATGGTAAGTGAAGTGCATAAGGCATACAATAAGCAATGACATGATGTTCAAATATGAAGAGTTGAATTTCAACTAGGAGATATGGTTCTCTATTGGAATCCCATGCACGTGCCTCAACAAAATAAGTTTTAGACATTATGAAAAGGATCATACATTGTACACTCAAATTTTCTTTTTGAGACTATGATAATTTATCACCTAGCAAGCCCTCAACAGCACATGTTGGTCAACATACAATAACTAAAATCCTTTGCAAACTTCTAAGTAATCAACCATAACCACAACACCTCAACACAAGGATAAGCTTACTCCATTTTTCGAATCTTCTCCTTCCAACTTAGTCATGGGGGAGANTATATTATATGTTTTCCATTTTTTTACTACACACACACTCTCTCTCTCTTTTACTTTTAATTTTAATTTTATTAACTTTGCTTTACATTTTCTTACAATATCTAATTTTATTCCATTTTTGTTGTGAATTTTTATGATTACTAAATGCATATGATAAGATTGTATTATCTATCCATGTCAACTTTGTTTTCGGATTATGATCTCTACTAATGAGTTATTAGCTTTTTTATGGTACTAGGTAGTGACCTCATGCCATCTAACCATTTCATCTATCTCATAAGGAGATTTGTATCATGGTAGCATAATGGCTCCTTCATACTAAGACTAAAAAGTAACATGTGATCTTGTTATCCAATAAACCAAGAAAGGACCAAGTAGGAATGGAAAAAGGATGTGGCCTTAAGAAGATTTACTGAGTTTTCTACATGACTTTCTTCTTAAGTTTGATGATTCTTCATTAAACATTTCATCACTCCTCTTATAATTCATAAAAAGAAGTATGCCTTTGTAAAGTATGGTTTCCTTCCATTAAAAAATAAATAGAGAATAAAAACACACCTCTATAAAGATCTCTCAAACACAAGCATTGGTTATGGTACCTAAAAGACATGTTACCCATGCCTAAAGGGACCCCTCTAACTAAGGCCCAAATTTCTTCCTCAAACATCTCTAACTACTTCCTTCTTCTCTTTTCTTATTTTTCTAGAGTGATGACCATTCTCTATGGTTGTTGTAGACTCATGGTGCTAGAAAAGGAGGAACACATCGAAGTAACATCACTACTAATGAATTGGACTTGGTCTAGACTTGAAATAGACAAGTATTTGAATCATCCTAATCACGCATTCCACAAAGGATCACTTATGGCTATGATCCAAGTTCTCCTTTCTTGATCTCTCTTTCAACCATTTTGACACTTCATTCTCTCATCTCACTACCCCATACCATGATAATCTAATAATTTTTATTTTATAAACTACATGATCCTAAGATAACTTCTTATGATATTTAACCTTAACCATAATTCATCATCTAAGGGGTCTACAAACTACTTAGGATGGGATTATGCAAAGGCATTTTTAGGCATCAAATTGCTTTGAAGGGGATTCACTTACATCATTTTTTGTTTTCTTCAATTTAAACCCCATAACCATAGGCCTTAATTTGATTATTGGAAACCTTGTCATATGCATCATTCGATTATGTGCTTATCTTATTTCAAGAAACATCTCCTATTTCGTCATTCCACACATTTGATTCACTTCAATTCATGAACTAAAACTTCATAAGATGTTGTTGCCTTATTTTTTTAATTTTCTGGCTTCCATTTTGTGCTTATTTCATCCCTAAAAACTAAAATTTTCTTAGAATTCAAGTTGAAAAAATGATTGTGAATGGATACATCGAAGCATCCTTGTCAATAGGATTAGATACATCAACACATGTTGCATAAAAATCCTATAAATACATGAGATACTTCTCCATTTTTTCATATTTCAAACACCAAAAGAGTTTTTTCAATTTTTCAAAGCTTGGAACCTTAATAAAGTAATAACTTCCTTACCGCTTACTCGTTTTCACTCATTTTTCAACTCTTGAACTTCCAGATGTATGCATAACATCATGGGAGCTTTCGGAGTTTCTAACAAACCACAAATCAAGTATTAAAATAATGATCCCAAGAACTAATATCAACAATCAACCTTCTTTGAATTGGAAATCAAACTAAAATAATAATAATATATTCTCATAACACTTGAAATCATTGAAAAGGGCCTAACCATGAAAATTTCAAGATTATCTACCAAACCTAACCCAAATAAACAATTAAAAGGTATTCAAACTTATAAGGATTAAATCAAAATGATTGATCTAGGATTATGTTTGTAATTGCAGATGATGTGAAAATAAGGATTGCAAGCAAGAGGATCGTCATATCCCTTAAAGAAAAAACCTTGAGGAGGAAGAAGGAAATCACAACAATCACAACAACAACAACCCTAGGAATAGACAACTAAGGTCACTTATGCTACTAGGCCCTAATGAGAAGATTTTGAGGTGGAATCTATCTACCTAGAAGTCATTTTCATTAAAGCTTGATGAGTGGTGAGTGATGAGGTACCCCTACAAACAACCATACGAATACGAGCATGTATGCATGATCTGGTCAAACTTCGTAGATGGACTAGTTGTGGTATCTAGATAATTACATGTTGATAGCAGTTCGCTGTTTTCCCACCTAGACTAGTATTTGCTTTGTCACGTATGGTTTAGTCCAGAGTGAGGTGTATGATGTGATTCTAAGCTAGGCTACTCCTAGAGACAATGGAAAATAATCTTGATTAAACTAATAAGCAATAGAAAATGAAGTCTAAGTTGGCTTAAGTGAGATGAGCATCCATCCTTAATCATTCGTATGCATCTTGGACCTCATGTACACTTTTGGGATTACTAAGCGTATATTACTTGAACACTCCTAGATATGCTACCGGGTTACCAAGTAGCCACACTTAAATGTTCGTGATTAAGTCATATTCATTTTGCATTTAACAATAGGAAGAGTAAATGACAATAAAGAAATATTAATGAAGAAAATAATAAATAACAATTAAAAATTAAAGTAATTAAAGGATAAGTGAATGTTGTAATGATGGAGTAATCTTGATCTTTATTGCCAATCATGTGCATGTCCAAGTACATCACACTCGAATAAAGGCCCCATATAATTACAATCATCACATTGTAGGTATGCATTGGGAAAAGAATTGAAATTAACTGAATAATAACAAAAAGACTCTATCCTAAGAATTACCAATTTTCTCCTTTCTGTGTGCCTGAATATGGTATTTATAGGCTTACACAGGAACACAATATTGTGTATTCAATATCATTATCCAGGCTGCAATATCGTGTACTTGATATCGAGGATCCGATATTAGGGCCTGGAAACACATGATTCATCATACCCCCACAATTGAATAACAACTCATCCTCAAGTCAGACAAAATTAGAATGAGTTCGATTGATTACATAGTGGATAGGTATGGGATTATTTAACTAACTAGGAATTACTCATGCCATAGTATGGAATTAAACAAAACAAAATTGGGACACATACATAGAATTTTCAAAAGACAAAATTTGTTGGAACTCATGTGGTTCCTAGTGGCGGTGGTTCCTCAATGGGTCTCTTCCCCTTATCTTGTGCTTTAGGTTTTGGAAATTGATGTCTCTGAAGGATTGCTTGAACCTTTTATTCTTTGGTCTAGGGTTTAGGGTTCATGTTGATGCTCCAATGTTTAATGGAGTTGGCACCTCCCATGGGCATGATAGTTGTGGAAATATTTGGTTGGCCTTGACATACCAAGCCACAAACAATTATCGTTCCTCTTCATAGGCTCTAGCTTTGTCCTTGTATTCCTGGTAGTCTATGAGCCATCAAGCCAAATCTGCCACAATATCCTTTTATCCTTGGTAGCTAGTCTTGACCACCTCTAATTCAAAATTTTCCACTTCTAATTTCTACAGCATCTTCTTGTGCTTAGCAAATTCTATTTCATACTTTGCATAGGTGGTTGCTACCTACTTTTCCAATTCTATTCTTAGGAATCTTGCTGTCAACATGGCCAAGTTGGCACACTGTAGGTTAGCCAACTCCATGTACTTCGTGAGGTCTTGTATCTGCAAGTCCCGGCTTTTTAGTTCAACTTGGTGGATGAAGGCATAAGTATCCAATATGGCCCACCAATTAGTGTTTTGAGTAGTAAGAGTGTTAATATGGGATTTGGTCATATGTATTTCTTTTTCTATCACCTATTTGTACATCCCCACCTGATCTTTGAAGTGCTCTTTGAGCTTCGCATGTCACTTGGCCTCATTCTACCATGCGCTTATTTCAATTGTTGTCTTTTGATGGATCATGCATACCTCCTCCATTGAGAGAGCTCTATTTTCTCTATCCAAGTGATTCATGTCCTAGTTGACCCTTACTAATTATTCTCGTAATTGCTGAAAATTTTCTTTGAAAACATACTTTTGTTTTTCTACTGTGGTCAATTGGAGATTATTAGTAGCAAGCTATTTATTTTTCTCTTATAAGGCCTTGAGTGCTTTGGCATGTGCATACATTTGAGCTTGTGCCTTGGAAGCATCCTAATCAACCTTCTCTTTTTCCTCCACCACTCTTTTATTCTCTGCCAATAATCTAGTTAGCTACTTTGTTTGAAAGGATTCTAGCTAATCTACAAGGATGAATTGGGATGGAGCCTGTTGTGTAGCTTGCAGGGTGATGAGCTTTTCTTGGAATCCTTTTAACTCCTCCTCTACATGCTCGACCCTAATCTCTGCCATGACTAGCTTCCCTTTTGTGGAAATGAGGTATGACTGAGTTGCTGTGACATCTTGATGGATGTCAAATAGGGACATCATCACTTGCCCTATCTGGAGTAACTGATCTAGAACATTCTCATGCTCTACAGGAGTCATCGAGGGATAGACCAAATTTTGAGCATCGCATGCTCCTGTAAATCTACCGATGGCATAATAGGGACATTAAATGATTCTTTTATATGGTCTGTGACCACTTTTGCTGCTCCTACTACATCTTGGTCCTACATGACCACTACTTTGGTGCCTTCACTAGTTTTCAATCGCACCTAAAAGGATGCAGCATTTCCAAAGATTTGTTGTGACCTGTGTGTTTTCCCTCATTCTGTTTGGATAGACACCTCATCCTATGTGTGATCAATTGAGACCATGGATCATATGACATCATCAATTATCCTAAAGAGGTTGGTTTCATCACAACTTCCCCAACTAACCATTTCAGCAATGGCCCTAAGATGGCTCATCAACAGTCGATAGTCTTGTCGTGGCGGTGGCGGTTGGTCTTGTTGGCCTGTAAGTTGTGTGTTAATCCCAGCTTGCTATTGTTGACTAGGCCGTGTGCTTGGAAGTTGGCTAGGCCTTGTAGTTTGAGGTGTAGTGGGCCCCATTGTCTGTTCTTGTTTAGGCTCCAGTGTCTTACTAGCACTTTTCCTTGGGGCTGGTGGCTTTAGTAATTTAGCAAATGAAGCATTTTGGGCCTTTCTAGGGATGTCATTGGTGTACCTTAGAATTCTAGCACATCGACATAGCTTCCTGATGAGATAGGGGAAGGGCAATGCAAACTTCCCCATCTTACATTCTTCAAACCACCTCAAAATTTCTGTAAGATATAAATGGTGTAGGTTAGCATTCACTTTGCCCATCAAGATGGCACATCCTCTAGCTGCATATGTGAAAATTTTGTTTAAACCTGTTATTGGGAAAATGTGATTTGTGTCGATTTTGAAGTAGATTCTCTCTTCAAGTGTAAGCTCTCCATATGTTTTATCTTCCTTGCCATATGCCCTTTTCAACCATATCTTTCCCACATTAGCATCGAAATGAGTGGACAAGTGAACAACTTTGGGCCCTATGTTTGGAAGATTCAACACCTATGAAATGGATTTGGCAGAGAAATCAATAGAAATACCACCAATATCAATGGTGGTGCCTTCTTCTTTGTTGTGCCAAAATTGGTACGTCTCTCCCAGGTACCAATCACCACTCGTAGAGAGAATAGGCCATAGTGGAGGCCCTTTAAGTTGATCCCTAACTACTTTAGGATAAAACTCAATAAAAGGTCCAAAATTAAGTTCCACAATCACAGTTGCTAATGTGAACATTTCATGAATTTCCTGAACACATTCTGGAGACAACGTGAGATGTTGTCCCTGTTTAGGTGCCCTATTATCTCCACCTTTAGCATGCTCCGATTGTGCAGTGACAGAAGGTTCTTGATAAATGTTGAATGATTGTGCCTCCTATTCCATGTGTTCTTCGAGAGGTGCTTATCCTCTGCCTCTCCTTGGTCATTTAGATGCACCCTACAAGGGTCCTCCTTACTATCCTCTTTTAGGGACCATCTGTAATCACACGGGACTGATTATTAGTAAGGCTATTTACAAATTAGATTAATACCTTACTATTTTCCCTTAATATATTCATTTCTTGCTTAGTGTGATTCAGAGTTAGAGATTTTCATGAAAATCCCCCTACAGGTTTTGATATTTGGCCCAATTTAATTAGGTGACTCCAACGAGTAATTTTCATGGTCACTTACCCTTGAGGAAATAAAATTAATTTGGCAAACATTTTTAGCATTTTTGAGGTCACTTACCCTTGATAATATCCTTCAAGCAAAGATGAATTTCAAAAAAAAACTATGTGCAACTTGAAACATACCCTTCCCCCACAACTAAGTTAAACACTCCAGGTTTAAGCGAGATCGATTGAAACAAGAATCGAAGCATTAACAAGCAAGTTATGGATCGTTAAATGATAGGTGCACAAGCTAGAAAATTTGTGGAAGAAAATTTGAACAACTCTCCTCGCATGAATAGTGAAAAATGATGTTGACATGCATAGGGGGTGGTCCATATATATAGTATTTATAGACGCAATATCACGTACCTGATAGCACGAACCCACTATCATGTTGGACCTAATATCGAGTACTTGATATTGTGGCCCTTCTAAAATAGGGTACTTGGCAACATTGATAAATTTTCGAATTTCCAAGGTCAAAAATGAAGGATTTAAGGCTGAGTTGAAATATCTAGGGTAACTTGAAAGAGACCTAAAGACACCATAAATGTAATGAAGTGGAATTGGACAATTATATTCATGAAGAAGGTGAGGAAAAAGGATATGTTGTGGTGCATAGGAACACTGGAATTGAAGATGATGATAAAGGGAAAGATAGTTGTAGCAATGCAATACTTGGAGGATGTAAAAGGATGTGGTGATGTGCGAAAAGTGCAAATTACAAAAGTTATGCAAGTGGGTCCTCCTTGAAGCAAGTTCCTACCTATGATGCCCTTACGTAACCACACCTAAAAATGTCCGTAGGCACTAAAAGGGTTAAATGTAATCCACACCAGTCCCACAAAACACACACATATAGGTACCACCATGATGAGGTATGAGTTCTATACCACATAAGACACAAGCTAGAAATACATGAACAATGAGGTGAAATGAATCATAGAAGGGATTGTAGAGATTGGGACGTGAGGTAACTGACCCTAGGCACAATGAATCTTGAGTGCAGGGCATAATTAATATGTCATAAACCCATCACTCCAAAATCAGGACCAAGTTCATTCCTTCGATCAGTGACATCACATTATTTCATCCAATGATGGACAACCATAAGAGCACCATGACAACAAGGCATATGATCACTTGGCATTTTTTCCAAGGGAGGAGTGATTTGGAATTTCTCTACGGCACATACACTTTTTTTGTCTTGATCTTTTCTTTATGTTTTTCTTCATTTTCTTCTTTCTCTTTTTCTAGCCACTTTGGCACTTTGTTCTTCCCAACAGCAAATTAGAGAAGCCACCAACCTTCAAGCATGGGTGCATGTCTTTCCAGTGGGATCCCTAGAATAGCATTGAGGTTCTTTATTGAGTGCCTTTATTACTCTTACTTCCATTTTTTGTTAGATCTACAAGGATTCAGTGCAACCAAGCTACATGATAGCACCTACAAGTGTCATCAAAGAGAATTCACAAGTCCCCTTGATGTCACACCCTGGCCATTATCATCTTAGTCCATCATTCTTTGCTCTGGGTATAATGAGCATAAAATTATTTTAAGTTTTAATGATGTTAAGAATATCATTGTACCCAGAGTAGAACCTCTTATTAATAGAATGGGTGAGTGGATGTTGTGGGCTCACTTGTTCAAATAATTAATCACTTGAGACTCGATAGCATAGAACAACACCTCAACCAACAAGGCACATGAGTATTTTATTCATCGATAAGATTACCCTCAAAAAGATAAAACAAAAATTGGAGGTGAAAAATTGGAAAACAAAAAATTGTAAAATCAAAGAAAAGGAAAAACATTTACTAATTCTACTTATTAGAATGGAGGATATCCCCCATGAATAAGCCTTTGAGCATGGCTAGAATTAATAAATGGAAAATTTGGATCCATGCATGTTAGAAATATTGGGGTCTAGTCATATCCAAACCACTGGGTATCTTTTGGTATGGTGGTAGGAATGTACCCAAATTAGGGTACACACACTTGAGTAAAGTAGGCATAATGGAACAAAGTATAAGATGTAGTCATGTGATAAGGAGTTGACCCACTACAGCACTCATGACCATAAGTTGGTATGCAAGGATTGATATGTCTCCCTACATGGTTATATTCATTGGGCCACATGGTTGTTAGAGTGTTGATTGGTGCCCTTGATAAGGTAACGGGAGGCGTTAAGTTTGAAGAGGAAGGTGCATCACAGTGTTGGGCATGTGCTAAGTTGGAGGATGCAGTGGTTTCAGAATCTTGCTATCTCTTTCTACAGCCATGCCTAAAGAAAAGATGCTTTTGGTGTTGTGGAGGACCTCCACTACTATTGATAGTAGCAATGCAAGTAATGTTTGTGGGTTGGTGTTGTGGTGCAAAACCTTCTGGCACAACTGGTGGCAGTGTGGAAGGAGGTGAATGATGAGAATATTGAGGGCAAGGAGAAGTGTAAGGAACATGAGGTGGTGACCTTGTTGGAGAGGACATGGGTTGATAGTACTCAAGAGAATGATAACAATGCAGTGAGATAGAAGATGTTGACCCAGTTGGGAAAATAGTATGCTAAACATAATAAGCACTTGGGTTCAGATGGTATGAAGTGTGTGACCAATTTGACGATGGCCTCCCCCATGACTGGGGTTTTTTCCACTGTGGTTGAACTCGGTATTTTTGTATAAAATTTGGATGTAACACTCCTTCCTAATGCTCATGTAAATGTGATAAGACTAGGCATTGGCCTTTGGGGTAATCGTATAGGCAAACATCACATTGATACAGGTGATTTGCAGTTGAGCTCTTATCCTTATTTTCTTCAACCCTTCTTTCAGATTTTTTAGTGGTGTCTTGTCCTATTGCTCGGTTTGGCATGGTTCCACCTCTAATAATGTTGGTATATTCTTTGAATTTTTCATGTACCCATTCTGTCATCTTATTGATCCTTGCCCCGATTTCATCTAGTGATTGTAGTTTTGGCAAAGACAGTTCCACCTCTTTGAGGTGAGTTGATTTCTCCTCTTCATGATCATGGACCTTTGCCATTTTGAGATTTTGGTCCTATTGAAATCTTTCAACATTCTTTCATTTAGCTATTTCTCCTTCTTCTTTTGCTACCAGCTTAATAAGCTTTTGGAATTGGTGGGTTTGTAGCTCATATAGTTGACCTGGGGCATACATCCCTAGGGTCTTCCTTGTTTCATTATGGAGCCCATCCATGATGTGATACATTAGCCTTTCCTCAGAGAACCCATGACCTGGGCAATTTTTTAACAATGAATAGTATCTTTCTAAGGCCATGTCCAAGGGTTCATGTTACCCTTGTTTCCACTCTTGGATTTGTCTCCTCAAGGCTGACACTCTTGCATAGGTTTGATATCTTTCATTGAATAGTTCTACCATTGTTGGCCAACGTCGAATTAAGTTTGGTTTTAAAGACTGATACCATACTTTTGCTTGGCCAACGAGTGTCAGAGGAAAGAGCTTAAGCTTTTTCCATCCATTATTAATGTTATTACATGCACAGACATTGTAGACGATTTGTAAATGACGTTGCGGATCTAAATCATAGCCTTCTGAAAACTTGGAAAAGTTATTTAAATCAAGCCTAGGTAGACGACTTTCCTTTCGATGCCTACAAGATATTCGAATAGCCTCTTGTATATGCATTAGGCTCTTTGTGGCCTGCAGGGGTTCATTGTCACTAGATAGGTTATGAATTTGCAAGTTGGGACAATGTTTTCTTCGTTTATGTTGGCATTTTTGACTTTGCCCATGGGCTCGATTTTTATTTCTACATTGACCCCTTTAAATACAATCATCCATGTCATGACTTGACGTTGAAGGAGCAGAGGAAGAGAAAAAACTGGAAGACTCATCATGACTTTTGTAAGTCTCCCGATCATCACTGGATAGATTCTTGTTAACTATTGAGAAGGTCTTAGGCCTTACGGACCCCCTTGTTCTATGGAATGTCCCATCCTCACTAGAGGTACTAGAGTTGGATGATAGGAATCCTTGAGTGTCATTTGGGTGCTCATGATCATGGGAGACCCCTGCATAAGGTTGAGTACTTCTAACTTCGTCTTCATCATCGTATAGTTCATTGGTTCTCCAATGAATTGCCTCACTAGTTATTGCGTTGTCATAGTCTTATGAGAGAGAAATTGTTGTAAATTGTGTGTGACTTATTAGTAATTACTTATTTCTAAAAGATATATCATTAATGCTTATTTGCAGTGATCTTGGATGATATAACTAGTCTAGATAACTAGCACCATCCTCGGCAATGGTGCTAATGATGAGTGGTGAGGTACCCCTACACTCAACCATATGAATGCGAGCATGTACGCACGATATGGTCAAACTCTGTAGATGGACTAGTTGTGGTATCTAGATAATTACACGTTGATCATAGTTCATTGTCTTCCCACCTAGACTAGTATTTGCTTTGTCACATATGGTTTAGTCTAGAGTGAGGTGTATGATATGATTCTAAGCTAGGCTACTCCTAGAGACAATGGAAAATAATCTTGATTAAACTAATAAGCAATAGGAAATGAAGTCTAAGCTAGCTTAAGTGTAATGAGCATCCGTCCTTAATCATCTGTACACATCTTGAACCTCATGTACTACTTCTGGGATTACCAAGCATATATTACTTGAACACTCCTAGATACACTACTGGGTTACCAAGTAGCCACACTTAAATGTTTGTGATTAAGTCGTACTCATTCTACATTTAACAACAAGAATAATAAATGACAATAAAGAAATATTAATGAAGAAAACAATAAATAACAATTAACAATTGAAGTAATTAAAGGCTAAGTGAATGCTGCAATGATGGAGTAATCTCGATCTTTATTACTAATCATGTGCGTGTCGAAGTATGTCACACTTGAATAAAGGTTTCATACAACTGGGGAAAGAATTAGAATCAACTAAAGAATGACAAAAAGGCTCTATCCTAAGAATTACCAACTTTCCATTTTTATGCACCTGAATATGGTATTTATAGGCTTACACAGGAATCACGATATCATGTATTCGATATCATTATCCAGACTACGATATCGCGTACCCAATATCAAGGCTTGGAAAAACATAATTCATCAAATCCTACCTTAAGAAGGTTTGAAAAAAGAAAGTTCAAAGCTTGATCCTTTAAGATTTGAACTTTTGATTCTTTCTAGAGTTAGTAATGGAGGAGGTTAGAACCTAGTTGCAAGGGTCTCCAATATAGCCTATTCTCTCCACTGGTAGAGAATGGTGCATGGAAGTGACCTATCTCTTTTAGAATAACCATTAAGGAGATGTCATGGTTAATATTAAGAATATTACCATCTCCTATTTGGTTTAGGCTATAGAAAAAGCCCTTGAATTTCCTAACACTAGGACAAAGTTGGCAGAGATATTAACATAGGCAAACTCTGAGATAAAGAAAAAATGGATTTAGTAATGCTATGGAGTTGACCACAAGGGGTATGGGGCCCTTACTACAATAAAGAGAGCCTACTTCAAAATTTTAGCATATCACCGCAATCCCATGGTAAGGTCAAGTAAGGTAATTACCTTCTCTACAAGGGCATGTGTGGCTCTAAGTAGGAAGTTCTAGGTCAGTCTTACCCAACTCATCTTTCTAGAAATAAAAATGTAATCCAAGGAGAATGAGAAGGATAGAAAGACACTCCCCTTTCATTTCCTAATTAGAAAACTCTATAGAAGGGGATTCATAGCTTACTATGCCAATGATGTCATTTGCAAGGCTCCTGCTACATCATTATATGAGATGATGAAGGATAATGCTCCCACCAAGCTTCAAGAAGAGGAAGTACCACCTCTCCCATAACTTGTAGCACCAAAGATCACTCCTAAAATGGTAGTAGATATTTAACATCTAAGGAAGCTTAGGGAATAGTAGCTACTACAAAAAGCCTCTAGAGATGATGGTAAATCCTCTGTGTACTATTTAGCCATGAGCCATCTCAATGAGATCAACAAGACCATCAGCAAGCCGACAAATGAACTGGTCTTAGTATTCTCTACATAAATGAACTAGGATCCTATTCATACCAACACTAATGTCAGAGAATTCATTATGTCCATTTAGGAAAAAGCATTTCCTAGAATCTCCGAGAATGCAACAACCTTCTTTGTCATGTTGGAAGAAAGAGAAAGAGTAGCAATCCTAGTCATGTCACACAATGGCTAGAAAACTATAGTAGAGGTGGTTGTAGATAGGATTGAAGAGGCTCTAAGTGCTTATGTGGTATTTGTCCCTAATGTTGCTACCATGGTAGATGTATAAATATCTATAAGAGTCAAAAGCAGATGAATAAGTGCAGCACAACACAAAGAAGTGTTAGAGTGATTGGTCCAAAGATCTTTGATCTCTTGGAAGATATTTTAGACATCCAATATCAGTTGCTAGGGATAAGGGGCAAGTTGCTCATTGCTAATGTACAGCCTGTTGGCCATTAATGGTTTGCAACTGAGGTTATGAAACTTAGAGACCACTTGTCTAATTCATCCATTCTTAAGCTTGAGATTAAGAGGGATGAAGCTTTCCCACAACTTCAACAAAGACTTAAGGAGGCTGAGAATGTGAAGGAAATGGTAGTCTTTGATGTGTCACTATAAGAAGAAATAAGAAATTCTTCTAACCATGAACTTTAATAGATACACAAGGAAAATCTTATGTTGACCCAAAAGAACCACCACTTTTGAAACACTAAGTAGCAAAAGGACCATGGTAGTATACATCCATCAGTAGCAAGAACAACTTGCCAAAGTAAACCATGATGTGAAAAGATTAGCTACTAAAAATAGGAATTCCTTAATGGATGAGGCTCATGTCCTTTGCTAGAAGATTATCTTTGAGATTTCCATTTGGAAGAATGAGGCTCTAAAATATGAAAGAGTGAAGAATCACTATAGGAACTAGTTTGGGATGAAAAGGAAATCAAATTGATGAAGGCAAATGTGAACGAAGCCCTCTAGTAACTCCAATAAAGAGTTGATGTATGGCAGCCCATCTTTGATGGCCTCAACACCTACAATCAAGCTGAAATTCACCTAAAAGAGTTGCAAATTGAAGAGATGACAAAATACATAAAGTTAAATATGCAAACTTGGCAATAACGAGAGCGGGCAGGCTAAGACCAAAACTAGAAAAGCATGTGACTAGCTTATACCTCCTCTATGAGGTAGAGTTCAAGCTCCAAAAGAAAACCAAGAAAAATCTTGAAGTGGCCAATGCGAAGCTTGAATTTATCAAGAGAAAATTTGAAAATTAGAGATTAGTTATTGAGAACATGTTCAAAAGAATGAAAAACTATCAAAAATTACAAAATCTTATCCATACTTTTGATATCAAACATAAACAATTCATAGTTTAGTTTATTAATATGAAGGAAATATTCCCAATGATGCCTTGCTCGTGGGATGTACCAACACCAGTTAGTCTAGGAGAAGTTGCATGGACCATCAATGAACCATTAAGCAAGGAGAAGAATATGAAGATACTCTTGGATGTCTATAAGTTTTTAGAAGCAGTTGCAGTAGTAGCAAGGTAGCCTAGACCACCAACAAGACCAAGATATGATGAGGGATCCCTCAAGCTACAAGACCCTCCACTTACAAGGATAGTGTGAAGATCTAATCTTGACCCATCCCATCCAATCAACACTTGTCAATTTTATCACCATGTCTAGATTTTTACATAATGTACAAATTTTTGTAACATGGCACACTCAAAGTTTGTCTATTATTATAGTTAATTAATTATTTTATTGTGAATTCCATACTTTCCATATTTTGTAAATAACCTAGTTCTATTTTTGTTTACTTGAGGATGAGTTTTTGGTTAATCGTGGGGGTATGATGAAGTTAAAGTCAATCAACTAAATTAATGCATGTCCATCGATGCATCCTTGGATGTGTTGGCACATGTGCATCAATGTTAATTTACTTGAACCCTATATAAATACATACACCATCCATATTTATGGATTATTTGGTCATTTGTGTAGAAAAACTCTTACAATTTTCTTTTGTAAGACTTGGCTAAAATTCTCTTTGAGTTCCCATAGTGTAGATTAAATTGATTGAATAGAATTTTATTTAAGTACATGTTGTACCTAGACACTTCTTCATGATAACAGTAAAGTTGGAATTAATTTCTTTCATTGAGTCACTTCGATTAGTAGTTAGTTTATTCTTAAGCACTTTAATTTAAACACATTTGACTTTTTTGTGCTCAAGAAATTAATATTTTATTCCGTAACAACATGAGTACAACCACTTCGAACATGTTATATTAATATAATCCCAGTAGTGGACACTTGGTACACCTAACATTAAATACTTGGTAACCTAGCAGCATTAATATGAGTTAAGTATGGGTAGAGAAAGTAGGAATAGATGCTCTACACTTAGGATAGTTTAGACCAATATTGGTTTCATAAGTTAGTTAGAAATTAATATTTTAATAATTGTTGAGGTCAACCTCACCCATGCTAGGCATGGGGCCATTATCAATGCACATATAGGAAATTATAGTTGCAAAGTAGTCAAAATGCACAAATCAAATTCATAGGAATTCAACAAATGCTATACTGGTTTTATGTAAAAAGCAAAATATACACAATAGGTTCCCAACCATACATAAATAAAATAAAATAAAAATTATGAATTTCAATTGCTAAATGAGCAAGCACTACACCAACACATGATAAATAGTGCACCACATGTTGTGCACAGACCTCTAAAAGATGACCTCAATGTAACCTATCAATCATGCTGTTGGTACCAAAAAACCCCCTTGAAGAGAGAAAGTGATATAAAGGAATTCCATTTAGAAAAGAAAAGAAATAAAATCAAGAGAAAAGATAAGCCACCTGAAAAATGCCAATAAAATGGCATATCTTTAAATTATAAAACATGCTAATGACTACATAATTTGTGCAAGTCTAATGAATTGATTTTCATTTTTAAAAAAGAATTACATATTTACAAACGTTTATTAAAACATTTGTAACAGTGATGCAACGTGTGGATGGCGAATGACTGTTTAGGGTTAGGGTTTCTCCCGCATGCCACTATTTACAATGGAGCCAACCAAAGCCAAGGAGGGGGGAGGCTACAGCGATCATTTTCTGTTCTACTGGCAGGCAACGCCAACGATAGGCACGTGAGACGCGCGGTAGAAACCAATAGCAATTGCAGGCAGATTGCAAATGATAGTGTGCATGCCCTACAATAGCAATTGCTGAATGACGGTTTTCTGTTTTTCTTAGACATAAACACAAAAACATTTTCTTTTCATTTTTTTTGTTTTTTTTTGTTTTTTTATCCACGTGGCAAAGACCAATGCCTAACAGCGGCGATGCCAACGCAAACACCGTGAGGGATGTCGGTAGAAGTCTTTTTTTCTACCTATAAACAAAAACCTGGCAGAGATAGGTTGTATGCATAGGCAACACAAATAGCATTAACATCGTTTTGTTCTTTATTTATTTGCTCTCAAATAGCAGGACATATTTTTCTCTCTGCCATCTCCAAGCGTAGAAGCAGCCACAGTGGCAGATAACTTTTACAGTTTTCAATATTATTATTTGCATTTTATTTTGAATTATTTATTGTACTCTTTTAAATTGCACGAATTATTTAACTTTTCAATATTCTTATTAAAATTTAAAGCTTTTAATATTTTGTTTGAAATATTATTATTATTGGTTTTGTCACATAGCCCTTTTCAACTGAGACTATTCTCGGGTTTCCGTACCCATACGGGAGGCACCCTAGGTGATAGTCTCCTAAAACGAGTTTTCACAGGTGTTCGCGTGTCCAAAATTTACGCATCAACACCTTTTTGGCGCTAGAAGGAGGGCTAGTTTGACCAGATGCTCTATCTCTCTTAAGGACTAGATCACCTACTTGAATATTTTTAGCTGGATGTTTTTTATCGAAGCATCTCTTGGCAATTTGTTGATGCTTAAGATTATGAAAATCAAGACCTACACTTATCTTGCTTGATTGTTTTCTATAAAGTTTTTCTTTAATATAATTTTCAATGATAGGTCTAGGTTTTGGTGGGTCATCAGATATAGCTTTTTTAGGAGAATGTTCCATGGATGTGTTGTTCAAATTTAGCACACCTTCAAATGTTTTAAGAGGTAAGGTCTTATTTATATCTTTGTCTTCCCCTAAAGGTGATGGATCACTTAGACAAAATCCATTGTGTTGTTAATAAGGCAAGGTGTCTCCATAGTTTTCTTCACCTTTTCTAGAAATTTGATAGGATTGGATGGAATCTGCATAAGAGAGAGGATTTTTTGTAGTTCCACTCACATAGTCATTTTCAACATGTTCACTACACTCAACCTCAATAACCCCAACATAAAGATTAGCATTTCGATCTTCCAAAGATTGATTTTGTTGATCAAAGGTTCTGACTACTTGTTTGTAGAAGGGTTCTCGGGGTATAGTCATGTATTCAGATTTTCCTTTAATTGGGATCAATAATTCCAAGAAATCCGACCTAAAGAAGCCCCCAAACTTAGCTCCAAAAGTTCTAGATAAGAGCACACCATATGTGGATTTCATGTCAACTACTAGGATATCCGTATAAGATGTAAATGTAGGGTATTGCTTAAGTTGTACCTTTGCTCCTTTTAATAACCCTACCACAAGTACGTTAGATCCATCGAGTTGAATCACACTTTTAGTTTGTGGTATCATTTGTGCTCCTAAGGCATTACAAGCGTCAAGAGGCATAACAATAACAGTTGCACCAGAATCCATTAAATAGTTATGGAAATTCTTTCCTAAAATAATCAAAGTGGTTAGGAAAGGAGGATGATCCTTTTTGCTAGACATGGAATTATTCATGGTTTGTATTGATAATGTGTTAGGACTTTCTGCAAAGTGAACTTGCCTTTCAGGAATTGGGGATTTTTCTCTTTCGGCTACGAGTATATGAACCATATCCCAAATCACTTCTTTCATTTCGTTAAAGGGTAGGAAGTCATACATCGAAATGTTGGCTTTAACTCTTTTTAAGTCCTCAACCAAATCATAATTCTTATGTTTATCTTTGGCTTCTTGTTGAGATGGAACTCTTCTAAGTATAGAAGGGGGGTTTGGTCGTTGTGGGGCAATTACTTGGGATGACCCGGATTGGTTGTTTACATTGTTTTGACTAGGAACTCTTCTATTTGGAGGTGTATAGGAATTGTTCCTAATTTGTTGTTGTGTACCATTCATAATGTTACTAATTTTGCGGTAGTGAGTGTTGTGTGGGTTAGGGTCGCCTACCATAACTTATTCTAATGAGGAAACCTCTTCATTTTCTATTTTATGAGGTACATTAAGGACCATGATAGGGGTTTTCCCATTTTGTTTCTCTTGGGTATTGTCACCATACAATGCCATGAATTGAGAACAAGTTTTTTTGGAATGTTGCCTCGTATTATGAAGACGGCAATAATCATCGTTGATTGATACACTTGATTTTTCTGGTTGTATAGGGCCTTTGTTATTATTTCTCTTAAACTCGACCACTTCATTGGATAGTTTTTGTAGTGAAGTGAGTATTTGGGTCATCTGATTTTGGGTTTGGGTTGGTGGTTCAACAGAATTTGATGTCCCGTTTGGGTTTATAATGGATTGAATCAAGGCTTTTGATTGGTCATCATTCAAACCAATGTTGGATGGTAAGAATGAAGAGGACATGGGGCCTTGAGAGTAATTACTTAAAGGTTGAGTTGGTTGAAAGGAAGAAACAGCTTGAGGCATAACATTAGATGTTTGAAAAGTTGGTAGGAGGAGTGGATTTGATTGCATAGGGTTACTAACACTCATTATCCCAAATTGGCTTTGGATGTTGTTCATAAGGATTATTTGCTCTAATTCCACAGCTTTTGACATTGCACCTTGTATTTTCGTTATGTTGAGATCAGATTTAATAGCATAAGTGAAGAATGGATCGATGGTAGAGAGATAGAAGTTGAGGATACCATCTGGTTGTGGTTGCATCTCATTTGGCATATAGGCAAGTTGATGAAGGAATCTAAGGTTATAATCTCTAACATTTTTCCCAGGTAGCTTTCTTAGGCTGGTAAAGTTGCTTGATGCGATAGCAGGGCTTGTAAATTTGTCAAATTGATTCAAAAACTTGTTTTTGAATTCTTGCCATGTGTTAATAGAGGCATCAAGAAGCATTAAATACCATTGAGTTGCTTTGGTTCTAAATGTTGTTACGAACACTCTGCATGCCACATCATTATGTACAATGTTGTGGATCCCTAATAAGGTTTCAAAACATTGTATGTGTTGGCG